>LPNX010035167.1:67933-149896 GCA_001517045.1 Pseudotsuga menziesii
CAGACGGACAATTTGGAAGTGATTGGCTACTCAGATTCTGACTTTGCTGGATGTGTTTATTCACGCAAATCAACATCAGGATACATTTTTATGATGGCTGGTGGAGTTGTATCATGGAGGAGTGCCAAGCAAACCTTGATTGCCACTTCCACTATGGAAGTCGAGTTCGTCTCCTGTTTTGAGGCTACTTTACATGGTGTATGGCTTAAGAGTTTCATTTCTGGGCTTAGAATTATGGATTCTATTTCTAAGCCATTGAGAATGTATTGCGACAATTCAGCTGTTGTTTTTATGGATAAAAACAACAAAAGTGGGAGTCGAAATAAACACATCGACATTAAGTATTTAGCCATCAGGGATCGTGTTAAAGCAAAGAAAGTGGTCATTGAGCACATCAACACTGATTTGATGATCGCTGATCCTTTGACTAAGGGCATGCCACCATTTAAATTCAAGGATAATGTACTGAATATGGGACTTGGTTCCATTATGTAGTTTCTCATTGTATGGACAATGTTATTTTTTAATGAAAGTCTTAATTATTGTGATGTTTTTTCTCATACATATGTGCACCTTAAGTTTATTTGAGAAAATTCATCTCTGAGGACCAAGAATAAACATAAGGTTTATTCATTAAGAAATTGTTGCCACATAAATATAATAGCAATAAATACATAGTAATACATGGAAGGTAATACTTGTCATAAGAGGACTTATCGCCATGATTCTTGTATCTATTACTTAATACAGTTTGTCAATAGGTTTTATGATGAGACATTAAGTTTGGAAGTATGGACCAAGTGGGAGAATGTAAGCTCCCGCATCCGTTCAACAGGGCCGACAGTTCATCTTCATTCAACGGCTCCTCAAGATCTCCAACGGTTCACTTGGTATGGCAAACGTTTTCTTGTTGGAAGCTTTTGGAGTGGTCCATCACCTAGATCTGTGGAACATACGACACATAGCCATGAGAAGCTTGATGGGAGCTTGGCTATTTAAAAACCCTGTTGGTCCTCAAGCTCACTATCTCAATCCCCTTCAGTTTTACACCATCAAGAAGGAGAAAGCAGAGCTTGGAAGCGCCGTACAGGAAGCTGAAGCTTGTGGAACAGGGAAATCTTCTACAGCAAGTTAGTAGCATCAATGGCTGGAGGTATGATCTATTGGTATTGCTATTTCGATTATGTTTAAGAGTTTATTATTCTGCATTGTACATAATCGAAATTTTGCTAACAATAATTACAACAAGAACAAAAGGTACGAGAGCTAGATTTACTCTTTATTTTTCTGGCTTTGGATGTGACTATGAATTTGTTATCATGGCATTGAATAAACATGTGATTAATCTTCTTCAAGTATGAATTCTTCAACAATGAAGGCTTTGGGTTTTGTTGCTAACGTCTACCAGCCAAGCTTCAAAGGTGCAAAGATTTTGATGGTTGTGTTACATGATGCACAATTCAACAACACCAAACATAGCAATTGCATAATGCACAATTCAACAACAAACATAGAAAATCACCATAAGGTAGTGGTGGGTAAGCTACTCTTTCCAGTGTGCCACTATGATGCTTACCCTTTGCTTGCTATCGATCTGGATCAGATGCTAATGGTGGATACGATTACTCTGTTTCTAGTGTATGTAGTTGCAGTTTCTAGTAGTTGTTGTTTCTAGTGTATGTAGGTGTTACTCGATCAATATATAAATATATAACTATTGCTTCATGGAAAGAGTAAATTACTTCTTCCAATAAGTGGAAAATGTGGGCTGTGGAAGATTAGGGCGGTGGAAGATTAAGGCAGTGCAATAAGTGGAAGATGTGGGTGATGGAAGAATAAGGCCAGGGGCACCCTTATGAACATTAAACATTTAATGCTCAGAACTAATGCTAACATCTGCATAGCATTACTTCCAAATGATACCAGCAAAGTAAAAATTGAGAAATGCATAGTAATATTTTACAAGATTCTTATAGAAAAATACCCACTTGCCTGGATATGAGGCCAAATAAGAAGTCTAAGTTGTTAATTGGCTGAGGAAACCGTGTTATATGCTTTTGTAAGAGGTCTAAGTTCTTGCATTTTTTTAATTGAAAAACTTGAAATAAATGTTTAAAATTTATTTCGATCTTCGTGCAAACTAATTGAATTGGCAACAAGCTTATTCATAAAGTTTCTGCCAGCCTTCATAGAGTCCCTACCAACCTGAAGGCAAGGACTAATAATAACGATATTCAAAGGCATGTAAGTTTGTCTCAGTTGGACCATAGGTCGACTTCAAAACTATTTAAGTCTATATCATAACAACTATTTCAATACCATAAAGCGAGAGTTACATTTAAACAACTATTTCATTACCATAAAAATAATATATATATATATATATATATATATATAAAAGCCTTTGCCATGGTTACATTTAAAAAGTACATAACATTGAATTCATTTTTGAATTGTTACAAATAAGAAATACAGGCACGCTGAAATGATTTTACACATTGTTAAAAAGAAATAAAAATTTATAAGTTTATTAAGAACCCCAAATGGTGGGTCTGCCTTCCAACTGTTCATCTAGGAAGGTACAATTCAAAAATGGATAACATAAAGGCATGGGAAGGATAACCAGTTCAGACGGTAGAACTTGAGAGTTGCATCTATTTTCTCTTTCCATAGATGTAGAACATGACATGACAATTTCCAGCACACTCCCAACTGGCCTCATGACCTCCTTCACCTGCTGGTTTTTCCATCCTGTCGGTTGAAGAAGAGAATTCTGGCAACTGAGCAAAGAATTTTCTTGCGAGTTCGAGGTGAGAAATTGGCCAGGTCACTAATAGGTGATGGTGATGATATACCTTCCTTAAAAGTAACAGGATAGTTTACTCCAACTGAAGGTAAAATACCTGCGTTATCTTCCCATGGAGAAAGCCGAGGCTGATCAAGAGCTTGTGGTTCTTGGTTCCTTCCATAGGCTGTCATTAGTTTGACATTGGCATACTGATGGTGTTTCCATAAGCTGGAAAACCTGAAGCCGGGAGATCTGCTTTTACAGAACAGCCTGAAGCATTCATCTCTGTACCATTCATCTCTGTTGTGGATCCATATGAAATGCTTTGTAAGTGACCTGCATTCCTCCTGGGTAGATAAGAGCTTGTGGTTCTTGGTTCCTTCCATAGGCTGTCCTTATCGACGTATCATGCTCTTTGACATCTGGCATATTGATGGTGTTTCCATAAGGTGGCAAACCTGAAGCCGAGAGATCTGCTTTTACATAACATGGGCCTGAAGCATCCATCTCTGCTGTGGATCCACATGAAATGCTTTGTACACGCACTGGATTCCTCGTGGGTAGAGGTGCCATTTGATTATAGAGTCCTTGTTGGGCCTGAGCTCCTGTCAACTGAGATTGAATCAGCTGAGGACGTTCCCTTGAATTATGTGTTGGAGATCCTGTGAACTGTCCTTGAATTTGAAATGGCTGTTGTTGAATTTGAGATGGATACAGCTGAGGACGTTCCCTTGAATTATGTGTTGGAGATCCTGTGAACTGTCCTTGAATTTGAAATGGCTGTTGTTGAATTTGAGATGGATACTTCAAGTAACTGCCCATTTTTATGAAAGAGGAAAACAAATTAAATTTACATATTAGCCCAGATTTAACTATGTAATAACGGTGAATGGAGGAGTAAATAGCTTACCATTCACTTTCAAATGTAGTTCCTGGGAAATGAGATGGTCTTTGTTGGGCCTGAGTTCCTCTCAAATGATATTGAATTGAGGAAGAACCTTCCAATGGAATATGTGATTGAATTTGTGATGGAGACCCCAATGAACCGATATTGTGCCTGTCCATTTCAAAAAAAAAAATTCAAATCTGTTTCATTATTTTCATGAAAGAGGAAAATTTCAATTAGAATGAACATCTGTCTAATTATTAGCACAAAATATTTACAATAAGTTTTAATGGATCAGTATATAGTTACAATTCCGTTTGAAGAGTGATTCCGTTGAGAAATACAAGCTCCTGAGCATTCTTTAAGCCCTCAGCTTCCCTTTCTGCATTTAGAGTTATAAAATTAAAAATAATCATAACTCTTTATCATATTGATATCTATAAAAGAAATATTTATATAAAGAGTTATAAAAATATTTATATGAAGTTGTTTAAAAATTTGATCATTTTTACCTGAGGTAAAATAGTGTTTCTAAAATCTCAATCAAACAATGTTTTAATAGTTTTCGAAGACAAAACAAGGTTTCAGCTCATTAAAAAAACCCTTGGATGCCTAAAATTAAAAACCCCTTATAGTTTTCTAAAACAAAAATGCTTGTAGCTGACTTTAAAACCCTTGGACACTTTAAATTAAAAACCTCTGAACATCGAAAATTTATAAGCTTAACTAAACACCTACAATTTATAAGTTTAAACCAGTAACAACTATTTCCAGAAAATCCTGCAGGAAAAATTGAGGAATTCTAATGGAAATAGTGTACTCCAGCTATCTACAACTATCTATTTTCATAATAGCCATAAAAAAAAGTATGCATGCTTGTAAAAACACATAAACCTAAAAATATGAACTTAAAGTTAACATAAGTAAAAAAACATCCTCGGTTAGTTTTACCTTTGGGATGGCGATTCATGTGTCCACCAAGGGCTTGTGCCATGTCAAATGTCCTATGACAAAACCTGCACTGGTGGGGTCTGCCAATGGCAGGTTCTTAATGAGTAGGTCGCTTTCTTTTAGCTGCTGCATATAACGAAACGCAAAAGATAACATAAACTATGCCGAAATTGAGCGCACTCCATATTCTCGGAAAGAAATGAATTGAATTAACTCAACTGCAGGGCGAGCGCACTCCATATTCTCAGAAATAAATGAATTGAATTAACTCAACTGCAGGGTAAGGGCCGGCATGTTCATCATTTAGATTTCTGATATAGCTAGTGTACAAATTTAAACATTACCCTACCTCAATCAATCAAAGACTACCTTGATTTTATCAACTCTATAAAAACAGACTATTGAAGCATACCTCTCTTTTGGATGACAACTGTGCGGTTTAGCGAGGAGTCAAATGGTTGAGCATCCTGGGAAACAGCAGTAGGAGCTGGCAGTGATATGTCAGATGTATCATAATCTTTAGTAAATTCCTGGAATTTTTCATTTTCCCCAATAAGATTATCAATTAATTCATCTAGATGTTGCACCCTCCTCGATTATCAGATTCTTCATATTCATATTCATCCTGGAATTTTTCATTTTCTCCAATAAGATTATCAGATCCTTCATATTCATCCTCATTTCTAGCTGTTGCACCCTCGATATTACCTGCAGCCAACCCCTCCATGGAGGCAGTGCAGTTCCAATCGCTGTCACAGGAAACTGCTGGCAGCTCCGGAGAGCATGGCCTCTTTGTTGTATATTGATTAGTGATAGATTGGTGCTCGGTGGGGTCCCTGCAAAACAATTAATTTTGTTAAACATATTAACTGACATGATGTTTGAAGCACCCAGCTGATGAAACTTGATAACAAAAAGTATAATTCAGGTTTGAAATCTTTACGTCGATGGATTGACATTCATGATAGGCAAATGCTGAGACTGGAATTGGCCAACATTCAAACACTTCCTTCCTTTATTAGAAAAAAAAAAAGCGTTGATGAATTTCATAGCGTAAATCTTAGTAACCACAACGAGAGAAGCAAACTCTGGAGGTCAAAGAAAAGCCTCACAACTCTGTAGGTTAGTTTGCGAAAAAAACTATGTTGCACTGGGACTCTAAAATTTTACCAGTTCTCTGTTTTCTTGGAACTTTGGAATTCCTCGGAAACGTCTCAAATGGTCAGGACTTCATTGGGGACTGTGGGACTTTTTCGCCGTACCCTAAACATACCCCAAAAAATAGGGGACTTTTCGGGCGAAGTCGCCGAAGTCCCTAGACCAATAGGGGACTCCCACTAGTCCCCTTTCCTGTACATTAAAAAAAAAGAAAATTTTAATTAAAATTTAAAAATTTAAAAACTTAAAACCCTATCTTTCATTTATGCTTAAATAGACTCTTCCATTTGCATATGAATTTCAAGTTTTAAACTTTAAAGACTAAAATATTTATGTGATTACATTTGTAGACGATAGTCTTTTATGTTTCATGAATGATTCATAACTCTTAACTTTTAAATTGAAATTGAAATTTTTATGTTTTTGAATTTTTTAGTTTTTTTATAAAGTTTACATGACAGATATCATAATTTCATGTTGCAATCATGTTCTGATTTTTCATTTTTATGACTCATTTATCTCAATCAAAGACTGCAAACATGTATGTTTTGATGTTTCAATGTTTCATTATTTTATGATAAAAATTCATGGAAGCTATTTTAATATTCTGTTGCAAAGATTTTTTATTTTATGATTTATCTCAATGTAAATAATTTATATATATATATATTATTTTTAAATTTTATATTATATAACTGTCATCCCCAACCGGTCGTCCCCTGAAAAATTGGGAGTGGGCTCTAGCCAAAAACTGGTCCTCGCGTCCCCTACCCCCAGTCCCTGAAACCAGTGCAACATAGGAAAAAAATAAGTATAATGAGAGAGGCAACATAGGAAAAAAATAAGTATAATGAGAGACTTTTAAAGGGTTGCTGGTCTACTTATTTTTCTCAAATATAGCATTAACTATTTGCTCAAAATTAAGCCTAATTATTTGCCCTAATTTGGCGTAGCATAATTAGGTAGACATGTTCAAAGTGGGTGTAAAGTTTGCCTTAACTTACATGTCTGAAGGGCATGTAATTGGGGGACAATACTCAGCCTGTTGCAGCAGAGCATTCAATGCGACTGCAACAGGCATGCTAACTTTTGGTAATTAATAAGGCATAATTAAGCAGACATGTTCAAAGTGGTTGTAAAGTTAGCCTTAGCTTACATGTTCGAAGGGCTTGTAATTGGGGGAACAATACTCAGCGTAACAATACACTTGTATATGAACAATACTCAGCGTGCTACAGAGCATTCAATGTGATTGCAAGAGGCATTCTAACCCTTGGATTTTAAACAGTTTAATCCAAAGATTAACATGCTTGTTGCAGTTGCATTAAATGATCTCGAGCAAGCTAAGTATTGTTAGCCTTGTAATTAGGCACGCAGCAGTGGATAGGTATGATTGATACTACATAACACTTAGTTCCCCGTGTTTATTATTGCTTCGTAATTATTTATTATGTCCAAAGCATTTGTAAGTTAAATATTATCTAGTTGTAAGTTAAAGATTATCTATCTAGATTAAAGTAATCATCAGAGCAAACACATTTCTACCAGTAAAGTAACAATCCAACTCAGGTTTACGAACCTATGCAAGAAAATATTCTATTATATTATACTTATGGATTATTGAAATTGCGTTGTAAAATTTAAATTATTTTTAAAATAATAATAATAATAATAAAACAATTTATTTTTTTTAATAAATATTAAATAATTCTTATATTTTATTTTCAATAGCAAATTCCATTAAAATTTATGGAAAAGTCTAAAATGTTAAATCAATTTTAAATCAAATTAAAAATACATATAGATATTTTGAAATTATGCATTATAAAATTAAGAGTATGCATCTTTGTGGTCCGTAATGATGTATAAAAGTTCTAAACCTAAACAAGAACCTATTTTTTATAATCATATATTTAATTAGACATTGGAACAATTTGTATGGTGATATTTTTAAGTTTGCAATTATATTTAGACTTGCACACAACTGGGTCTCATAAGTGTATTGGTAGACAGAATTGCTATTTACTCAATACATAAATTAATACTTTTTAGACCAATAAAATCCAACATTTTCGAATTTTAAAATAACTCTCTTTAATATCTCAGTGTAAATGTATGTTTACTACTTTATTTCATTTGATGATAAACAATTTTATTAGATGATATACCTATTTTCTTCAATTGTACATGTATTTACATTTGTGAAATCATTTATTTTCAATATAGTTAAATAATATATAAATATACATATAAAAATTTACAAGGATGTATATGAACTCCAGTTTATATTTGTGAAATCAATTATTTTCAATATAGTTAAATAAGATATAAATATACATATATAAATTTACAAGGATGTATAAGAATTCCAGTTTCAATAAGGAAATCTCAGCCTAAAATGCTACCCCCAAGATGTTCTAATTTTACCCCCTAGATGTTCTATTGTTTTCTCCCACTGAGGTTTGTACAAAATTGCATTGTATCATGGAAATAAATTGGCCATGAGACTAAGAAATTTATTTCAAAACTAAAACATATAGGTATAAATATCGAGATATTTATACCTAAGACTAAAAACTACGGAATCTCAAAATAAAAATTGGTGTATTCTTATCATAATGTCAAGACACAATGAACCAGAAGTGTATTGCTCGTATACTTCTAGTACCATTCTAAAAAAAACACATCGAAATCTTGAGAATTTCAGCCATCAGCATCATTTTGGCAATGTTTAGGAATCACCTGAAAATGTATTAAGCAAACCGCGAGATGTTCTAATGGACATATTAAATAGAAAATGATATGTTTGAATAGTTGCGAGACTCTTCCTATATGTTATTGTTAAATTTTAACGAACATAGATGAAGGAAAAATGGAGGAAGCAACAACATATATAGGAGTACATAACAACAAAACCATGGAACAATGCCATGGGTAGGAAAATACTATGGGTCACCAATCAAAATAAGGTGACCAAATCAACTACTTAACTAACCAACTAATTAATGCAATGTTGATGAGTGAGATTCCATTTCTTAACACACCCCCTTAATCTCAACTGAGACAATATTATCAGCAGTGTCAATCCATAAGTGTTGTGTATGAAACTCAAATGCATGTATTCCAAATGGTTTGGTGAACATGCCACCCAATTACTCCTTAGACCACAAAATAGTGATGTAATATCTCCATTGTTGAGTAACTAATGAATGAAATGATAGTGAGTGTCAATATCTTTGCTCTTTCTATGAAAGACATTATGATTATACAATGTTATTGCAAAATTATTGTCACAAAAAATAGGAGTTGGATCCTTTTATGTATGTCCCGTATCCTTTAAAAGTATTCTTAGCCTAAGTGTATGGAAAGTTGTTGTGGTGGGTACCACATAGTCTTCTTTTGCATATAACATGATGACAATAGTTTTTTTTAGATTCCCAAGATATCATATTTGTACCCAAATGGAAAGAATAACCAGATGTGTTTTTCCTATCAACAATATTTCTTGCAAAATCACTCTTAATGTACCCTATGAGAGTAGTGTCTAGTGAATGTGTGTACCAAAGGCCATATACAAGTGTGCCTACAACACATCTCAGAATTATTTTTCCAACTTTCCAGTGAGAGTCTTTGGGAGACTCCATAAATCTAGAAATAAGACTCAACATACATCAAATCAAGTCTAGTTGTAGTCAAATGCATTAAACTACCTACCATTCTTTTATATAGTGTAGAATTTATTGTTGGTCCATCATCATTCTTTGTTAAATTGGTACCTAGAGCAATGTGGGTTTCTGTTGGTTTGCATTTATCCATTCAGTCTCTATAAAATATCAATAGCATACTTATGTTGACAAATGAAAATACCTTGATCAGTTTGAATAACTTCTATACCAAGGAAGTACTTCATGTGA
The DNA here is from genome assembly GCA_001517045.1 of Pseudotsuga menziesii. Classification (NCBI taxonomy): domain Eukaryota; kingdom Viridiplantae; phylum Streptophyta; class Pinopsida; order Pinales; family Pinaceae; genus Pseudotsuga; species Pseudotsuga menziesii. The sequence goes on from LPNX010035167.1 coordinate 77,631, forward strand.
CCTAGACCAATCATCTCAAATTCTTTTTTCATGACTGTCATGAATTCTTCAAGCATCAAATTACCAGTGTAAATCATGTCATCAACATAAAGACATACAATCAACATTTTAACTTGTTGATTTGTTTTTACATATAGAGTGGGATCATTGTTTCTTCTATCGAACCCATTGTTGATGAGATAGGAGTCAATCCTACTATACCAAGCTCGTGGAGCTTGTTTTGGACCATACAAGGGATTTTTCAGGCTAAACACGCACTGTTCATAAAATTTGACAGTGTATCTAGGTGGCTAGCCTACATAGACTCCTTCTGCACGAATACCATTGAGAAAGGTAGATTTCACATCCATTTGATATATAGGTCACTCATTTTGTGATGCAATGGAAACTGCATCTTTGATGGTATCCATCATTGCTACAGGAGAAAAGGTTTCATCATAACCTACACCATACTACTGTGCATATCCTTTGGAAACCAACCTTTCTTTGTGATTTTCAAGCTCTCCTTTTTCATTTAGTTTGGTCTTATAGACCCATTCGAGTCCAATATTGGTTTTGTATATAGGGATATCAACAAGATACCAAGTTTTATTCTTCTCAATAGCATCAATCTCGGATGCCATGTTAAAGTTTAAAAAAGAAATGAAGCAGAAATGATGGAACACCAGTGGGAGTATTCATTTACTTCTTATTATTAAGCATCAACATATATAGGACTACATAACAATGAAACCATGGGACAATATCATGGGCTACTGATCAAGATAAGGTGACCAAATCAACTACTCAACTAACCAACTAATTAATGCACTATTGACTAGTGAGATTTCATTTCTTAACACACCCCCTTAGTCTCAATTAGGACAGTACTTTCAACACTATCAATGCAAAAGGATTCATGTTGGTCTATGTGTTAGCTAGAATTACATTTCATTCAAAAACTTCAGCTTTACTTTCCTCCTTGATGTGTACTTGGATTTCTTCTTCTTTGTCTTCTAGATCTTGATGCTAAGTAGATGTTCTTCAACATCTTCTTTGTCCTCTAAAACATAGTGCAAGCCGTCTTCTTATGTTTCAACATGGCTTTTCTTGCTGTCTATTTTACCTGCACATTGAGAATTTTTGTCAGAAAAAGTATGAATAGATTTCAGCTCTTATTAGAGATCATTCACATGTTCTTGTTCCTTGTCAATGAAAGTTACTTCATAATTCTCATTGACTTCTTCATTTCTTTGTACCCTCTGTGCATTCTTCATTGCCTCTTCAAAAAATATGGGCTGAGAAGGAAACAAAGCATACTGAATTTTCTCATCTAGTATGGGAGTCTGTTGATATATCTCCCTCGAGATTCTAGTTTTCTGGTTCTTGTCTGTTGGGGTTTCTTTAATGATGCAATCAACTGTTTTTTACTCATTCTCAGCAATTATTGCCACTTTTATGTTGTTATTAACTGTCTATTTCTCAGAGAGACTATAACTCACATCACTGAGTATTGCTGCATTGACATGTTTGTTTTCAGAGTCAAACATAACTGGATCAACATTGGTTGCCTCATAAACATAGTCTTCTGGATTGTATTCCTATTTAATAAACACTTCTTTCATTATATCACATTCTCCTTTTGGATTACAATCTTCTGCAATGTAATTAAAAATGGAATAATATATATTGTCTTGTATAAGACTTAAGGAAACAACTTTCCTTTTGTCTTTCTGTAACTCTGTCAAAGCCTTAGATGCTTCTGGATCAATGGGATCCTCTTCAACCACAAAATGCCACAGATCTTGTGGCCTTAACAAACTTATTACTTCCATAGGCCATAGATCATAATTATCTCCATCAAATTTCTGCAATAATCCTATTGTTGTTAATAGATTTCTTACCTCTTCAAGTTATTATGAAAGTTCTTTTGGTAGCTCCATCTTTGATTTTCTTTGATATTCTTCAATCCACTTCAATATTTTGAATAATATTGGAACATTGTCCAATATTTTGACTCAACATCAACAATTCTTGCTCTTCAACTTCTGAAAATTTTTCTTGGTGTAGCCATATGCTTATGACTGTATACACGATCAAACCAGATCTTAAGATCCGATGAAACATCTCATATTTTCTAGACTTTCAAAATAGTGGAGCGGCTTGTAGAAATAGCACAGTGCATCACACGGGCGTCAGGAAAGAAAGTTGTAAGTTAATAGTGATCGACGCTCTTTGACTGAACGTACAGTGCGTTAGTTATTCTCTTCTTATGAGTATAGTGTGCGGTGGCGACACACTTATCCTAAGAAATAGGTGCAGCATCCCTTAGGGCGATGCACTTCCTAATATGGGCAGGTCGCATTGATGCTACAAAAGAAAAAAAGAAAAAAAAACTTTTGCTGATCATTTTTCCCTTTTCTTGAAGTTGTGAAGAAAAATTCATCAGTCCTCCACGTTGATGTGTTTCTAATCGTCTCGTCCAACAACCAACAACTTCCAATTATGAGATTGGATCTATGTGTTTTAAACCTTGCGAAAAGGTTTATCGGATCTAATGGACGAAAAAATGGATTAGATCATGCACTCCGATACCATATTAAAGTTTAACAAACAGAGATGAAGCAAAAGTGGTAGAACATGAGTAGACATATTGATTTCCTTCTCATTATTAAGAAGAAACATATATAGGAATATATACCAACAAAACCATGGGACAATACCAGGGATCGAAAAATACTATGGTTACTAATCAAGATAAGGAGACCAAATAAACTACTTAGATAACCAACTAATTAATGCGCTATTGACATGTAAGATTACATTTCTTAATAGTTATTATACTTTTTACCTTGAAAATTTAGGATTTGTGGAGTTAAATTCCATCCCATACTTAAAGTAAAACTAATAACTAGTTTATCTATAAAAGAGAATAAAATCTAATTATGTTTGAGAGATTTTTTTATTAATATTAATTATAAAAACATGGAAGTTAGGAAATTATTGAATTTGACCAATCTTAACATCAAAATTACATGAAATTAAATGGGAGTGGGTTAAAAGTAGGTAAATTTAAGATTTTATTTATTTATTTTATTTGGATTTATTCATCTTTTAAATGTTTTGATGGCTTTAAATTGAATCAAAGTAGTAAAGGTATTTAGTTAAAGTTCTCATTAATTACTATAATTTTAAACAAAAGTTTTACTAAATTTGGAAAAAAAATTTAAAAAGGTTTCATCATAACCTACACCATAATCTACATGAGAAAAGGTTTCATCGTTGCTACAAGAGAAAAGGTTTCATCATAACCTAAACCATACTACTGTGCATATTCTTTGGAAACCAACCTTTCTTTTTCATTCAGTTTGGTATTATAGACCCATTTGACTCCAATATTGGTTTTGTCTATATGGATATCAAAAGGATGCCAAGTTTGATTCTTCTCAATAGCATCAATCTCGAATACCATGTTAAAGTTTAAAAAAGCAATGAAGCAGAAATGATGGAACACCAATGGGAATATTGATTTACTTCTTATTATTAAGCACCAACATATATAGGACTACATAACAGTGAAACCATGGGACAATACCATGGGTAATAAAATACTATGGGTCACTAATCAAGATAAGGTGACCAAATCAACTACTCAACTAACCAACTAATTAATGCAATATTGACTAGTGTGATTGCATTTCTTAACGCACCCCCTTAATCTCAACTAGTACATTACTTTCAACACTATCAATCCAAAATGATTCATGTTGGTCTATGTCTCATCTAGGATTACATTTCATTCAAAAACTTTAGCTTTACTTTCTTCCTTGATGTGTACTTAGATTTCTTCTTCTTTGTCTTTTGGATCTTAATGCTAAGTAGATGTTCTTCAACATCTTCTTAAGCCTCTAAAACATAGTGCAAGTCTTCTTCTTTTGTTTCAATATGGTTGTTCTTGTTGTCTATTTTACCTGTAGATTGAAAAATTTTGTCAGAAAAAAATATGAATAGATTACAACTCTTATTGGATATCATTCACATGTTCTTGTTGCTCATCAATGAAAGTTACTTCATAATTCTCATTCACTTCTTCATTTGCTTGTACCCTATGTGCATTCTTCATCGCTTCTTCAAACAATCTAAGATGGGAAGGAAACAAAGCATACTGAAAATGCTCATATATTAAGGGAGTTTTCTTATATATGTCCCTCAAGCTTCTTGTTTTCTGGTTCTTGTCTGTTGGTGTTTATTTTATGATGCAATCAACTATGTTTTACTCATTCTCAAGAATTGTTACCACTTAGTATGTTGTTATTAATTGTCTCTTTCTCAGAGAGACTGTCACTCACATCACTGAGTATTGCTACATTGACAGGCTTGTTTTCAAAGTCAAACATAACTGGATCAACATCGGTTTTCTCATAAACACTGTCTTCTGGACTGTATTCTTATTCAATTAACACTTCTTTCATTATATTGAATTCTCTTTTTGGAGTATAAGCTTCTGCAATGTAATGAAAAATGGAATAATATATATTGTTTTGTATAAGACTTAAGGAAACAACTTTCCTTTTCTCTTTTTGTAACTCTGTCAAAGCCCTAGATGCTTCTGGATCAATGGGATCCTCTTCAACCAAAAAATGCCACAGATCGTGTGGCCTTAACAAACCTCTTACTTCCATGGGCCATATATCATAATTATCTCCATCAAATGTCCGCAATATGCAAGCAACTCATAAGGAATATTTTCTTTGAACACCCGAAAATGTATTAAGCAAACCATGAGATGTTCTAATGGACATATTAAACAGACAATGTGATGTCTGAATGATTGCGAGACTGTTCCTATATGTTATTGTTAAAGTTTAAGGAACAGAGATGAAGGAAAAATAGAGGAAGCAACAACATATATAGGAATACATATCAACAAAACCATGGAACAATACCATAGGTAGGAAAACACTATGGGTCATAATCAAAATAAGGTGACCAAATCAACTACTTAACTAACCAACTAATAAATGCAATATTGACTAGTGAGCTTACATTTCTTAACAAACCCCCTTAATCTCAACTGGAACAATATTATCAGCACTTCCAATCCGTAAGTGTTGTCTATGAAACTCAAATGCATGTATTCCAAATGGTTTGGTGAGCATGTCAGCCAATTACTCCTTAGACCACACAAGAATGATGTAATATCTAATGAATGAAATGATAGTGAGTTTCAATATGTTTTCTCTTTCTATGAAAGAAATTATGATTAGACAATCTTATTGCAAAACTATTGTCACAAAAAATAGGAGTTGGATCCTTTTATATATGTCCCATATTCTTTGAAAGTCTTCTTAACCTCACTGTATGACAAAATTTTGTGGCGGATACTATATATTCTTCTTCTGTAGTTTACATGATGACAATAGGTTTTTTTTGAGATACCCAAGATATCATATTTGTACCCAAATGGAAAGCATAACCAGATGTGTTTTTTCTATCATCAATACTTCTTGCAAAATCATTGTCATTGTACCCTATGAGAGTATTGTCCAGTGAAGGTGTATACCAAAGGCCATATACAAGTGTGCCTACAACATATCTCAGAATTATTTTTTCCATGTTTCCAATGAGAGTCTTTGGGAGACTCCATAAATCTAGATATAAGACTGAAAACATACATCAAATCAGATCTAGTTGTAGTCAAATGCATTAAACTTCCTACCATTGTTTTATAGACTGTAGAATTTACTGTTGGTCCATCATCATTCTTTGTTAAATTTGTACCTAGAGAAATGTGGGTTTTTGTTGGTTTACATTTATCCATTCCGTCTCTATAAAATATCAGTAGCATACTTATGGTGACAAATGAAAATACCTTGATCAATTTAAGTAACTTCTAAACCAAGGAAGCACCTCATGAGACCTAGATCAGTCATCTCAAATTCCTTTTTCATGACTATCCTGAATTATTCAAGCATTAAATTACTTGTGTAAATCATGTCATCAACATAAAGACATACAATCAACATTTACCATGTTTATTTGTTTTTCCATACAGAGTGGGCTCATTGTTGTTTCTGTTGAACCCATTGTGGATGAGATAAGAGTCAATCCTACTGTACCAAGCTCGTGGAGCTTGTTTTGGACCATACAAGGCCTTTTTCAGCTTAAGCACTCGATGTTCATAAACTTTGACAGTGTATGCAGGTGGCTAGCATACATAGACTTCTTCTACAATAATACCATTGAGAAAGGTATATTTCACGTCCGTTTGATATACAAGTCACTGATTTTGTGTTGCAATGGCAAGTACATATTTGATGGTATCCATCCTTGCTACAAGAGAACAGGTTTCGTCATAATCTACACCATACTACTGTGCATATCCTTTGGAAACCAACCTTTATTTGTGCTTTTCAAGCTCTCCTTTTTCATCCAGTTTGGTCTTATAGACCCAATTGACTTCAATAATGGTTTTTTCTATACGGATATCAACAAGCCTACCAACTTTGATTCTTCTCAATAGAATCAATCTAGGGTATAATGTTAAAGTTTAAAAAAACAATGAAGCAGAAATGATGGAACACCAGTGGGAATATTCATTTACTTATTATTATTAAGCATCAACATATATATGACTACATAACAACGAAACCATGGGACAATACCATGGGTAAGAAAATACTATGGGTCACTAATCAAGATAAGGTGACCAAATCAAATACTCAACTAACCAACTAATTAATGCACTATTAACTAGTGAGATTGCATTTCTTAACACACCCCCTTAATCTCAACTAGGATAGTACTTTCAACACTGTCAATGCAAAATGATTCCTGTTGGTCTATGTCTCAACTAGGATTACATTTCATTCAAACACAGTGAGAGAAGCAAACTAATTTAACTTCATTATTTGCCCAAATTTTTCCTAGTTAATGAGGCATAATTAGGTAGACATGTTCAAAGTGGTTGTAAATTTTGCCTTAACTTACATGCATGAAAATACTTGTAATTGGGCATGCTTGAAAAGGCAACCGCTGATAGGTATGATTGATACTACATAGCACTTTATTCCCCTTGTTTATTATTTGTCAAATTAACCATGTCTAAAGCAGTTGTAAACTAGCACCAACCATATTGCTAAGATTAATATGTTTGAAATACACCGAGAGGTATATATTTGACATATTGATAATGTTTTTTTTACTAAAGAATGTGTCAATTACTTGTATCTAATACTTAAGTTAATATAACAAAAACTTAATTTATGGTTGTCAAGCTCATAGTTGAAGCTAGGATCATAGTGGTATCATCATTGGAGTTAAGCTAATAGTTGTATCTAATAGTTAATTTAAAAGTTAATATAAATCTTAGACTATTCCTTATGCACATTAACTCGACTCCCAAGTGCCATATGGAGTTCAACTCTCACATAATTTGCACATTACCTAAGTGAATTGTTCTTGGTGCATGGTTTCACTGCAATCAAGGTCAACTTCTCATGCTAAGAGATGGAGTTCATCTAAATTTATTTTAATAGTTGTATCATTATTGGAACAATCTAATAGTTATCCGATATAACCGCGTTTAGAGTTGAAGTTAAGCTAATAGTTATAGAATCATTAGAGTTAATCTAATATTTATGCAATATAACAATGATTAGAGTTTAAGTTAATCTAATAATTGTAGAATCATTGCACTTAAGTTAATAGTTGTATCTAATAGTTAATTTAAAAGTTAATATATTGGCAATTGCAATTCAAGTAAAAGTCATTATTGGAGTTGAAGTTAAGCTAATAGCTGTATCATCAATGTATTTAAGCTAACAATTGAATAGTTGTATCTAATAATCAAATAGTTGAAGCTGAAGTTTTCTTTTTCCAACTATCACGAATTGTACTTATCAGATGTTAACTAAGCTATTTTTAATTTTTTTGAAATTGTTAATTATGAGTTAGACTAACCTCCTTTAAAAAGAATCGAAAACCTAATTATATCTATATGGAAAATATAAACATGTAATATGAGCTGTGTATTAGCTAGATGTCCAACTACTAGATGTGGGAGTTTATTAGGATTTTGGAGGAGTTTAGTAGGAGTTCCAACTATTTTATTAGGAGTTCGACTCTTACATGACTCACATTAGCTATACTCCTAGATGCCAAATGCAGATGAACTAAACCTTAAGTGATTAGAGTTGAAGTAAAGCTAATAGTTGTAAAATCATTGGAGTTAAACTAATAGTGTATCTAATAGTTATCCAATATAAACTATGATTAGAGTTGAAGTTAAGATAATAGTTCTAGAATCATTGGAATTAAGCTAATAGTTGTATCTACTAATCGATGGAGTTAAGCTCATAGTTGTATCTAATAATCAAATAGTTGATGATTAATTTTAATTTTTACAACTATCACTAACTGTACTTATCTCATGTTAATTACGCTATTTTTTTTCTTTTTTTTGAACGACAGCCATAGAATCAATCTAGACAGTACACTTGTATCATTCTCGTTTAATCTTGGACGAAACCGATAGAATCAATCTGGACAGTACGCTTGTCTCACTCTCGTCTGTAGATGAAAAAGCATAGATGGTAGTTCACCCCAAAATTCTAACATATATACACCTTCGGTGTAATTAAAGATTATCTATCTGGATTAAAGTCAAATAAGCTATCTCAAGTGTGTAATCAGAGCAAAGAGAGTGAGGTACTAGTAGGAATCTATGATTTCTTTAAGCCAGTAAAGTAACAGTCCAACTTAAGCTTATGAATTAATATTCTATTTATCCCATATATTATAATTGTGGTGTAAATTTTTTTTTTAACACAAACGGGTAAATTTATTAAAATGGAAAAAGCTGGTATGTTTTGACGAATGCCAATCAACCGATTTACAAAATTCAAGAAGTCAAGAGACAGCACCCAGACTTACTCTAAAGAGAAATAGTTAAAAAAGAAAATCTAATTACAACCGAGAGCACCATTGAGGAAGAAGGCAACCTTTGTTAGCCAAGGTGTCTGCAAGTTTATTTAAATCCGTAAGAATATGATAGGATTCATCACTATCAAAATATTTCAAATTTGTCTTAATTCTCTGTAAAATTACATTTAAGAGAGAGTTATTGAAGATACCTTCTATATTAAGAGTTTTTACCAGCATCTCAGAATCACCAAATATTAATACTGACTTGAACCCTTTTCCTTTGGCAAGCTGAGTTGCCATAAGTAAGCTGTAGCATTCAGCCTGGTTGTTTGTCATCAATCCAAGACCCCAACTATAGCTGAAAATTTTCAAGAATCCAGGGAAGAAAATGGCACCACCAGCGCCAGAAACTCCAAGATTCCCTTTACAAGCTCCATCAAAAAAAAAATTGTTGAACCAGATTGCATCCAGATTTTTTTAAGAGAATATTCATTACCACGAAACTTCCAATTGATAGAAGAAACCGGTTTAGAACAATTCAATTTTATAACAGTATCAAAAGAGACAGAGCCCGTCCTCGATGAAGATGGAGAAGTTGAATTCCACCCAGAGGATTCAGAAAACCAAAAATGAGAAGATTGAACAACGAATTGAATAGAGGGGGCCAAATCGTTGAAGATGCAGTTATTTCTCATAATCCAAAGCACCCACCATGTATATTTTAAAATTGAATGCCAGTGAGAATGTAAAATCGGTGCAGAATATTTCAGAGCACGGCTGGTATGCCAACTCAGGTAAAGAGATGAAACAGTGAACTGCGCTGGAAATGGGAAATTCAGATCGTGAAGAATTTGTTCCCACACTGTTTTGGCAAATACACAATCAACAAATAGATGCTCGACATTTTCCAAAGCAGATTTGCACAAACTGCATCAGAAAGGACCATTGAAACCACGCTTAGAGAGGTTGTCACCGGTCAGGAGGTTGTTCTTCAATGCTAACCACATAAAAAAATTTACTTAGGCATACAATGAGAATCCCATACCGAATTCCATATTGCTGGAGGGAAAAATGAACTATGGGTGGATTGAAGAGCACTAAAACCTTTAGCTGCTGTATGCACTCCATCTTTTCCCCATCCCCAAGCATCTGTCTGGGAGCAATGAGCGGGAGCAAGGCCTATAAGAGATAATAGCATAAGGTGTTTTTGAGGAATAAGGCAAATAGGGAGATCTGGAATAGACTAACCTACCCAATTCCCAAAGCAGTCCCAAATGCATATATCAGCCAAACGAAGAAGACCCTTGTTTGTTGCCCATCTCATTAACTCAGAAATAGAAGAGACTGAGGATAAAGGAGGATTCCCGAAGATTTTATCTTCCCAAAGTAGAGTTCTTTTACCATTACCTGCAATTCTAAATAATTGTTGATTAAAAAATTCAAACCCTTTTCTATAGGAATTCCAAATGGAAGTGCCAGTCCGAGTATTTGCGGAGGAAAGATTTCTCAATGAGCCACTTTTAATATATTTCTTAATAAAAATCTTGCTGACTGGATGGTTCTTATCAACAAATATCTTCCAGATAAGCTTGTTGCTCAACGCCAGGTTAGCAAGGCCAGGATACTTGACTCTGAAGACCCCCTATTGAAAGTGGCCTCTTAAGATCTTCCCATTTTACCAGATGCAACTTATTTAGGCTTCCATTACCTCCCTACCAAAGAAAATCCCGCAGTAATTTAGAAATCTGAACAGAGATACTTTTAGGGGCTAATAGCATAGAGGACTAAAAGATAGGATAAGTTGAGAGGACAACCTTGATCAAAATCAGTTTCCTAGCCTTAGATAGCCACTGGCCACCCCAAAAAACATTTTTTTCTTTTAAATTTGATACAACTTCAAGCCAGAGAGAGGGAGGCAAAGGTCCAAGGGTTAGAGGAAGACCCAAATACTTGATCTTTTCCCATTTATCGAAACCAGAGAACCCCAAGAAACCTGATATTCGTAAAATAACCGAGGGTTTAGCATTCCAATCGTAAACAACACTCTTATCATTGTTTATCAAGGCACCAGAGGATTGACAGTACTTTGAGAGAGTGTCTTGAAAATCCCGGGCAATATTCATGGAGGCCCCTCCCAATAGCAAGGAATCATCTACAAAAAGGGCATGATTGATTGGATCCACTCCCCTGGCAATCCTAATTCCCGGAATATATCCAGAATCCTTATCAGAGGTCAATTTTCTGCTGAGAGATTCAACCATCAAGATATAAAGGAAAGGGGACATCGGGCAGCCTTGACGAAGGACTCTAGAAGCTTTGAAGAATTCAGAAGATCTATCATTGATTAATGGTGCTAACCAAGGACCGTTAGTACAAGATCTAATCAGACTTACAAACTCAGAACAAAATCCAAAAGAGAGTAAAACATCATAAAGGAAAAGAAGATTAACTCTGTCAAATGCATTCTTCATGTCCAACTTTATTAACATGCCTTTCTCTCTCCTTTGAAAGCTTGAGTGAAGAGCTTCTTGAACCTGAATTACATTATCCACTAAGTGTCTGCCTTTCACAAATCCACCCTGAAGAGGAGAAATCGATTTTCCTAACAACTACTTAAATCTATTAGCAAGCAATTTGGCAAGGATCCTGTAAGAAGCATTACACAAAGAGATAGGACAGAATCTGTCAAAAGAGTAAGGATTGACTTCCTTAGGGATGAGGGAAAGAAAAGTAGAATTGGAGCACCCTCCCACTTTCTCTTTTCTTTGAAAGGCAATCACCATTCAGATCAAAACAGATTTGATTATTGACCAATAGACTTTATAGAAGTGAATGGTAAATCCATCTGGCCTGGGAGCCTTATCAGACTCCATATCCCAGATGACATTAATGATTTCCTATTCAGTAAAGGGCTTAATTAAATCATAATTATCCTCAGCATTTACTATAGAAGGAATATTTGCCAACAATTCAGAAGAAACATCCTTATCAATGATGTCATCATCCTGAAAGAGAAGCTGATAATGCTTGCAGGCATACTGAATTAATTGATCTTGAACCTTAACAAAAACGCCATCTCCAATAGCAATTTCTGAGATATGATTACAAGACAGTCTGATCCTGCATTGTCTATGAAAATACGCAGAATTCTTTTCACCAGCCTTAATCCAAAGACTACGGGACTTTAACCTGAGATGTTCTTCTTCATATCTGAAAGATTGAGTGGTACTGTACTGAGCCAATTTCTCCAATGCTAAATGGGAAGTCGAGATGACTATGTCTTCCATACCCAATTGTATTTCAACTAGTTCAGTAACTTTCGCTACCCTGGAGAACGTAGGAGAAGGCGTAGGAATTTTAACCCACTGTTTCAATGCGATTTTGGTGTTTTTCAGCTTTTGCTCCCAAACAAAGCTGGGAGATCCAACTATGTTTTGAGACCAGGCTTGAGAAACCACGTCTATGAACCCAACTCTATTAATCCAGAGAGGACTAAATCTGAAGGGGATTGGCCCCAACTCCTCTTCTCTTTCGAAAAGCAAATAAATCAGATGGTGATCAGAAGTTAACTTCAGTAAAATTTTAGTAGAGACAAGGGATTTCCCATCAATCAATGAACAATTGATGAGAAATCGATCAATCCTGGCAGAAATATTTGCAGCTCCAGATCTATTATTGGACCACGTAAATCACCCAGCTTTTGGAAGAAGATCGATCAAATCCCAGTTTTGAATTAACTCCTCAACCGTTCCAAGCATAAAATCTCTACCACACTACCTACCTTTTTTTCATTCGGCGACAGAGAAATGTTTAAATCGCAAGCTAAAACTAAATTTGTTGGAGCATTGACCTCTAAAAAATCTGATAACAACTTCCAACAAGATTGTTTTTCAATATAGTTAACAGGAACATACAGATTGAAAAGGGAAATTGAAATCTTACTGGAAGAATGAAGGAGTTCTATAAATATCCAGTGCTGAGTGGAAAAATATTTTTTTAAATGGAATTTCTCTTCACACCATAAGGTATCCAATCCCCCACAAGTGCATCTAGCACTGACTACTTTTCCAGAATTAAGCTTCCACTTATTTTTACTTAAGAGAAGGAGAACCTCCTCTTCTACCTTGGTCTCTTGGAGTAACAGAATATCTAAAGAAACCATTCTCAAAATATCTTTTACTGCATCATCCTTAAATGGATTCCCCAGTCCCCTACAATTCCAAGAGACTAGTTGCATTACTTACCTGTGGTAGAAGGAGTTATTACTCCCTTTGGATGCCTGGTTCTTTTATTCCTCCTATAAGACATCTCAATGCTAGACTGACTTCCTTACATCTTAAGTCTCTCAGTCTCTTCCTCTCGAATCTCCTTCTTAGATTTCTTGCCACCCTTTTTGGAGAGCTATTCAATGGAATCATCCAAGGAATCAAAGCTCACCACCAATTTCTTTCGAGTAATATCAGCATAGGAAGGGGAAGAGCATTCCCCAATAGGAAGAGGATCTCCATCCCGAAGAGAATTCAATATAGAAGGGCCAGCTTGATTTGGAGTGACTTATGAATCCATTTTGATTCCATCAAAGGGTTGAAATTCACCTTCTTCAAGTTCAGAAGAACTGAGGACAACAAATTGATTGAAAGGGCCAATAGGAATGGTACCTAAGGGAGAAGGAAGTTTCTCATTAGCCACTACTTCTTGGTTCTTCTTTCTAGTCCCCAAATTGAAATTTCCTATTTTATGAACTAGAGTCCACTGCCCATTTTTCTCATTAACTTTTTCCTTGTCTCCTTTTTTCTTATAGTTCTGAGAAAAATGTCCATAACTGTGACAGAATCTACATTTGAATGGAATTTGTTCGTAATCAAACTCTTTGGTGTGGGACCACTCAGCGACTATTAGATTGATTGCCTCTGGAAGACCAATCTCCAAATCTACTTCCACGCAGATTCTTGCAAAATAAAATTCATATTTACGTTCATCCCTATCGATATATTTACCTAATTTATTCCCGATGGCTTTGAGGGAAGTTGAATTCCAACAATGCAAAGGGAGATGAGGTAGCCTGACCCAAATAGGGATAGCAGACGGAACATCCTATGTGGGATCAAAATCTAGAGTCTATTTATTTAAGTAAATCCCTTGAGGGCCCATGAAATATGGACCATTCCAGAAAATTAGATCATGATCCTCTGCTGATTCAAAAACAAAAAAATAAAAACCTCTCCCAACAAAATGATTATGAATTCCATCAGAGATCAGAGGATGCCAGTTCCTATACACCCACCCATCAATGGCCTTAGAAGAGGGCCAGAGACCAGTAAACTGCCCAATTAACCCACGTTTTGCTAAGTTTAAGGTCGATTGAAAAGATTTGTTACCTAGGATTTCAACAAAAGGGATGTCAACTTTCTTGAAAAGCTTCTGAACAGGCCCACCTTTCCTCTTTCCACTAGAAGCAATCAATTTATTGAAAGCCTCTAGATCTGGAGGAAGAGGCAAAGGGGGCTCCCCACCAGACATTAGAACAAAATCACCAACAAAGCAGAAAGGTCACCACTAGAAATGGCCATAATATAGCATAGAGGTGCTTGTTCAGAATGATCCTATGGCTGGAGAACCACAACCACAGACTAGACTGAATCTAGCTAATGGAGCAATCTTCACTAGCAATCAAATTAATGGAAAATCAAGAGTTAAAGGACATAATGTAACAGACATCAATCTGATCAACACTCTGCAATCTTCTCCCAAGCACAAGCAATAGCAACCACTCCTGAAAGGAAAGCTGGTTCACAAATACACCAAGAGCACATAGGATCCAGTGTACTCCACGCATGCAAACAATCCACAAGCTGCAAAAGCAATCCGCTACAAGGTTGATCACACCAATCGAGGGACTCAGGAAATTCCAATCCGAAACAATCAAGCAAAGCAATCTTCACCAACACAAATTAATGGTAGGCATCGAATCACATTGCTGTCATCTCCCAAGAGTGGAGAATCTTCTAGATCTGGCACTAACTCAACCGAGACATGGGATCCAGGAAAACTCCACCTCTGCAGCTGCAAAACGAACCAGGGACTCAGAAGAAGTTTGAATCTTCTTGGAGTGAAGTTTGAATCTTCTTGAATACTATTCAAGATTTTAGATATCAAATATTTTGGTGTAAAATTTTAATCATTGTTAAAATAATAATAATAATAAACAATTTTATTTTATTTTTTATAATAAATATTAAATAATTATGCCAATAGGCATCTAGAAATTATCTCATATTTCATATTTACTTATGCTTAAATGCATATTGATTAATATTTAAATAATGTTTTGTTAAAAGGTGGTTAAAAAAACCCTTAACAATTTGTTTTTGTTTTTTCATATCAATTTGTTTTAATTAAATAATATTTGTTTTTTGCTTATATTAAGTTTACCAATCTTGTATAAATAATGGATATAAAAATGTATATTTTAGACTTTGTTTAACAACTAACTATCTTCACAAACCTAAGTGATTGATTGTGCCTATCATCCTTCACCTACCACTTTACTTATGGTTGTGCTAGTTATTATATTTTATTTTCATTAACGAATTTCATTAAAAGTTATGGGAAAGTCCAAAATGTTAACTTAATTTTAATTCGAATTAAAAATACATATAGATATTTTGAAATTATGCATTGTATAATTAAGGGCACCCCTCTAACGATAAAAACGTTGGTCGCCCTAAATGAGTTATCACAAAATCCTTCTTTCCACATCCCTTGGTTGGTCTGCTTTGTTCATTCATCTCTTGATAGTAGTTTTTTAACAAGTTGACTATGAATACCACATATACTTTCAGTTTGATAAAAAAATATTATAATTTTACAATGTTAAAACAGTATTCGAATTGAATTTTCCAGTTCCCTCGATACAACCGCTCATGTATTCTAGACAATTTTAATAAATCTCTTATGAAATAAGTGATATCTTTGTGAATATCTTAGAATTGTGTCACTAGAGATTAAACAAAGTTCCATTTCGACAATGGAGTTTTACCTAGTTGGAGGTTTGGGTTCCTTTTTGAAACAAATTAACAAGAATCTGTATATAATACTTTTAAACAACTTCATTAATATATTTATTTTGAAATCTGTTATGTGTTCAGTGTTGTATTTATGAGTATATGATTAAATTAGAAAGGTTCCATGTTGTCGCTAGCATTGATAGTGACTATGGACTTCTACCCAATCAAGGGTTTAACTGTATTTCTCAATTTGGTTTAGTTTGCAATAGTGCGTCTATTAACAGTAATCCTTTTAAAATAATTTCAAACATATATGTTTACCAAAATCTATGACATTATTATAGATACTAAATTCCAATTTGGCTCTCAAAAAAATGGGACAGTTAATATGAATTACTATGCAGTAAATATTTTAATTTTAATTTTTTGGAATGCCACACACTAATTTTTGGTAAACTCCACCTTTTTCTTCAAGGGGTTAACTTTGACAATTTTACTTTTACTAAAATAACTTAGACAAGCACTACAACAAAAACTGGATTTAGCATCGAATTTAGCGCCGGAGTTTAGTGTAATTTTTTCCCAATTGTGGTGAACAATTGGATGCTAAACGCGGCGCTACTGTACAATTTCGTAAAATGCCATCTATTGCATCTTTTTTTCCGTCCTTTTTAACATCAATTTTTGCGTCCATTTTTGCGCCCAATTTTTTGCATCTTTTTTTACACCCTTATTTGCACCCATTTGCATCTTGTATGGCATCTTTTTCTGTGTCCTTTGTTACATCCTTATTTACACCCAGTTTGATGCTCAGTTTTGCATCCAATGTTGCATCTTATTTTGCTCCTAGTTTTTCATCAACTCTTGCACCCAATTTTGCACCATGTTTTGCATCAAATTACGTGTCCAATTCTGCATCTAGCGTTACATCTAGGTTTGCATCCAATTTGGGCCCATTATTGCATCTAATTTTGCATCTAGTTTTGCATCCAATTTTACTTATAATGTTGCATCCCCTTTTCCATCTATTTTTTCATCTTGTTCTATGTCTTTTTTTGTATCCATGTTTGTTCCTAATGTTTCATCTCATTTTATGTTGTATTTGACATCTAGGTTTGCACCTAGTGTTGCATCTTGGTTGATGTCTTTTTTTGCATCTATGTTTGAGCCCAATTTTGCACCTAGTGTTGCGCCTAGTGTTGTGCCTAGTTTTGCGCCCATGTTTGTATATAATATTGCCTCCAGTTTTGTGTCCAATGCTGCATCGCATCTTGCATCCAATATTACGTCTATTTTTACATCCAATGTTTCATCCCATCTTGCATCCAATATTGTGTCTCATTTTAAGTTTTTGTTTGCATCGAGTGTTGCTTCCAGTTTTACACCTGGTGTTACGCCTAGTTTTATGTCCATTGATACACCATATTTTGTGCTCAATTTAATGTCCAATTTTACATCTAGTTAGGAGTCCACTTTTGCATCTATTGTTGCGTCTAGTTTTGAGCCTAGTATTGCATCTAGTTTTGAGTCATTAATTGTGTCTATTGTTGAGTCTATTTTTGCATCCAATTTTGCGTTTAGTGTGACATCCATTTTTTCATCCACATTTGCGTCTGATGTAACGTCTACTTTTGCATCCACTTTTGTGTTTGGTGTGACGTCCACTTTTACATCTAGTTTTGCATTTGGTGTTGTGTCTAATATTGCATCCATCTTGCACTACTATATTTTTTACCTTTAGAAATACATTGTAATATCATTAGGGCATGGAGGAATCGAACCACCAACCTTCTGCTTGTAAGGTAGGCACTCTTCCATTGAGCTAGCACCCTATAAGAATCAGGAAGAGGAGCAATATTAACACAGAGATTTCATCATTTGTAATTCTAATAAAACACAATAATATCCAAAGACTGTCATGCTTAAAATCCAATTTATTTTTCCAAACACACTAATAAGCACAAAAATCTACTATGATCAGGCAACAAAATATCATAAACAATTACGCAATCTATTAAAGTGGTCCGCAAAAGGGTCTTAGAAAACAAGATAATGTATTGATGCATACCTAATAACCTAAACTTGAGAAGGACAAAGAATAAGGGATGTGTTTAAGAAATAGTTGTAGAATCCAATTGAGGATGTGTGTGTTGCTACATAAATGTTGTTATTCATTGACGATGTGATTTTTTTCATCAATGGGATGGTAAGAGAAGCACTCGTGAATGGTTACTAAAAGAAGATGCCCACTATGTGCATCGTCTAATGAAGATTTTAACAATGAAAACCAACAAATAGGATTTATATTATGTGCATTATTTACAATCTAAAAATTAGTAAGATGTCAACAAGGAAAAGCATCATACCATAAACACAATCACGCAGAGCATGAGAACATAGTCACGTTGAAGCATGGACACACAATCACACGAAGCACGAGAACACAGTCATGGTGGGCACAGAGTCGTGTTGAAGCATGGGCACACAAGCACACTAGGAAAATAGTCACGCGGAGCATGAGAACACATTCACGCTGAAGCATGGACACATAATCACATTGGACAAACAGTCACGCAGAGCATGAGAACAGAGTCACACGGAGCATGAGAACACAATCACACTGGTAGGAAAGAGACACGATCATGCTGGAAGAAGAGGTCACAATTAGCAGTAGTAAAACAATCCTTGACACCAAACCCAGGTAAGTGAGATACATCTTGTTGGATAAACATATTGAAGGATAACACTTGCTTTTATAAGGGTCTTAGCTTTTAAGGTGTTAACCAGTAAAACATAAAATACAATTAGGTTGACTTAGAATAGGTACCAAAGGTCCTAAAAATAAAAACCATAAATTAAAAGTCATCATACCAAAGGTACACACAATACCAAAGGTACACACAATAAGAGTACTAGGACCAAGTAAGATAAAGGACAATAAGTAAACCAAAGAGGGTCGCAATAAGAAGGTAATACAACCCTCATATCCCACAAGATCAAGGTGTACCATAAGGATGGACAAACAAATCCTTCTACCTATAGGACCAACAAGACCAAGGACTTTAATCTTTTCTCTCTCTCAAGGTACATTGTTTTATATAACTTTATCATCACTGTATAGGTGCTAGTGACATCATCAAGGGGTGGCCAGTCCCTTGAGAAACACTCATTTAGAAATGATATTGAAATCATCAATAAAAAATTCCAAGATGTGAAAAATCAATTTAAATCCTGAGGCATAAAACCTGCCCAGCACAAGAAATATCATTTAATCTAGAAAAATAATGATAAAATGAAAGAAGTTGTCCTTAAGAAAAGCACAATATGAAGTAGAGAATCAACCAAGAACACAAATTATGATTAAGAGATTCAACCAAAGCACCAGGAAAGTCAACAGAAAGTTTCCCAACATATCAAGATCATATGTTGGGGTGCTCTATCCTTCAATGAGTCAAGAGGGTCTTCTGGGAGCTTTCCCTAAGGTTGGGTTTCCTCACTCTGCTCAAGTTGAAATTCATTATCCTAAAATTCATTCCTTGAAATTACCTTCAAGTCTTCCTTTCTAATTTGCTTTGTATAGAAATTTGTTGATTTAAAAAAAATGGTTTTTGCTCTAGATAAATCCTGATACATTTGCATACCATACAAGAATGACAAGTGTTTTCCAAATGAAGAATGCGGGACTTTATTTCTATGAGAAGCTCATACTTCCAAAGTACAAAATTTTTGGTTTCAAATTCAAATCACCCAACAAAGGAAATAAAATCAAAGTCAAGAAATTACACTCGTTCTGAAAGGATATTGAAATCATCAATCATAAATTCTAAGATGTGAAAAATGGATAGCCTGAGGCGGAAAACCTACCCAGCACAAGAAATATCATTTAATCCGGAAAAATACTAATAAAATAAAAGAAGTCCTCCTCAAGAAACGCATAATCTAAAGCAGATAATCAACGAAGAACTCAAATTTTGATTAAGAAATTCAACCAAAGCACCAACAAAGTCAGCAGAAAGTTTCCCAACATATCAAACAGGTCCAACACACAGACTTATCAAGATTGCACATGGACTGATGCAGATTAACATTGTGGATTTACCTTCAAATATATGTCAATGGCTCTATACAACCCATCATAAAAAATCCTTGCATAATTAGGAAAAGCATTAACCAAAGACTGAAACTTGGCAGGTTTGAGATTCCCATCTAGAGAAACCTCATCCAAATAACCATATAGTAGTTTACCGACCATCATAATACGAGTCATTGAGGTTGATCCCATAAAACCACCCTCTTCAAATCCATTTGGATTAACCAGGGTCGACTCAACACCTTGTTGACCAGCCAAAAAATGCTGTAAAATCCTCTCAACACAGTCAATATCATAGAGAGTCTCAACATTGTAAGAGTATCTTGCTATTGGGATATCATCTAAAGTGACATGTTCAAGTGCTAACCCATTTATCCTCTCAAGAATTCTCTTGCATGAATCAGAAGCATGTTGGCTAGTAGTAAAATAAAGAGGGGCTTCAAAGTCATTGGTTACCTATCTCTTACGATCCTGCCATGTTCATTCCTCTTACATAGTCTCAATGTTTTCAATTAATACCCTAACCAATGCAAATACCATATGTTTGTACTCCAACAACTTCTCATTTTGTTTCCACCACTTGGGAGCTATGGAACATTATGAAGTAAGTGTATACGCAATTTAATGTGCAGAGAAACTTCCAAGGCTTTTAATATTGGCTTTTAACTTCAAGAGAGATTGTGTAGTATTCAATGACATTCAATACAAATGTCTCTCCCAGACTTGATATATACCTCAAAATTTCACCAATATTTCTCTATATAATATGAGAGTCCTTCAGAATTCTCACATGAAGCTCATACTCAAAGTACAAAATTCTTGGTTTCAAATTCAGATCACCCAACAAAGGAAATAAAATCAAACTCAATAAATTACACTCATTCAGAAAGGATATTGAAATCATCAATATGAAATTCCAAGACGTGAAAAATGGATTTAAATCCTGAGGTAGAAAACTTGGCCAACACAAGAAATATCATTTAATACAGAAAAATACTGATACAATAAAAGAAGTCATCCTCAAGAAAAGCACAATCATTAGAGGAAATTTGGGGTCTAAAATGGGCCTTATAAGAAAACGTGCCAAAATAAGTTTTTGTGAGTTGGAATTCAAGAACCAATAGAATTTCAATAAAATAAGTCAACCATAATGGTTGAATTGACATATTTGTCATTAAAAAAAACTACTTTTTTTGTTCGTATTTTCGACATATCTCATTGTGTTTTTACTCAAATTTCGATCGGGAGAGCTCGTTGGATACGGAATTTGATTCTGCATCCAACGAGTACCCACACTACATACTTTTGACAGACCCCGCTACCCCAAAAACAAGAAATATTTGAAAAAACATGATGATGATGTCATCATCACATTTTTTCAGGTATTTCTTGTTTTTGGGGTAGCGGGGTCCGTCAAAATTATGCAGTGTGGGTACTCGTTGGATGCACAATCAAATTCCACATCCAACGAGCTCTCCCGATCGAAATTTGAGTAAAAACACAGGGAGATATGTCGAAAATACGAACACAAAAAGTAGTTTTTTTCTTTCTTCCTCCAAAATTAATCAATATTATTTTATTATTTTAACTATTATTTTATTTTTTTAACTATTATTTTATTATTTTCCTTAGGAGGCCCATTTTAGACCCCAAAATTCCTCTAATGTTGAAGCAGAGAATCAAACAAGAACATAAATTCTGATTAAGAGATTCAACCAAAGCACCAAGAAAGTCAGCAGAAAGTTTCCCAACATATCAAATAGGTCCAACACACCGAATGATCAAGATTGCACATGGGTTGATGCAGATTAATGTTGTGGATTTACCTTCAAATATATGTCACTGGCTCTATACAACCCATCATAAATAATCCTTGCATAATCAGGAAAATCATCAACCAAAGACTCAAACTTGGTAGGTTTGAGATTCCCATCTAGAGCAACCTCAACTAAATAACCATCTACTAGTTTACCGACCATCATAATAGGAGTCATTGAGGGTGATCCCACAAAACCACCCTCTTAAATTCAATTTGGATTAACCAGGGTAGACTCGGCACCTTGTTGACCAGCCAAAAAATGATTTAAAACCCTCTGAACATAATCAATATCATAGAGAGTATCGACAGTGTAAGAGTAGCTCGATATTAGGAGATAATCTACAGTGGCATGTTCAAGGTGTAACCCATTTCTCCTCTCAAGACTTCTCTTGCATGAAGCAGAAGCATGTTGGCGAGTAGTAAATGAAAGAGGGGCTTCCCAGTCATTGGGTACCTACGATATCTCTTACAATCCTTCCATTGTCATTCCTCTTACATACTCTCAATGATTTCAATTAAGACCTAACCAACGCAAATACCATACGTTTGTACTCCAACGACTTCTCATTTTGTTTCCACCACTTGGGAGCTATGGAACATTATGAAATGTATAATCAATTTAATATGTAGAGAAACTTCCAAGGATTTTAATATTGGATTCCAGCTTTAAAAGATATTGTGCAGTATTCAATGACATTCGGTACAAATGTCTCTCCCGGAGTTGATATATACCTCAAACTTTCACTAGCATTTCTCTATATAATATGAGAGTATTTCAGAATTATCACATGAAGCTCATACTTCCAAAGTACAAAATTCTTGGTTTCAAATTCAGATCACCCAACAAAGGAAATAAAATTAAATTCAATTAATTACACTCATTCAGAAAGGATATTGAAATCATCAATAAGAAATTCCAAGATGTGAAAAATGGATTTAAATCCTAAGGCAGAAAACCTACCCAACACAAGAACTGTCATTTAATCCAAAAATAAATAAAATACTGATAAAATAAAAGAACTCCTCCTCAATAAAAGCACAATCAGAAGCAGAGAATGAACCAAGAACATAAATTCTGATTAAGAGATTCAACCAAAGCACCAGGAAATTCAACTGAAAGTTTCCCAACATATCAAACAGGTCCAACAGATAGACTGATCAAGATTGCACATGGGTTGATGTAGATTAACGTTGTGGAGTTACCTTCAAATATATGCCAATGGCTGTATACAACCCATCATCAAAAATCCTTGTATAATTAGGCAAAAAATCAACCAAATACTGAAACTTAGCAGGTTTGAGATTCCCTTCTGGAGCAACCTCATCCAAACAATCATCTACTAGTTTACCGACCATCATAATAGGATTCATTGAGGGTGATCCCATAAAACCACCCTCTTCAAATATATTTGGATTAACCAGGGTGGACTTTGTTGAAATATTGTAACTTCAAAGAATATTCTATATGTATCTTTTTGCGGTCCCTGATGGTCCTACTGGGAGAACCACTTGTATTATATTGTACCCCGATGCTTCTAATCGAAAGAACTAATAAGAGTCATGAGGTTTTCCCCTCTAATTGTAAAGGTGGGTCATTAGCACCCCAGTGTGGTTACTTGAGCCTACATGTGTAACTCTAGCCTACATGATTAACTCGAGCCTACATGTCGAATGAGTTAATTGAAGTGAACAAATGAATACAAATAGAGGTGTAGCGCTCCTCATTTGAAGCACACACTCTCACTTGTGTAGCGCATTAGTGGAGAAGAGAAGAGTAGCAGGAGAAGGAGGAGGATTAGGCTTTGATCTTCTTGTTGGTTTTATCTTTTACCTTTTTGGGCATCTATATTAAGGAATCTTTTGCTGGGTTTTTCCCTTTAGGGTTTTCCCAGGATAAATTTTTGTTGTTCTTGTGATACTGTTTCTTTCAGTGATCTTGTTTATATGCTTTTGTTATGAAAATGAAATGAAATACTGATGTTCTAGCTTAGCATATGAAAATTTAATAGACTCAGCACCTTGTTGACTAGCCAAAAAAGATGTAAAATCCTCTAAACACAATCAATATCATAGAGAGTCTCAACAGTGTAAGAGTAGCTCAGTATTAGGAGATCATCTAAAGTTGCATGTTCAAGTTGTAACCCATTTCTCCTCTCAAGACTTCTCTTGCATGGATCAGAAGCATGTTGGTCAGTAGTAAAATAAAGAGGGGCTTCGTAGTCACTGGTTGCCTACAATATCTCTTACAATCCTGACATGTTCATTCCTCTTACATACTCTCAATGCTTTCAATTAAGACCCTAACCAATGCAAATACCATATGTCTATACTCCACCGACTTCTCATTTTGTTTCCACCACTTGGGAGCTATGGAACATTATGAAACAACTGTATAAGCAATTTAATACACAAAGAAAATTCCAATTCTTTTAATATTGGATTCCATCTTTAAGAGAGATTGTGTAGTATCAATGACATTCAGTACAAATGTCTCTCTGAAAGTCAATATATACCTCAAACTTTCACCAGCGTTTCTCTATATCATATGAGAGTCTTTCAGAATTCTCACATGAAGCTCATACTTCCAACATGAGAGTCTTTGAGAATTCTGACATGAAGTTAAGAATTTATATAAATAATCAACATGGAAAAGGAAAA
Source organism: Pseudotsuga menziesii (assembly GCA_001517045.1). Lineage (NCBI taxonomy): Eukaryota > Viridiplantae > Streptophyta > Pinopsida > Pinales > Pinaceae > Pseudotsuga > Pseudotsuga menziesii. The sequence continues at coordinate 102,109 of LPNX010035167.1, forward strand.
TGTGAAGGTTAATATAATATAATCATAAAACATGAACAAAACTCATGCTTTTGAAAATCTTAAGTTTCGATTTTTTCTAATGAAAATTTAGAGGTATTTTTTATTGTGCTTGAGTATTAGGAATGCAAATAAGCATATTCCAACCTTTTGGAAGCAAATTCCATTTATGCTAGGGAACTATCAATACACCAAACCCTATAGTCTATACTCTAAACTAAAATATATGTATGCGTGTATCTTCCACGGAGCTGAACGATCCTCAAATTTTTTTGGTTAAATCGGTTCTTGACTGATTGACCTACTATTTCCCTTGTCAAGGCACAATGCAAGAGGTATTTCTTTGTCGTCAGAATTGGGGACTTGACTGTAACAAGGGAAATCATTAGTTGCTCTTTATGCATTATCCCTTGTAAAATGTTAGATCATGTTTGTGTTCTTGCACCAAATCCATTTTCTTTAGAACCTTTGTTACTTTTAATGCATGTGCTTGTGTATATGATGAGGATTGGGATATCTTAGGAGACCAAATTTTTAGTTACAAATATATTCACATGATTTTCTTAGATTTGACAAAAATGCATAATGCATTGTTCATCTACAGGCGCCTATTAGATTGGTCAAAACTCTGGTCAAACTTGCCATGACCAGGGGAATTTTTGTAATACCATCCAAACTCATGTTGTTTACTGACCTTGTGATGCACATGAAAAGAGATTACTTTCCTACCAAACTTAGTGTCATTATAAGATTGCTCAGGAATGTTGTCAATTGTCCCTATTCACACCCAAAATGCTCAGGCAATGATCACTTGCTACATTTTGCTCAAGAGCTAAGTGAACACCCCATGCCAATGAGAGGGTAACAGATTCTAAGTTATTTATTTCTGGTAGCATGTCAGTTGCATACCTCCCTCTTGGTCTTGGTTTAGTTAGGACATATAATTTTCCTTAACAAAGACATTTTTGTTTGAAATGTTTCAAAGAAACAACCAGAAAATGGAAGTTATTTAGCCAAGTTTTGAACAAATCCAAGCCACATATTTCAAATGCAAAAAATAACCAAGATAACTCTTAAAAACCCAATTATATGTAAATAACTTTGACAATAATATTAGTTCACCCTATAAAACATTTCAAGGTTTTCAAAGTGAACTCATGTCCATGCTTACACGCACACACACTTTAATAAATAGATTCTAAGTTAGTTATTTTTGGCAGCATGTCAGTTGCATACCTCCCTCTTGGTCTTGGTTTAGTTAGGCCATTTAGTTTTCCTTAACAAAGAATTTTTTGTTTGAAATGTTTCAAAGAAACAACCAGAAAAATGGAAGTTATTTAGCCAAGTTTTGACCAAATCTAAGCCGCACATTTCAACTGTAGAAAATAGCCAAGATAATTCTTAACAACCCAAGTATATTTAAATAAATTTGACAGTAAGATTATTTCATCCTATAAAACATTTCAAGGTTGTTAGCGTGACCTCGTGCCCATGCTTACAAGCACACACACTTTAATAAACAAAGAAGAATTTTTGCTCAGTGCTCTTACAGGCTAGGGTTGGAGAGATATTTGTATCCTTTAATATCCTATTTTATATTCCATAAACTCACAATATGTTTTTTGTATGAAGTATTTTGATGTGTATCCCCTTTCTATTCTTTGTTTACTAGTGTATATATATTAGAATACCATTTTATCTCTTTGAACTTAAAGGATTTTTTAGGCAATTGGCAACTGATTTTTGGTAGATGCGGACTGCATGAGACCATACCATGGGTGATACCTTTTAAGATATAACATTATTTTCTTGGCATATGGGATGGAAGGTACAATTAAATGCATTGCAATGTCTAGGATATTTTGTACAGTGGCTAGATAAGCAAGTGATTCTAGAAATCTTGCTGACATTACAAAGGTGTATTGTTGTTGATCATTCTACACCTACACTGATGTGTACTCTCGATGTTGCAAATGCAATATACAAGTAGGTCTTTCTATTTGTCAGTGTGTGTTGCCTTGTTAGTTTCTTACATCAGTAAAGTGACATTACTAAGAATTTCATGTGAACTTGGATGAGTGAAAAGAACTTGTACTTGCATGCTTCTTATATGCATTTATTATTTCTATAATATTGCAGATCTTGAGCTTGTGAGATTGAGTTGTTAAAGTATGTTTTGAAGTCCTTCATTCATTACTTACTAGGGAATTTGATGTTTAGGTTTTCCTATAGTTTGCAGCAAAACATTTTATTCCTCTCCTTACCCCATTACTGGTTTCACAACAATTGAATCTTCAACAATTTTCCAAGTACATTCTCTATGTTAAAGAGATCCTTCGGTATCGAATCATATCTTAGACTCTTAGTTGTGGCCTGTGTGTTACAATTAACAATACTTTGTTTCTAGTGTTATGAAATCAAATAGATAATAATATATTGATAGAGTACTTTGTTGTGTGCAACCTAACAAGAAAATCAAGGAGAAGCGTGGTGTAACTCCTAATGAAGTGATTCCATTGCCCTTGGATACTAGATCAACATCTACCATAGGAATAAATGGAAGTAATGTTGATTCCTTGAAGACAATAGGTGTGATTTTAGCCACAGGAGGGAAATCCAAAATCTTGCGTGATTCAAAGGATTGGAGTTCATTTGCTAGAGCCCCCCAAAAAAACAATACCATCAATAATATGTCTATCGTAAATGGAAATTCACAATCATATAACTCAGTGACAACTTCTGTTCAAATCTCTAGTGCAAAAAGTGAAATCCACTCAATTCATTATGACCCTTCTACATGTGCATCATCTGTCAATTTTATATGTGCACCAATAGATATTGAGTGGCCACCTACAACACTTGCATCAAAAACACCTATGTTGTCCATGTCTCAAGTAGGTTCCTTACCATCTTTTAATGAATATGGAAGTTGATCATTATGACCTCATGGTCTTCAAGAGGCAACAACCAAGAAATCAATGTCTAATGGTCTTGAAAATGTATCTATTGGACCAACATATGGCATTGATTACTTTAATCATTTTGCTAACTAGCCTCCATGTACTAAGAGTGGAATCAATAATCAAACGAGGGATGGGGACCCACTTGGTAGTGCAGGTTCAATGAGTAGTTCAGAAAATGCACCTATGCAAAATACTACTAGTTCATAGAGATGGTCTACCTTAATTCCAAGCATGCCAAGTGGTTCTTGGGTTGTTACTACAAACCAATAGCATATAGATACTGGATCAATATTTCCATCTACCAATATTTAACGTGTAGCTTTGAATATTGCTCTACCTTCACCTTCTGGAATGGGCTGAGGAAGAGGAAAAGTAAGAAGTCAAGTCTTCTCTAGTATCTCTTCCCAGAATGGTAATGCAAAGCCAACTGCTGATAAGCATTTCCACCTATCTCCCCATACAAATTTTTCATAGAGATTGGATATAGTTACCATAATTTTTTAAACTCTTTTGAATGTTTTGTACATTGGGTTTTTAATTTTAAAACCAGAAGTAACAGGACATGAAAGATTGTGATGTTAATAGGCAGACTCTATTTGTGCATATTGTAGATACATGGGGAGTAATGTGCAATGCAAGTTTTGCAATAAACATGTGAGTGGATTTATTGACACAAAAAACTCTGCATGATGTAAATTCCTGCCGAATTGTGCCTTCATGCAGTAAGCATCAGGAAATTGTAAATCATGTTGTTGGAGCTATAAAATGAAATTAAAAATTTTGAAGCTTAATTTGGCCAAGATTCTTCTACGTCCAACAAAACGCCTACAGTTGAAAGTCGAAATCACTATTTCTCACATCCCTACAACTCCTCCTCTTCCATTTAAAATTTTAAAAACCGACCTCTCCTAAAACTAATGGTGGTTTCAACTTTCTAAACATAGGAATCTTTGTCCACCTAGATCTCAATGTAGCTTAAAGAGCATGGCATGAAAAAAAAATCAACAATAAACAACCTTTGAAGAATTGGTTTCCACCTTGTCATCCTTAATATTAATCTCAATCATCTCTTCAGGAAGTTTGTCCACTCCAATAATGTTATCACAACTTGTATTTGTTGTTGCTGCAAAATCAACACTTACATAGGCCATATGTTGTAAAGAAACATGTTCTGCAAGTTCATTGTTCTATATTTACTTGATAACTTTAATTAAATATTGTGTTCCTTTTATTGTTGCTTCACTTACTATGTTGGTTTGGAATTTCCACAACACATAAACACTCTACTCAATAAAAAAAGAGATAATCCATATAATGCTAGAACCACTTCCTACCATTTAGTAAATAGAGACACGTGGAAGAATTCTCTTCAGGTTTTGTTTGAAGCTTCATACATACCGTGAGTGCATTTTTCCAATAGTAAATCAAACTGGAGTTGATTGAATTCTCCGCACACCATTGACCTTTGATTTTTTAATAGTCCACACACCTCTAACCTCTCCTTACCATTGCAGACTCTTTGTTTTAGACTTTGTGGCAGCCCTCCAACAAACTAAAAATTTTAATCACTATATCATTAAGGACATGACAACTAGACAGACAATTTAATCACTATAGAAAAATGATTCTAATCACTATATCCATACTCGACACCGGGACAATAAGAGAGGATATGCTCGCACTCGGACTTGCAGTTTTAAATAATATCGTATGTGGGAAGTGTTTTACTTTCAGACATTTTAAATACATCTTCCAGTCACTTGTATGTGGATATTATAACCACACAAATTTCCTTGAAGTGGGATTTAATTGGGACAGTCACTTCTCACCAATAACAGACATTTCTTCTTGTTGTCAGGGTGATGTGTATATATAGAGTGGGGGAGTTGTCCTCCAATCAATTCAAATATTTTTTTCAAGGAGAACTGAATAATGAGGCAGTTGACCGCAAACTCTAAACAAAATCAGGTGGATGAATGAAAAAATTGAACAATAGTAAGTCCTGTCTCCATTTTCCCAACCCATTTGGGTTGTTTTAGATCCATTAGGTTCCCAAAAACATAAGAGATCAGTCTGCGTAGTGTGTGTGTGGAGGAATAATTGTCATTACGGAGAATCCTTTATGGGATTTTGGCAAGTTTGGGTGGCATTAGAGATAACCCATTACAAATTTCCATAGCTCAAAATAAATAAAAAATGAATCCAAAGAAATGAAAAGATACCCAGATCCACAACCCACAAGACCAATTGCATTTGTTTTTCACTTGTAGTGTGGAATGAAGCTATCATAGTTCATGTTATGTCACGTGATTCAGGATTTCATTTGTTCACGGGGTGTATTGTTAAAACGCTACCCCTTATCCACAAAACAAATAAAGAAAAAATTAAATTAAAGAAAGTGGATGAAAGTTGTGAGGAATTTAGTATTATGAGCAAATTGAAAAGACTCTGGAGTCTGTTCCTATTGGTTTAGTTATCAATGGACCGATGAAGCTAACAAGAACCTATTTTGTCCCCTATTGCCTTCTCTACCCATGAAATTGGTGCCTATGAGTGTTTTGTCTTGTTAGCACAAGTTCGTAGGGTTATAAATGTCATGGATTTCTAGATTTCTACTAAAACTAGGCCCGGGTAAGAAAGAATAATGTAAACTCTCTACTAATAGTTACAACAAACAGATGATAAATTTTACTCATATAAGCATATAGTTAGTAAGCTTCGCAATGATAAAATGAGGTAAGCTTAAAGTATCCGAAATCAAGGTCTCTAAAAGTGCCAACTGAGGCAAGTAATGAAAGTCGCTATAGTTTCAACGACTTATTTTAAGACAAATCTATCTATACACATGAGCCCAAATTTCCAAGTCAAAGAAAGACAATTGCCACAAACAAAGATAACATGCTAAATGATACAGAATTTTCTCAAATATGAAACAACAAATCAGTTTAATGGATTAAGAATTTTTCCTTTCAGATCTTTTTGGCAACTAGCTATATGACTAAGATATTGGGAATATACATCAATATCAAATATACGAGGCCATGTTTGTGAAAATCCTCTCCCTTGAGTCCTATAATTTCATATCTAAATGTGTCTTTTGGTCAAATGAGGAAAAATTATTTTCCTAAATAGTGAAATCATAGAAAACAACATTAAATTTAATTGATTTCCATGGCACCTAATATGCCAAAAGGTTTGTCTTTGTGCTAGATCATCTCTAGGAATCAAGGGATATTTTATTGTTGGAAGATAACCTACTTCTAATGTTTTGAGGCATCTATTCTAGGCTACAACTTTGCAAAGATGATTCCTCTTTGTAAAATTTGTGAACTTGGAATAAGTATCGAACCATTTTTGGATTTTATTTGAAGCAACCAATGCTCATGGAGCTGTTATACATTGGTTGATACATTTTGTGATAAGCAATATATGGAGTCAATGTTATGTTCCCCTTGGCCCTTTGTCCAGTTCCTATAGCTTCAAGTAGTCACAACCAATGTATACTGCAATACATCAATGCGATAAGGAATATGCCAATTGAAGAATGAAGTTGTAAAGGTTCATATTTTTCCTCAAACCATGCTATGAAGTTGGTGAATTCTTAAATGTTGGAGAAAATCAAAGGATCCAAAGGAACCAAAATCCTCACTCTCTCCTTCGTTGACAATTTTCTAATCTATCTGATGATCCAAACAGGGTGGCAACAAGAGTCACTGGGTTCCTTGATGCAATGAAGGAAGAGATGTGTGAGTACTTGCCAGAAACAGAAAGATTAAAATCCAGATCTTTGAGTGTTTCATCAAAACCTTGTCTCCATTGGGTTTATATGATCCATAAGTAGGTAAGTTGAATATTTGGTTCAAGGACGGTGAAATGTGTGGCTCAAGATAAGCAAACAACCCCGGCCTTCTATTTTCATTAGGAACCACAAATTCTTTGCTAATTGGTTCGAATTATTTTTGAACCAAGGGTTCCAATTCTATAGAGAGTTCTGTAAGTGGACTACAAGCTCTAGTGAAGGGATTTAAAATAACACTCTTCAATATCAGAAACAAAATGAAAACAAGTTTAGATCAAGCCACCAAGTATTTCATTGAAACTTTTTGTAACTTCAAAATCCCCTTATCTAGAATAGCAAAGAGAATCGTGGAAATGTTTGAACACTGGATATCATAGAAACCCAACTTTCTCCATGCTGGGTAGATCTTCCAGTAAAAAATAAACAAGTATATAGTGTGCAGAAGTGATAGAACTCTCAGCAAACCAAATAAATAACCTCATTGCCACCCACCAATCAATAAGATTTCAAAGTAGAAACATACTCCAATAGATGCAAACAAGTAGTATACATAGACACCCCAAGTTTTCCTTGTCCTTCTGTAATACAATTTGAGCAACATTATTTCGTTAACAGAAATTTAGAAGAATATTTCAAAAAAAAAATGGTAAGCATGGATACTTACTTGAGAATTGAGGCATACAGCTTAGTATTAGGCTATCCTTTGAGTATATTTTGGGAAGAGCCTGTAAACCCTGATTCCTTGAGCCCCTTTTTCAATTTTTTTTGGAATCCTTTGGAGATGAACCTATAAACCCTAATTCCACATATTTACGAGATTCTATAGACCCACGATATTTCTTCTCGGTGGTCTGAATACAAGCTTCTTTTGAGTACACAAAAAAATATGTCTGCAATTTTCTCGCAACATTTTGCACTGCTGTAGTTATTATCCATCGTTCTTCTGTGCGACGTCAATTGGTTCTTCTGTGGGACATCAGTTAGTTCAAAATGGATTCAAACTACATATGAGGGTTAAAACAAGACCTACAGTTCGCATAGGAAAAAGGGCAGTTCAGACACAAAAGGGCAGTTCTACATGATTGGTTTATTTTCAAAATATGGAAAACAATGTAAAAGGGCAATTCAAACACAAAAGTAGTTATACTTGATTTTTTTATTTTCAAATTAGGCTTCACCATAATTTGGAAACTCAAATTTATTCAAGTACGTCTAAAAATTGGTCAAAGTTGTTTAAATTGCATAAAACAAGTTAGAAAATTTGAAAACATTCAAGGTACTATGATCATGTAATTTTATTATTTTAAGTTTTGATTTTATCAAAACAAAATTCTAAGTTAACTCTATAACACAACATAATTCTATAGCAACAATATTGGTTAGTAAATGGCTTTTTTGTTCAAATTTAATAGAATAATTATATAAGAAGAAAAAGATAGTAATAATATTTCTTTAGATAATAAAAGCATTCATTTTTTAAAGGAAAAAAACCATTTCTTCTTATCTTTCATTACTTTTATAGAAATTTCCTCCATTTGCAAAAACAATTGAGATCATTTAATGATAATAATCACACATTTTGAAAAATTTAAATTTCAAAATAAAATTCAAGTCCCTTCATGTGATTACTTAGTTAGGTATGTAATAATTTAGCAATAAAAGTTATTTGAACTCCATTCCCTTATGAATGGGGGAATGGATGTATTAATCATTAATGAATTCATATAATTAACTAAAAAAACATCATCATCAAGTTTAAAATTAGTCATAATCCATGGTCTTCCAAGGTTTGAATTTAAATACAATATATCAACCTGGAAAACAGTTCCATTATTTTTCTCAATGTAAAAAAAATTATTCACCACAAATAATTTTTTATGGCAAATGTAAAACAGTGATAACTTTAAAAAAATCATAATGAGGGTCAAATTAATTGTATAAAATGTTGAACATTTTGAATTCAACTTCAGTTTCTTTGCCATAATTTGAAACATTTTATATGGATTCTTTGTGTGATGTGACTATCCAAGCAATGCGTGAAATTTCAATGAAAATTAGATACTTTATATTTTGAACAACTTCAAAGTTTTTGAGGAGAGATTTAATGTTTTTAACATTTATAAATTTGTAGAGTAAAATTTGAACATTGCACCACATAAATTAAAATTTTGTAAAATTTTATATCAAAACTAAAAAATGCTGGGTAAAATTAGAGAATATGAATGCATGTGAATTTAAGTTTTTTGAAAAAAATAATTGAAATATTCACAGGAAATTCTAATTTACAAGTGTGTGGGTTTTTCTTTTAAATCGTTTATTTTGAAACAAAAATGATTTATACATCGTTGAAGTTAAGAAACATGTTTTTATTAATTTCGTGCATCGGTAGTAGACAATTGAATTACTTTCAGTGAAGTAATTTGAAGTTTAACCCTCTAAAATCCTATCGATGGTGGGTAGTGGAAATTAGGTTTTGGTTTTGGATCCCCAAGTCATTTAAACTCAGGGTGCGTTGAGACCTCAAGAGGTGGTTAAGCAATTTTTGGATCTTGAGAGATTAAATTTCTTATGTGTTTGTTGAAAAACTCATCCTATTTTCTTGTAAAAGCTGAACAAATCTCAAACAACCACCTACTATGTGTCAACTGATGAGGGTTGTCTTGAGCTCAATCCAAGAAATGTGAAATGGCCTCATATTACTGATTGTAAGCCTAGCATAACAATATTTATTGGAATACCTAGCTCAAGAACATTGATTTTATCAAAAAATAACCATAGGGTTTTGGAAAGGGAAATCTTACCTTTTGGACAAGTGTCATCGGTGTAGAAATATGACTATATCCCATTTTGTTTGCTTGAGTGTCGATGATGACCATGCTCTTTTCCAATTGTTAGAACCCATAGATTTTGGCTTCGACAATGAGACTTGACAATGAGAGGTTCAACCATGAAGCTTACGATCTAATCCTTATGGTGATTGTTTTTTAATTGGGTTTAACCTTCTATTGTTGTGCTCACTCAAACTTTAAAGCTCATGATTCATTAAAAAGTTTGTAACCTATGTGATATTGCATCACATAGTTCTAAACCTTATTTTGCACAGGATGTGTGTTGTTTGATTAAGATTTATCTTGGTGCAATAATCTATCAAATTGTTTCAAATTTTCAAGCTCTATGAAATTTTTAGGAACAATCATACATTTGGACTTGTGCAATGTCATCACATCCCTTTAAAATTTATGTTCAATATGATATGGTCTTTCTTATCCACAATTTGTTTCATGTAATATGTCAGGCATGCATTCCCCTTTTTTTAACTACAAGGACTATCACGCTACCCATTTGATGGAATGAAGCATGGAGGATGCATGTAAGACCTCAATTCATCATAAGATAACAACCCAAAGCCATTTCCTAGTCCACACTACGCTCCAAATCAAAATACTTTTGATTAAATATACAATAGGAAATGAAAACTAAGATGCCAAATTGAGGAAACCTCATATTTTGATTTTGTTCATCTTTCTTCATCAAATCATCTTTTGTCCACTTTAGCAACATATCTATATAATGTTCCTAGTTTTTTACCTATACAATCTAGCACAAGTAGAATTTAAATGTAGTTTATTTGGGATGCTAAAGTGGATGTAATTTGCATCCAGTTTAGCATCATCATGATATAATCCACCTAGTTTTTCACTTAGACAACCTAGAATAAGGAGAATATAAATGTAATTGATTTGGGGTGCTAAAGTGGACACAATATATGTAATTTATTTGATGATAATGATATTCACAATGATGTGATTATATGATGATGATGATGATGACAATGTTTTTGTTGATGATGGCAATAACAATGATGAAGATGACGACAATGATGATGAGATGAATGATGATATAGATAATGATGATGAAGATGGTGGCAATGACGATGAAGTTGACAATGATGAGATTATATGATAATGATGATGATGATGATGATGATAGTAATGATGAAAATGAAATTTATGATGACAATGAGAATGACATGAATGATGATGATGACGATGACGATGATCCTTATAAGAAAGTGTTAGTAAAGGTAAATAAAACCGGTTTCACTACAAACTCCAAGATTAAAATGTGCTCAATCATAGGTATAAGTTATATATGCTGAAAATTGTAACCATATCCCACTTGTTATGCATGCTTTAAATGGTAACCATATCCCATATGCTTTAAATAATGACAATGATGAACTAGATGACAATGACATTGATGATGTTTTTTATGATGACAATGATGGAAATTATGATGATCATCATCATCATTATCATCGTCATCATTGTCATTATCATCACAATTATCACAATAGTCATCAGCATTGTCATAATAATCATTCATGTCATCATCATTGCCATTTTCCTTGACATCATCGTCGTCATCATCGTCTTCGTCGTTGTCATCATCATCATCATAATTATTGACATTGTCATTAGTTATCCATCATTACCTTTGGCCGCTAAGAAATAACATCTACCCAAGAGATGTTATTATTGGAAAAGGATCATGGAGGATACATACTATTTATGCATGAGAAATAACAACTTTCTTTTTTAATATGACCAACATCATTCATCATCATTGTCATTTTCATCAACACCATCATCATCATTCATTTCATTGCCAACGTCGTCATTGTCATTATAATAATAATAATTGTCATCATCGTCGTCATTGTCATCGTTCTTCCCATTATAAACAACATTATCATCATCATCATAGTCATCCTCAATATCATAATCATTATCCTCATTGTCATCTTTGACATATGGGTGCAAACTTGGATACAAAAGTGGATAAAACATGGATGCAACAAAAGTAGGCGCAAAAGTGGGCGCATAATGTGGTGCACCAAAAATGGATGCAAAAGGTGATGCAAAAGTGGATGCAAAAAATGATGCAATCATGGAAGAAAAACATGATGAAAAATTTGGTGCAAAATTAGATACAACCATGGATGTAAAATTGGATACAAAAGTGGATGCGAAAGTGGATGCAACAAAAGTAGATGAAAAAGTAGTCGTAACACCCGATGCAAAACTGGATGCAAAAATGGATGCATAAAGGGATGTAATAATTGATGTAAAATTGGATGCACAAAAAGATACAAACATGGATGCAAAAGTTGAAGCAAACGTGGGTGTAAAAGTAGGCACAAAAATGGGTGTGAATTGGGACACAACAAAAGTGGATGCAAAAAAAGACGTAAACATGGATGCAAAATGGGATGCAAAAACAGATGAAAACGTGGGTGCAAAAGTGGACGAAAAAATGGATGCAAAAGTGGATGCAAAAATGGATAAAACAAAACGAAATGCAAAACTAGACTCAAAACAGGATGTAAACTTTGATGCAAAACTTGGCGCATGAAGGGATGCAAAAAAAGAAGCATAAGTGGATTCAAAAGTGGATGTAAAAAAGGATGCAAAAGTGGATGAAAACAAGAACGTAAACGTTGAAGCAAACATGGGCGTAAAAGAGGGTGCAACAAGAGTAGATGTACAAACTATGCACAAAATTAGGTGCAAAACTAGGCTCAAAACCTGTCGCAAAACCTAATGCAAAACCTGGCGCATAACTAGGTGCAAAACCCATTGCAAATTACGCCGCAATTTGTGCCAAATTTAGAAAAAGGACGCAAAAAATGCCTAAAATAGCACCAACCCATGAAATTGCGCCGTTTTGTCCAAAAAATGAAGAAAAATACACTGAAAGATGGTCAAGACGCCAAAAAGGATGCAAAAAGAGACGCTAAATCCAATTTTTGTTGTAGTGAAGATTTTACTTTCAAGGGGTTTTAGTATGACCAAATTTGTAACATCCCCTTACTATGCGACTTAAAAACGCAGAGTGTAAGTAAAAGGCACTGCAAATACTAATTCTAACTTCATCAAATTGTGGATGAAATTTATAGGGTTAGGAGGTTGAAATCTTTGCACGTCTAAACCTATGATTGGAGACAAATACACTAGGGGAGAGAGAGTAAAGATGAATGAAGTATTGGGTATCTAGAGAACTTATCTCGGTGTCATCATGATTTCGATGACATATCATAGGGAAGTTGGTTACAATAATTATTGGTAAATTACACGCTGACCATAAGGTGGGTAAAATCGACAAGTTTTGGCATGGATTAAAGTTACTATATAGATAACTATTTATGTCTAAGAGACATAACGATATTAACGAAACAATTTGCATAGTTTAGTGAATTGGGAAAAATTGTTAAATAAACTATGATAAAATTAAATGGTGAAGAATGCCCTTTGCTTAAAATAATACGTAAAATGGTCGAAACCTTCAGAACGGAGTATGACGAAATGATTTTTTTTATCTAATTATAATCGTTAGGAATTTAGACCCTTACCCTATACCATCACTCTAAGGTTATACTATCAAAGAATTTAAAGCCGAGAATTTGTTATATATATAAGAAAGCTAGACGGTAATAAACCTAAACATATATTTAATATATATGTATATATTGAAACTATATGTTAATATCTCTAAACATATGTTGAAACTTTAAAGGAACCATTTGATTTTAGAGGAAAGTAGTCGATACGGTGGTAGGTAAAAATAAAGGATATCGTATATCAGTCCCACTTGCGCTGGAAGAAAGGAAAAACATGGATTTTGACCAGTGCAACATGTTGTGATTAGAAGAATAAGGGTTTTGTTTTAAAGGCCATGATTTCTGAATAGGGAGGGGGTGATTTTTGGAAAGGCGTTTTCCTTACCTAAGCTTCCATCGGTGTATCCATGAGTCTGATGGACGTTCCTTGTCTACGTCTACATTGGAGATGGGCAACTTAGCTATGGAACGAGAACTTGATCGTGATCCTTTTTTTTTTAGTGTGCATTTGATTTGATAAATGAATTCACAAATTTGAATTGTAGCCGGCATTTCTTTGCATGCGCTGAGGATAAACAATTATGTATTTTTAATGAGATCCATATCTTGATTTGTTATGAATCGTAACCTGTATTTATTTTCCTTCTCTAAGAATAAATGATTATGTATTTTTAATAAGATCCATATCTTGATTTGGTATGAATCATAACCTCATTTCTTTTCTTGCGCTGAAGATAAATGATTATGTATTTTTTATAAGATCCATATCTTGATTTGGTATGAATCGTAACCTACATTTATTTTCCTGTTGTTGCACCTAAAATATACACCGATTCCTCAAATCCCTCAAAACACTTGGCAAAGGATTCTTTTGTACACTTTTGCTCACCTTTAGACTGGGTGGCACACCTTCCCTCCTATCACAGAGCACTAGAGAGGGATGGAACACCTTTTCCATTGAAAATAGGCTCCATTAGAGCCTCTACCTTGTATGCAAAGTGCGCCAACGCACATACCCTCTCTGTAAGAAGCACCAATAGGCTTTAAAAGGAAAAAAGAGAAGTTTTGAGAAGCTTCCCAGAGAAAGCTCTTGTGGAGCATGTTCTTATCTATTAGGAAGATCTTGCACTCAATGTCCTATCCCATAGGGATCATCCCCTATCCTCTTCCCAAAATATCTCATCACATATGAGCCTCCCTTGCTCTATAAAAGAAAGCTTCATGGACTATGTGAGGGGAGACCAAAAGAGAGCATCCCTATGTTCTTGGATTGAAGTATGGTATTGGGGAAAATTTGTGTGAGTTTTGTGAGAAAAGATATTTTATGTGAGCATTTGAGTTGTGTGAGTGTGTCAAATTCCTCGTGGAGAAAAAGATATCGACATTAATTCTTTGGTTGTAGCTTTATCTTTTCATTTTGATTAATACAAAAGTGTTTCCCTTTCCCATATATGATTTGTGTGAATATCAGTCATTTATTATTAGATTCCTTGATCACTAATATGTACTGTTGATCTATCTTGTTACTCTTATCCTTTGTCTTCTTTATGATGCTTCTTTGCAGGTATTACATATCATATGAAGAATAGTGAAAAAATGGTCAGATCTGACGTAAGAGATTTATTTTATTCAAGTAGATTAATTCTCTAGGGAGAGGATATACTGTTGTGGTTTTTTTTATAGACTTGTACCATATAGGATAGAGGAACAAGCAGTGTCCGCATTGGTTAAAGGATTCCTACAAACAAAATTGGCAACCATACTAGGGACAAGATCCAGTCAAATCTGAGATAGATCCAGTCATATCTAGAGTAGATCTAGTTATATATAAGATTTTGGTTACACTCTTGCTTATAAACTTATAATTCTCTTTGCTTGACTAGTTTGATTTGTTAAGGTGAGTGATACACCTTATCATATTTGCAATTACCTCTTTTGAACTGTGCTTTACTGCTTTATCAGTCCAGCTCAGTCCATCATTGGTTTCTTTGGTAGGTGACTGTCCTTTTTACATCTATGGATCTGATGGCACACCTGGGTATATTTTACAGAGCGCCAAACCTTTCTTGGCGCTTACTGCACTCGGACAAGAAGCAGCGTTGGAACTCTTTTTCTCACTACATGGTGCGTCGTTGGCACATATACACAGTGAACACTGTGCGCCGACCACTTGCTAGAAATATGTGCATCCTTACACAGTGCGTTGAAGTAGACCCGTCACTGTTTTGAAACTTTTGTTTTGATGTGACATGTTTCTCTTGGATTTCCTTTCAATTTTCTTACTGTCTTCTTGTTGATTCTGATGGTTTGATAACTTGATTTCACTTCTTAAGTTTAGATCTATAATTTTTATTTCATAAAGAATTCCTTATTAAATAAATTGTGTGTAAGTTACAGTATTGGAGGCATGAGTTGTTTGTTTTTTTCTCTGAAAATGATTATAGGATTATGAGGAAAGAAGATATGTAGCCCCTTTTACATAATTGTTTATCATTATTTCTTTTTCGAATCATATTAAAAAATGAAAAAGGCAGTTCCCTTATTTTGTTTTGATTACTCTTGATTTCCTTGAGTAGTTAGAAAAACAGTTCTTTATCAGTTTGATTGAGGAAGCATAGATTTTTAGACGTTGGAAGCTCTTCTTCCTTCCTCATTTCATAGGTTATGTAGTGTTAATACTGAAAAAAGATTATGTGTTTGGAGAATTGTTAAATATCTTGAAGTTTAAATCCTTGAAAGTAGCATGGCATCTTTGTTTTTAGAGAAAATGTTTCTTCCTTTCTCTAGTTAGCATTCCACAATGTTCCACTTTTGGATTCCACAACCCCCCAATATCATAACATTGGAGTAGGTCTTCTCAAAGATTCCTCACTTATGGGAATATTTACGTTATCTAATTCTCCTCCAGTTTTGCAACCAACATCTGTGAACATGATTTCTACTTCTACCATAGATAAAGGAAAGTCCATTGTTGATTTGACATCAGTGAGTCCTTTTGAATAAATGTATCATGCTACTCAAACCACCAATGATACCACCATCAACGATTATTTTTTGGTGGCTTCAGATACCTATCACCTACCGTATTGGCTAGAAAACCCCCCCTGGCTCTAGATATATTTCGCATACACTCCCCTCTGATGAGTCCATCATGAAAGTTATGTCCTTAGATGAGATTCCCTAGAAATATCATCACCACCGATCTTCTTTCCTTCCCCATTGCCATATGGTAGAAGAACAATTTGCATCAACAGTTTCATCTCATTTAGTAACTCATCCTCAGTCTTTGATCCTCACCTGTGAGGTCGATCCTGAGGGTAATTTAAGTAACATTACCAATACCATTACAGTTGATATATCAGTGATACCCGGTATCCCAGGAAACATCCAGATAGGCCAGAACTCTTCTCCTTGTGAGATACAATCTTATATGGCCTTATTTAAGGAATTCATAGACATTTTTGCTTGGACCTATGAACAATTTCCAGGGATCGACCCCTATATCGTATTTCATGATATTAATGCTTACCCTGGCACCAAATCAGTTCGCCAGAAGCTCCATCAAGTACATCCAAGGAAAGAAGCAGCCATTAAGGAAGAAATTGAAAATCTTCTTAAGGTTGGTTTTATTTACCCCATCTCGTTGATTGAATGGGTGTCTAATATAGTCCCTATCAATAAGAAGCAGGGTACTATTAGGGTTTGTATTGACTTTCGTGATTTGAATCGGGCTTGTCCTAAGGACAACTTCCCCACCCCGTATATAGAGCAAATTATCAACAACTATGCCGAAAGTGTCATACTTTCATTTATGGATGGATTTTCTAGCTACAATCAGATTGAGATAATCCCATCAAATCAACACAAGAAAACTTTAATCTTCCCATGGGGAAACTTCACCTATAGAAAGCTTCCTTTTTGGTTTAAAGAATGCTAGTGCTGCCTTCCAATGTGCCATGCCATATGCTTTCCACAACATTAAACACATTATGGAGCCCTATCTTGAAGACCTGTCTGCTATTCGATGTAGCGAGATCTCCACGTTGATCATCTAAGAGCCATTTTTCTTAGATTTCGCCACTATAAGATTTTATTAAACCCACAGAAGTGTGTTTTCTATGTAGATAGTGGCTATCTTCTTAGTTTTATCATTTCCAAGGATGGCATATGCATAGACACTCTGAAGATTGAAGCTATCCTGGATTTACCTACCCTAAGCAACGTTACCGAACTCCAAAGTTTGCAAGGGAAGGAAAACCTTTTACGCTGTTTCGTTTGCAATTACGCTGAAAAAACACACGGTTTCATGTTTTTATTAAAAAAGGACACCCCTTCATTTGGGATGACTTGGCATAGCATGCATTCAATAATCTCAAACATGTTATTACGCATGCACCTATTCTGCAACCACCAAATGATACCAAGGATTATTCCCTGTATGTGGTTGCATCCCTTTCAACCATTGGTATGGTTTTAGTTTAGATGAAAGAACATGATCATAAACATGTGATCTATTATCTGAGTAAGAGTCTTTTAGAATTCAAAACTAGGTATTCACATGTGGAGAAACTTGCTCTGGCCATGGTCATCGCAGTCCATAAGTTACACCAATACATTTTGATCGACACAACCACAACATATGTAGATTCTAACCCCATGTATTACATCTTGACTCGGCAAGTACTTGGGGGAAAATACTCACGTTGGATTGTCATTCTCCATGAGTTTAAGTTGGAATTTTCCAAATCTAATTCTCTTATCTTCACCGAGCTGATGTGTTACCTTCCCTGTATTATTGAGGGAATAGAGCCCATTGATTCATTTCCCGATGAATCCTTGTTCCTCATTAGTACGTCTAACCCATGGTATGGACATTTTATTCTCTATCTCCAAACACAACAATATCATCCCAATGAAAATCAGGATGAACGTTGTCTCATTTTCCACCACGCAAAGTACTATCTCATTATCAATGGCACCTTATACCATTGAGGCATTGACACCATATTACAACAAAGTTGAGATTGTTTTAAATTATTGTCATTCTGGAACCTGTGGCAGTCATCTTTTTGGGTTGGTTGCTGCCCATAAAATCTTACGTGCTAGGTATTTTTGTCCTTCGATCTTCAAATATTGCATTGAAACAGTCAAAAAATGCCTGCCTTGTCAATTCTTCACATCAAAAAATGCACCCATCCCGCTCCATTACATCCTATCATAGTAGTCGGCCCTTTCACAAAATGGGGCATCGATTTTGTGCGTTGTATACCTACCTCATTCGGGGGGCATGGCTACATCATTGTGGTTGTAGATTACTTCACCAAATGGGATGAGGCTATGCCTACATATGTCAAATATGGAAATACAACTACTCTTTTTCTATTCAACCGTATCATCGACAGATTCAGAATCCCTAGGGCCATTGTGACTAATCACAAGTCACATTTTCATAATAATATGATGGCCGAATTAAGTGCTAAGCTATGGTTTTGTCATGACAACTCTACACCCTACTATCCATAAGCCAATGACCAGGTTGAAGCTATTAATAAATTCTTAAAACTATGCTTCAAAGAATTGTAGGACAAGCTAAGTCTAACTGGAATTTGCAACTTTTTTCTATATTATGGACCTACAGGACTATGATCAAAACATCCACTTGTTTTACACCATTTCAATTGGTATATGGACTAGAGGCCACTCTTCCAATATAGTGCGAAATTCCTTCTCTAAAACTTGCTATAGAACTATTACACAATACCACCTTAGAGGAAGAATGTTTCTTGTACTTAAACAAGCTTGATGAGACTTGTCGCGATTCTACCTTAGTAAATGAGGTACACAAGCGATGAATGAAAATCCAATACGACAGATCCATTCAACCCCACTCTTTCAACAAAGGTGGCTTGGCCTTGACCTATGACTAGAAACACGATAAGTTGGGGACTGGAAAGCTAGAATATATGTGGCATGGGACTTATATCGTCAGTTGTGTCTTATAGAAATGTGCTTATGAGTTGATAGATTATTATGGGAGAGCCCCGCAACAAGATCTACCTCAAAAAATACTATTCCTAGGTCATCTAGCATAGGTTCATTGTAAATATTGTTTATAGAGAGTTGTGTTTTTTTTGAAAAGTGTGGTTTAGTGTGAATATAAGATGTTCCTTTCACAACCCTACATATGTATTCCTATTTTTAAATGAACAGATGACCACATATACCGATTTCACAGATGGTGCTAATCGTTACACCTTGAATCTTGCTTCATCATCTTCGGTACTGTACTCTCTGACAAGTGATCTGGTGAGTTCAGGTGGAACTTGTTTGGGCCCCTCAACAAAAAATATTGCAAAGTATCATGTGGTAATTGGATTGTTGACGCAATCCTTGGATATTGATGTAAGAGAGATTAGGGTTTGCTTAGACTCGGAGTTGGTAGTACATCAATTAAACCGAGTCTACACCATATGGAACCCCCCACTTCTTTGTGCATTCTGAATATTTAGGCTTTTAGAAAGGTCTTTTGAGAAGGTTTCTTATCAACACATCCCAAGACCTTTAAATGTTGTGGTAGATTCCTTAGAAACGTTTGTCTTAGATTGGTATATGGTTCATTATTAAATTCATTTTAACATAAAAAAATTCATGTATTTGATCCTTAGTAAGTATTCATTCACACGTCACATTTGACACACATCTGTAAATAAATATTTTTCATTTATACATAAATTAAAGCTGAGATACAAAAAGGACTGAAGAAATAAGATTTCAAAGTACCCGAATTTTGGAACTATCATAATTTCATAGTACATATACATAGGGAAAAAACTGAAGCTTCAAATATTTCAGTACAAATAAAGTACAAAAATGAGGGAGACGCTATGGGATAATCCTCATGCTCATGATAACACATCATAGCCCAAGCCACTTGATGAAGTAGTCTCCTGAAATGACCTGAGACCGCTGTAGTTTGGCGTTGATACCGCCTAGGTAGATCATCAATGGAGATGTCAAGAATCCCCACAGTCAAGCATTGGAGGTTATCACCAATCTCTTCGAGCTGCTCATATTCCTCTGTGCGCCAGATCACCATATCCATAATTGCTCCTCACCTCTATATAGGTGAGGGCCCAGCCGGAGGAGAAATCCCTACATCTGCACAAGACATTTTTTCACATTTCAGCATTACATCATAAAAATACAATATGAGATTAAAAATATAGAAAAAACATGTATAGTGGTATATTTATTACCTCAATCGTCCCACTGCTCTCCCTCTAGGAGTGGAAGGTCAATCCCACTAGCACTGGAAGAAAGGATATAGTATATCAATCCCACTTACGCTGGAAGAAAGGAAAAACGTGGAGTTTGACCACTGCTACATGTCATGACAAGAAGAAGAAGAAGGGTTTTCTTTTAAAGGTCATGATTTCTGAGTAGGGAGGGTGGGGGGGAATTTTCGGAAAGGAATATTCCTTTCCTAATAATCCATCAGTGTATCCATGAGTCTAGTGGACATTCCTAGTCTGCGTCTGCATTGGCGATGGGGAACTTAGCTATGGAACCAGAACTTAATCGAGATCATTGTTTTAGTTTGCATTTGACTTGATAAATGAATCCACGTGTATCAATCGTAACCTACATTTCTTATCCCGTGCCAAGGATAAAATATTATGTATTTTTAATAAGATCCAGATATTGATTTGGTATGAATCATAACCTGCATTTGTTTTCCTATGGTGAGAATGAATGATTATGTATTTTTAATAAGATCCATATCTTGATTTGGTATGAATCGTAACATGCATTTCTTTTCCCGCGCTGAGGATAACCAATTATTTATTTTTATAAGATGCATATCTTGATTTGGTATGAAACATAACCCATTTATTTTCCTACACTAAGGATAAACGATTTTTTTTTAATAACATCTGTATCTTCATTTGGTATGAATCGTATTTGATTTTACTTCCCTGCATCTGATTTTATAAATGAAAAAAATGTATAAAGCATGATCTCTCTCTCTTTGTCTGTGCTAAATGAATCGAATTTGCATCATTGTTTACCTGCATGGCATTTGATTGAATAAATGTTAATGCATGATATCTTAACGGTAATTGTTTCAGTTCGATCCTTAACCCCAATTTGAATGTTTGAGTGTTGAATGAAGATGTGAATGCTTGCGATCTGAATGATAAATATTTACCAGCATTGATATTATAAATGGATTTATAGATCTATGTATCTATATATATCGCCTACGATCTGAAAGTATTCATCTTTCCAGTGATTTGATCATGATGCATGTGGATCTGAGTGTTTATCCCTTTACTACTTGTATTTACTATCCCCATGATTGAAATGACGAGAGATGGCATTTTTGGAACTGCTGCAATTTTTTATATATATTTATACTATCGCATGAAGGAGTAGCCCAATTTCCCTTATACTTGTCTTTGTATACCTAGTTGGAGTATTCAATCTTGTTGACCCAAGAGGATTCAACTCTATGAGACTAGTTGATCTCCTTTTTAAGAATAAATATTATAT
The DNA here is from genome assembly GCA_001517045.1 of Pseudotsuga menziesii. NCBI lineage: Eukaryota > Viridiplantae > Streptophyta > Pinopsida > Pinales > Pinaceae > Pseudotsuga > Pseudotsuga menziesii. The sequence goes on from LPNX010035167.1 coordinate 123,821, forward strand.
TATTATATTGTATATTGTTGACAAATGGAACCGATTAGGGGGAAGCCTTTAAAGGAAGGACCAACTCTAGCCTTATGTTTAGCTATAAATTACGTTGTTCTCTAATATTAGAGACAAGACATGGTTGAAAATAAAGTTGAAGCATGTGGTTTTAAATAGTCGAAATAGAGTTCTAGTGCTTAAGGGTATACTATTTTAGGGTCGAGACTTTTGAATCTCTTAATAGACTTAATGATTGTTGAGGTTAATAGCTTTGTTAAAATACATATTGTGAGGATTCAAATTGATGTTTTATATTTGTTATTAATTGGTTTCTATAAGACTTTAGTGTAGAGGATATAGTTTCACCTTTGTTTGGAATCTGGTCCTTTTATTAGAAGAATGCCAACAAAAGTGGTGGGTATGATCCTACAAATCCCATCAAGAAATATTAGTAAGATAATTATAATATTAGTTACCCTTAGTGGATTCGTCTCCCAGCTCGAGGGTGACTCTAGGAGGAAAACACACACCATATAGAGTGAGTGGTTGGGAGGAAATCCATAGGAATGCTTCCAGTCACATAAGTCCTTTTCAAATTTGAGTGGTATATGTAATAGTTAAATTTTATTATTGGATATATTTTATCATGTTTCATCTTATTATGTCGTTTATTTTGTATTAAGATGGTCATTGATTCATAGTGATTGAATTGACATGATTTTAAAGTTGTGGCTGCTGAGAATGTGCTTCAAGGGAAGTAAGGAATTACATTAACACTCGGACAACAAGTATAGTGAAATCAATTTGTATATGTACATAATTAATTTATTTCTTTATCATCTAACCTGGTTGTTTTCTCCTCAGCTGATTCATTTGTTCCTCAATGGATTTAGGAGACTCACACTTCACCTCCGATGTTTGTGCCTAGTTTATCGAGTCCAAATTATGGTACCTTGTTATGGAGTGGGTTAACCATAACTAAAGGACAAGGGTAATATGTAATTATCATTTCATTCAAAGGATCGCCATGCGACTAATATAACATGTGTGTCGTATTATAGTATTTGGTAACAATTGCTTATGTGAGTTACCATTTGAGTAATTGTGTTTTGTAGTCTCTTAATCTAAAAGAAGAATGATTATATGGTTAATGAGTAACTTAATTTGTGTGATTTAACATTTAACAGAATAAATTTTTCTATACTCCACACCCACAGATATTTTCAGGTTTAGGGGTATGCTACATGTGATATTAGAGCTCAAGTTGCAGCACTTGGAACTATATGGGCTGCACATGGAGGTACTAAGAATCGAGTTTTTGCAGATAACAAAAAATAGTATCAAGGAAGACTTCGCTCCTGTGTGTCATGACAATTCTATTCGTATGGTGAACCGTAACTCTATATATACTTCAGTGTTTAAAATGAAATTTGTTGTGTGTTGAATTGGAATGAAACATTGTTTTAAACTCCTTACTTTGAATACTAATTAATTTCAAATGAAATCGCTACAATATGGTTTGAATTAGATTCTTGAAGTTGTTCATGTGAAACCCCATTATGACCTAAATTCTGTTAAGATTAAAATTAACTATTGGATTAATATCATATTAGTCACCTAAAAATGAGATAGTTAGAAATATGAATGCACCTATCAATGGTAGCGTAGATAGTCAGTTGGTTCCATGAATACTTGCAAGTCAAACCTATGTGGTATACAATCATTTCGGTTGGAGAGAGCATGGGATGTGTTGATTGTTTTTTGTGGAATATGTTTGTCGACTCATGTTTGATTCATGTCATACTCTTTTTCACTAAAAATAAAAATATTTTGGACAGTTGTTGTTAAGTACGTTCTAGCAAGTTTGTGGTTCTAAAGATTTTCGTTTTGACGATACCCTGCTAGTTGCCAACCTACCCTGACCGAGGGAAAACTAACCCCATTCCTTTTCTTGCTTTAATCATGCAAATTGTTTAAGTAGAAAACTGTCGATTTCCCTTTTTGAATGACCACCATTTGGAGTATGGCCTCGAAGCTTTGTATTAAGTAGCGTAAAGTTAAAGTCTCGATATGTAACCCGATTGTGTCGACAACTGATAGGTCATATCAATGACCTCCTTTTAAGAAGAATCTTATGTAGCTAATATTTTAATGAGGATCTCCTTGTTGTTAAAATATTTGATATATGTTTATTTGTTTATTATGGCAATGTGTTTCTTTTTATGAGTGTACGTGGTGAAACCATAATTATATATCCAAATAATATGGTCTTGAATATCGAGTATTGATATTAAGGTTGTGAAGCACTTTTTATGAAATTACGAACACTTTTCGTATATCAATTTTAATTCCTTTCAACATTCAAGGAAATACTTGGTTATATGCATTGTAAAGCATGGATGCACCTTTTAATAGGAATATGGATATAATGGAAAATATGTGTAGGAATATATCTTGGATATAGATGGTGAAGTGGTTATAATTGTTGAATTAATGAATTTGATTACTCAACATATTGATGAAGCGAATGTGACATTGCTAGAACGAACGAAAATGTTATAATGTAAGGTCACAAGTTCAAATCCCTCTTATCTGCTTGGGGATAGGTACCATGGATAAAACCTTATGATAATTACTGACATGCTTATTATCTTATGTGTAGAACAAAATCATTATTACAAGAAAACATGTAAGCAATTGGAAACTGTTTTCTTGATGCTATAGAGATTGCAAATTCAACAAGTAATGAATGCAATAAGATGGTAATGTAAACAGGCATACCTTTGCAATAAAATTATCATATTATTTCATATGCATAATGTCAAATAATATGCAAGTTATTATATAACATGTCGAAACTATGTTGGAATAATTTGATACATTGAGAGTTTATCTATGATGTTAACAATGTCTGAAGATATAATATGATGTATTTGAGCTAGCATTAGCATTGACAAATTTAATATACCTTTAAGTTTATGAAAAGTAAAGCATGAGTTATGCTCACTGTAGTGAAGCAACAATATCAATAATGGATATTTGCAACTAGTACAAAAAAGGGGTAATCATGTGACAAGATAGAGTGTATTGACACAATGCGATTACAACAAGCGTTAAGTGCACAAGGATTGTGCATAAAGATATAAAATTATGCACCTAGAATGAACTCATACATTGTAAACAAGTAAATGTCAATAATTGTGTTGCAACTTATGTGATTGATTTACCCAGGCATACAAAATAAACAATAACATAAATAGATAGTCATCGTTCATAAGTGAAAGTTGTTTGAAATAATTGATCAATCGGAAATCGTTACATTAAATATTGATGCTATACAATTTCATGGTCTGATATTGTGACTAAATATTTATGGAGAATTACCGGTATCGGGACCTGGTAATGGAAATCATACAAAGAGCTGTGATGGGAACCAAGGTCCCATGACTGCAAGCAATCAAATTATCTAAGAGATATTTGTTAGATATAAAGTTGGTTTCTATGAGAAACTAAAAATAAGAATGTACAGGAGGTACATGTTTCCCCTTGGCTAGCTAGGAACTAGTATTCCTCCTATGGGGAAACCCAGGTGTAACACGTCTAGATATACTTCTTTCCACTCATATTCACGATGTAAGAGGACTATCACGAGAGTAGGGGCTCCATGAAGAACCTCTAGGTATTATGGTGTTCGAAAAAGGAAGCACTTGAGCTTGGTGAAGCGCCCTAAATAATGCAGGTAGAAGATACGCTCAAAGAAGGGTACCATCCTCGTGTATGGTAGCTTGGGTTAGTACTGAGAGTATTGTTAGCTCTTGGAGTGGTTGCTTGGATGGAGGACATCCAAGATAAACTAGAAAGGAACTTACAAATAATAATACTTGTAAAAGGTATATGCACGGTAAGTAAATTCGTTCCAATGAGGTAATGTGCTTATCTATCGATGAATAGAATAAATAGTAATACTGGAACGATTTTGAATCATGCAATTAATTAGTGTTGTATTTGGAAATATGCCAATGTTGTTGATGTTGATCGTAGTAGACATGCAGATGTATGTTTTATATTTTGGGTTGGTGGCCTGAAACACTAGATGTAATCCTATTAATATAAAGGATTAAGGTGTGTATGGGAATCCGAGCAAAGAAAATCATGGCCTAAAGAATTTCAATAAAGAGTGACACTCTAAAGAGGTCAAGTAAAGAAATTTTTACTTATATATTCTTCTATTGACATTAGAGGTATGTATGATTATGATGATATTGTAGGTATACCTCATGATATTTTGCAGAGAACAGGTTAAAGGAAAACAAAGTTGAAGGATACCACGAAGGATGCGGAAGAAAGAAAGGAGAAACTGAAGAGGGAATGAATCCAAGACTTTGACGAACGTGTAACAGTGAGGATGATGTTAATTCTAAAAGGGAAAGGATGTAAAATCCCCTTATTATGCGACCTGAAAACGTGAAGTGTAAGTAAAAGGAACTGTAATTGCTAATTCTAACTTCATCAAATTGTGGATGAAATTGATAGGGTTAGGAGGATGAAATATTTGCACGACTAAAACGACGATTGGGGAAGAATCCACTAGGGCAGAGAGAGTAAACATGAATAAAGTCTTGGAGATCTAGCAAGCTTATCCCAGTGTCATCATGATTTCGATGACGTATCAGAGGGAAGTTGGTTACTGTAATTATTGGTAAATTACACGCTCACCATAAGGTCGGTAAAATCGACAAGTTTTGACATGGATTAAAGTTATTATATAGATAATCATCTATGTCTAAGATACATAATGATATGAATGGAACCAATTGCATAGTTTAGTGAATTGGGAATTTTTTTAAAATAAACTATGATAAAATTAAATGGAGAAGAATGCACTTTTCTTAAAATAATAAGTAAAATAGTCGAAACCTTTAGAACTGAGTATGATGAAATTATTTGTTTTCATCTAATTATAATGGGTATCAATTTAGACCCTTACCCTAGAACATTAATCTAAGGTTATACTAAGAAAATTTAAAGCCGAGAAATTGTTATATATATAATAAAGCTAGATGGTAATAGCCCTAAACATATATTTAATATATATGTATAGATTGAAACTATACGTTAATATCTATAAACATATGTTGAAACTTTAAAGGAACCATTTCATTTTAGAGGAGAGTAGTCAATACAGTGGTAAGTAAAAATAAAAAATATAGTATATCAATGTCGCATGTGCTGGAAGAAGGGAAAAACATGGATTTTGACCAGTGCCACATGTCATGATTAGAAGAATAAGTGTTTTATTTTAAAGGCCATTATTTCTTAGTAGGGAGGGGGGGGGGGGTTTTTTGGAAAGGTCTTTTCCTTGCCTAAGCTTCCATCTACATATCCATGAGTCTGATGAATGTTCCTAGTCTCCGTCTACATTGGANGGAGATGGGGAACTTAGCTATGGATCTAGAACATGATTGTGATCCTTGTTTTTGTCTGCATTTGACTTGATAAATGAATTCACAGGCATGAATCTTAACCTTCATTTCTTTGCATGCGATGAGGATAAGTGATTATGTATTTTTAATAAGATACATATGTTGATTTGGTATGAATTGTAACCTTCATTTATTTTCCTGCGTTGAGAATAAATGATGATGTATTTTTAATAAGATCCAGATCTTGATTTGGTATGAATCGTAACCTGCATTTATTTGCTTACGTTGAGGATAAACGATTATGTATTTTTTATAAGATGCAGATCTTGTGGTATGAATCATAACTTGCATTTCTTTTCATGCGTTGATTATAAACGATTAGGTATTTTTAATAAGATACAGAACTTGATTTGGTATGAATCGTAAACTCTATTTTGTTTTCCTGCACTGAGGATAAACGATTATGTAGTTTTTAATAAGATCCAGATCTTGATTTCGTATGAATCGTAAATTATATTTATTTTCATGTGCCAGGGATAAACGGATATGTGTTTTCATAGATCCAGATCTTGTTTTGTCTGCAATCGATTTGATAAACACATGGAAGGAATGAGAAACATATCTCCATTTGTATAGATCCTAATCTGGTTTTATTGCATTGCATATGATTTTCTAAATGAAAGGAATGTATAAAACGTGATCTCTCTCTCTCTTCCCATGTTGAATGAATTGAATTTGCATCGTGTTTTACTTGCATTGAATTTTATTGAATACATGTTAATACACGAGAACTGAATGGTAATTATTTCAGTTCAATCCTTAACCCCAATTCGAATTTCTGAGTGTTGAATGGAAATGTGAATGCTTGCAATCTGAATGATAAATATTTAGCAACATTGATTTTATAAATTGAGATATAGGTATGTGTATGTATATATATCGCCTGTGATCTGAATGTCTGCACCTTTCCAGGTTTTTGATCATGATGCATGTGGATCTGGGTGTTTATCCCTTTCCCGCTTGTATTTACTATATCCCCATTATTGAAATGACGAGAGATGGCATTTTTGCAACTGCTGCGATTTCTTATATATATTTGGACTATTGCATGAAGGAGTAGCCCAATTTTCCTTATACTTATCTTTGTATACCTAGTTGGAGTATTCAATCTTGTTGAGCAAAGAGGAGTCAACTCTATGAGACTAGTTTATCTCCTTTTTAAGAATAAATGTTATATTATGATATTGTATATTGTTGAAAAATGTCACCAATTACGAGGGAGCCTTTAAAGGAAGGACCAACTCTAGCCTTATATTTAGCAATAAATTGAGTTGTTCTCTAATGTTAGAGCCGAGACATGGTTGAAAATAAAGTTAAAGCATGTGGTTTTAAAAAGTCGAAATAGAGTTCCAGTGCTTAAGGGTATAGTATTTGACGATTGAGACTTTTGAATCTCTTATTAGCCTTAATTATTATCGAGGTTAATAGCCTTGTTAAAATACATTGTGAGGATTCAAATTGTTATTTTGTATTGGTTATTAATTGGTTTCTATAAGACTATAGTGTAGAGGATATAGTTTCACCTTTGTTACTACAACATGTAGTAATTACGAATGTTCATTAAAAATAAAACACAATCGTCCCCCTTCCCAAATATTATTATTTTTTATGAGAGATGTCGCTATTGGAATTCAATCCTTTTATTAGAAGAATGCTAGCGGAAGTGGTGGGTTTATCCTACAAATCCCATCAAGAAATATTAGTGAGAGAACTATAATATTCCTTTACCTTAGTGGATTCATCTCCCAACTCAGGGGTGACTCTAGGAAGAAAACACATGCCATATAGAGTGAGTGGTTGGGAGGAAAGTCGCAGGCATGCTTTCAATTGCACAAGTCCTTTTCAAATTTGAGTGTTATATGTAATAGTTAACTTTGATTATTGAATATTTTTTATCAATTTTCAGCTTATTATGTTGTTTATGTTGTATCAATATGGTTATTGATTCATAGTGATTGAATTGACATCATTTTAAAGTTGTGGTTGCAGAGAATGTGCTTCAAGGGAAGTAAGGAATTAGATTAATCCCCAGATGACAAGTATAGTGAAATCAGTTGGTATATGTCCACATTTAATGAATTTGTTTCTTTATCATCTAACCTGGTCATTTTCTCAGTCGAATCATTTTTTCCTCAGTCGATTCAGGAGACTCACACTTCACCTTGGACAGTTTTCCCTAGGTTATCAAGTCCAAATTATGGTACCTTGTTATTTTATTTTTTATAATAAATATTAAAGAATTATGTCGATAGGCATTTAGATATTATCTCATATTTTGGATTTGCTCATGCTTAAATGCATTTTCATTAATATTTAAATAAGCTTTAGTTAAAAGGTGGTTAAAAAAACCGGTAACAATTTGTTTGTTTTTTGTATCAATTTTTTTTAATTAAATAATATTTGTTTTGTGCTTATATTAAGTCTAACAATCTAGTCTAAATAATGGATATAAAATTGTATATTTTAGACTTTGTTTAACAAATAACTATCTTCACAAACCTAAGTGATTGGTTGTTCCTATCATCATTCACCTGCCACTTTACTTATGGTTAATGTTCTAGTTATTATATTTTATTTTCATTAACGAATTTCCATTAAAATTATGGGAAATTCCAAAATGTTAAGTTAATTTTAGGACAAATTAAAAATACATATAGATATTTTGAAATTATGTGTTGTATAATTAAGAGCACCCTTGTAATGATAAAAAATATGGTTGCCCTAAATGAGTTATCACAAAATCTTCTTTCAACATCGCTTGGTTGGTTCGCTTTTTTCATTCATCACTTGATAGTAGTTTTTTAACAAACTGACTATGACGACCACACATACGATCAGTTTGATAACAAAATATTATAATTTTACGATGTAAAAACACTATTCGAATTGAATTTTCCAGTTCCCTGGGTACAATCACTCATGTGTTCTACACTATTTTTTAGAAATATCTTACAAAATAAGTGATATATTTGTGAATATATTAGATTTGTGCGACTAGCTATTCAACAAAGCTCCATTTCGAATGGAGTTTTAACCAGTTGGATTTTTTAGTGCCTTTTTTAAACAAATTAACAGGAATCTGTATGTAATACTTTTAAACAACTGCACTAATATATTTATTCTGAAATATTTTACTTGTTCAGTGTTGTATTTATGAGTATGTGATTAAATTAGAAAGGTTCCATGTTGTCGGTAGCATTGATAGTGACTATGGAGTTCTACCAATTCGGGGGTCAATTTGATTTAGTTTGCAATAGTGCGTCTATTAACAGTAATTTGTTTAAGAGGCTTTAAAATAGATTTCTTTACCAAATCTATGACATTGTTATAGAGACTAAATAGATTTGGCTCTCGAAAAAACTGGGACAGTAATTTGAATTACTGTGCAATAAATATTTTAATTTTCTTTTTTTTTTGGGATGCCCCACACTACTTTTTGGGAAACTCCACCTTTTATTAAAGGGGTTAAATTTCAGAATTTTACTTTACTAAAATACCTTCGACAAGATTTTACTTCCATGGGGTTTTAGTATGACCAAATTTGTAACATCCCCTTACTATGCAACCTGAAAACGTGAAGTGTAAGTAAAAGGAACTATAAGTACTAATTCTAACTTCATCAAATTGTGGATGAAATTGATAGGCTTAGGAGGCTGAAATATTTGAACAACTAAAATGACGATTGGGGACAAATGCACTAGGGGAGAGAGAGTCAACATGAATAAATTCTTGGGGATCGAGCAAACTTATCCCAGCGTCGTCATGATTTTGATGACGTATTAGAGGGAAGTTGGTTACATTAATTATTGGTAAATTACATGCTCACCATAAGGTGGGTAAAATCGACAAGTTTTGACATGGATTAAGGTTACTATATAGATAACTATCTATGTCTAAGAGACATAATGATATTAACGAAACCATTTGCATAGTTTAGTGAATTGGGAAGAATTGTTAAATAAACTATGATCAAATTAAATGGTGAGGAATGCCCTTTGCTTAAGATAATAAGTAAAATGGTCAAAACCTCTAGAACGGAGTATGACGAAATCATTGTTTTTCATCTAATTATTATGGTTAGGAATTTAGACCCTTACCCTAGAACATTACTCTAAGTATAAAAAGGTTATACTATCAAAGAATTTAAAGTCGAGACATTGTTATATATATAATAAAGCTAGATGGAATAACCCTAAACATATATTTAATATATATATATTGAAACTATATGTTAATATCTCTAAACATGTCTTGAAGCTTTAAAGGAACCATTTCATTTTAGAGGAGAGTAGTCAATATGGTGGTAAGTAAAAATAAGTGATATAGTGTATCAATCCCACTTGCGCTGGAAGAAAGGGAAAATGTGGATTTTTACCACTGCCACATGTCGTGATTAGAAGAAGAAGAAGGTTTTTCTTTTAAAGGCCATGATTTATGAGTATAGAGGGGCGGGGGGNGGGAAATTAGTTATGGAACCAAAACTTGATCATGATCCTTGTTTTGGTCTGCATTTGACTTGATAAATGAATTCACAGGTATGAATCATAACCTGCATTTCTTTTCCAGTGCCGAGGATAAATGATTATGTATTTTTACTAAGATCCAGATCTTGATTTGGTATGAATCGTAACCTGCATTTCTTTTCCTACGTTGAGGATAAATGATTATGTATTTTTAATAGGCTCCATATCTTGATTTGGTATGAATTGTAACCTGCATTTATTTTCCAGCGTTGAGGATAAATGATTATGTGTTTTTTATAATATCCATATCTTGATCTGGTATGAATCGTAACCTGCATTTTTTTCCTATGCCAAGGATAAACAATTATGTATTTTTCATAAAATCCAGATCTTGATTTGGTATGAATCGTAACCTGTATTTTCTTTACATGCACCAAGGATAAACTATTATGTAGTTTTTAATCAGGTCTAGATCTTCATTTGGTATGAATCACAACCTCTATTTCTTTTCCTGCTATAGGGATAAACGAATCTATTTTTTCATAGATCCAGATCTTGCTTTTTCTACAATCAATTTGATAAATGCATGGAAGGAATGGGAAATGGATGTGCATTTGCATATATCTTGATCTAGTTTTACGTCCTTGCATATGATTTTAGAAATGAAATGAATGTATAAAGCGTGATCTCTCTCTCTCTCTCTTTCTACATGTGTTGAATGAATCGAATCTACATCATGTTTTACGTGCATGGAATTTGATTGAATAAATATTAATGCATGAGATATGACTGGTAATTATTCCAGTTCGATCCTTAACCCCAATTTCAATGTATGAGTGTTGAATGGAAATGTGAATGCCTATGATCTAAATGATAAATATTTAGCAACATTGATTTTATAAACAATTTTATAGATCTGTGTATGTATATATATCGCTTGTTATTTGAATTTCTGCACCTTGCCAGTTGTTTCATCATGATTCCTGTGGATCTGAGTGTCTAACCCTTTCCTGCTTGTATTTACTATATCCCCATGATTTAAATGACGAGAGATGAAATTTTTGGAACTACTGTGATTTCTAATATATCTTTATACTATCGCATGAAGGAGTAGCCCAATTTCCCTTATACTTATCTTTGTATACCTAGTTTGAGTATTCAATCTTGCTGACCCAAGAGGATTCAACTCTATGAGACTAGTTGATCTCCTTTTTAAGAATAAATGTTATATTATTATATTGTATATTGTTGACAAATGGAACCAATTAGGGGGAAGCCTTTAAAGGAAGGACCAACTCTAGCCTTATATTTAGCTATAAATTGAGTTGTTTTCTAATGTTAGAGCCGAGACATGGTTGAAAATAAAGTTGAAGCATGTCATTTTAAATAGTCGAAATAGAGTTCTAGTGCTTAAGGGTATACTATGTTATAGCTGAGTTTACAACACTTGGTTGATCACATATTTATGGTCTTCCCTATCCCTCTGCAAAATCTTGGGACCCCATGAACATATATTATACTTTTATGTTCCAAGATTATCCCCAAAAATCACTGGTTTATACCTATACATGACTTTTAAATCTATACACGTGTGTATATGCAGCTTTTGACCTTAAACCCGTGTACATCGGGATGTGTGCATAAAGACAAATATTTTTGGAGTTTTCCTCAAATGAGTCAGAATAACTTGACTCTTGGCCTTCCATATGCCTTAAGAATGCTCGGACTCAACCCTCCATTACCTCTTTGGAGTGCTATATATTGAGCCTCTTGGATACATTGAAGGAGGAAAAATTGAACAGTAAGGAAAATATAGTCCATTGTTGCCTCATTTTGTTTATACTCGAGTCTACATCCCTTTGTCTCTTTGGAGAACATAGTGCTTCTCTTACAAATATTTCCTTTTCTTTGTGATCTTGCCATTGAGAGATGGAGGATTGAAGTGGTGGAGGCCGAGGTGGACGACTTAGTTTATTCGGTTCGCAGAAGTGACAACAGAGTTTGCCACTATTGTATCTTTGTTTTATTAATAGAAATATATTTTCCTGTCTAATACATGTGCATTTTGAATATTAATATTGAATCCATGGATGTATTTACTTGCTTATACATGATTGATTATATATGCTAGAGTAGGTCTAACACATTATTATATATCATGTTTTCTTTGTTTGCTGTTGTTGAGAGCGAATTTGGAATACAAGTGGAAAATCTCAACGGGGATCTACTTCAACCATCCAGAACAAGGTACAATTCTATATCCCTTAGTGTTAGATTTTTTTATTGCTCTTGCATATAGGAAAGGATTGATTTCTAGTGTCATAGTATCTCTTGTGGTACCCCCAAGCCATAGGAAGTTTCTCTCCGTAACATAATTGGTGACTCAACCCAGGAGGTTCCTAGTTTTTTTTCTTTGGGGATTGGGTATACAATGTGATTGAATTGTTGTTTATTTCTCCGTTTCTCTGTTGGGTCTGGAGGTATGTTTTCCTAGTACTGTCCTGTAGGATTAATTTGACCTTGGATTATCATTTTCCCTCTTTTTCTTCTTGTACGCAATTATTTGCTTTATAGTCACGTATACATGCGGCTTTCTCCTGAATTCCGGCGTATGTACACATGTTTACTAAAAAAAATCACGTATGATTTTGTTTTGAGCTTTATTTAGAGGATTGAGTGTTCCTGGGTTACTTTTGATGATTCCTGAGTCTTATTTGGTGTTTTTGGTGTCTGTATACATCCTTTGTTTCTAACCAGAGGTCCTTTTTTATTTATTTTTAATTAGGTTTGCTCTTGTCATTCATTTCTTCCTTTTTTGTTTTGGGATTAGTGCATTAGATTTCTTTTATCTTGGTTCCTTGCTTGGCTGCTGTCTGTTGATGGTTGTAGGGTATGAGAGTGGTAGAGTTTGTTTGCTTCTTTTACATATCATTTATTTCGAAAATACAAAAATATTTTGCTTTTTCATACTTATGCATTTTTTCATTTTTCACTTGCATGGTACTTGCATTAGGTTTTCTTACTGAAGTGATAGTTAGGTTTTCATTTACGAATGATTGCATTTTCATTTGAAGGAAAAAACTTGCATCTCATGTAGTGGCATACCTTGTTTGTCATTCGACAAAATTGCACTTTGCATTGTTTGTTAGGTGTGCAAATTTATTTCACTGCTGAGTCATAATATCATTAGTTGCATGGCCATTTTCCTTTGAGTAATCACAACCATTAAAATCAACGTTAATTAAAATGAATTACACATTTTTCTTTTATAGGGTTCATCAACAAGGAAAGGTTTTAGAGTCTTGGAATAGTTCATTGTGATTCAATTCTCCAAGACTACTAAACAAAAAAAGTAGGTGTATGTCTAGGTGAGAGAGAGAAATCCTTGGTATAGTTAGTGTTTCTTAGGAGGCTCCTCTTACACAAGAGTTAAGCACGAGGTAGCGTACATCATTTCTATTGGGATATCCCTTGGTCACTTTCTATGAGAGCCGGAGATATTTCTAGGACCGTATTCGTATCTATGAGCTTTTGAGGTACCGGTTGGTGCTTTCGAGCTTCGGGATTTTCTACCCTACCCATACGGTCGATCCCTCTTGTGATTGGACACTTGAGCATTGGTTATATTGGGGTGACCTTAGTTTCCTCACCTAGGTATCACATGGGGTACTTGTAGTGGTTATTCTGTAGGTTTCTTGGCCAGGTAGGGGTCGGAAAGCATAGTCGCTTTACGCGTTGAATATGAGGGACACTATAATTGGTTACATACCTCCACTTATAGTGTATGGGAGTTTCAAACCACTCTTAGGCGAGACATACCTGTTGCATTCGGGAGATCACATATCCTCCCCTTGGTTTTCTTGTATTTTGGTTGAATATTTTCTTAGGAGTGTGCTCTATGTATGCTATATTGCTTAGGGCTGCGTAGTTAGTTTGAGTATTTTTCTTTTTGTTGAGTCATAGTGGATACAGGTTCGACGTTCCACTGTTCTCATCGTTTAGTAGGTCTTATGTATTCTACGTCTCCTCCTCCTTTGGGAGAGAGAACCAAATAGTCCAAGCGGACTGATACTTAGTTTGATTCACACATGGATCTCACCATGAGTCTGAGATCCCGAAGCATCCCTCTTATCCACCTCCCATGTGGGAGGTTGAACCTTCGAGTACGTATGGCACCTTTGTAGGGCCCGACCACCCTATGGCTGGGACATAACACGATGACTTATCACAATTTCTAACCACTGGTATTGGTCACACATTCTGAGCAGTGGGACTCACCATGCACCCACTAGCACTAGCACAATTAGGTATGGCATGCCAGACCTTCCCGCGACCGGTCTAACACCCAAGGTTGGATTAGGTGTTGACCCTAGTACTGTGCCCGGGGCACTTCCATTCCTTTCTGTGTGGAGAGGTTTGGTAATAGACGGAAGAGATTGGTTCCTCAAATCGTTATTTCCTTATATAGAAAAGGATGTTTCCACATATGGAGTGCAGAATGATGAATGGACTATATTTCGAGCTCAGCAAATGGATTTGATTTATGCTCAATATGGTCTCTTTTATGAGATAATACCAAACACACCTAGATCCAATTTTGACCCTAATTTCAAACCTATGCCTCATGTCGATGGCATTGTTCGCTCCACAAGTGCTAAACCTGTAGATGTGGTTACAAATCAAATGAATAAATTTTCTATTAAACAGCTTGTGTCAGGATAAGCTATGGCTTTGTCTCATCCTACCCAGATGATAGATGTACTTTTAGAGAAATCATCGAACCAGAAAGGTAACCAGCAACCTGGACTGAATAAGAAGAAAGGTAAAAACAATCGAAAGAGTGGGAATAGGAATGAAAATATTAATAATGAAAAGAACAATAATGATTCTAGGGGGAAAAGAAACCTAAATGTAAGGTTAAATTTCCTTGCAATATTTGTGGGGATGATCACCTCACTCACTTCTGCCCTCGAATAGAAGACGCCTCAAAGTTCATCGCATAGAGCCCAGCTGTATTGAAAAATCCTTTACAGAAAAACCAGAATATGAACTTGAGGACCATGGACCCTAGTAGTGATTCTAGTGATATTAAAACCCCATAGGACACCATTAGTGGCTATGGTTGCATCAACATGATGGCTGCCCAAAATGTTGTGACGTGTGCTAAGGATTATGAAATGTCACAACCTGAACTAGGGAAAGAATATACTCCACCTGAGAGATCTTTGCATATTGAGAAACCTAGTGCTAAGCTTGAAGCTCCACCTCACATTCCTAAGGGAGTATTAAAGTGTTAGAGGCATGATCCTAATTCCTGAGCCACCCAGAACTATTCCATTGTCAAGGATTTATGCCAAACTCCTTGTGTGATGTCTGCTTTAGAAGTTCTTCAGACTTGTCCTCCACAAAGGAAAGCCTTGTTATATGTTGTTGGATTGGTTGATGGAAGCTCTCCTTTAGTGATTAAATTTTAAACTCATGGAATCCATGCTCACTTTCCTTACTATTTGTCCCTTTTGGTTCATGTAGAGTGTCTAAACAACACCATCAAGCACACAATCATTGATGAAGGCGCTATAGATTCCTTGATTTCTTTAGCATGTTGGAAGGGTTTGGGTTATCCCACATTGTCTAAGTCTGGAACCACGTTGACTATGTTTGATGGAATATATTTTCAACCACACAGTCTCATTCCTTCCCTTGAGATCCAATTGGGAGGGAATACCATTGCAATCGAGGTTGAGGTGGTTGATGTGCCCCTCGACTATAATATTTTACTGGGTAGGAACTAGATTTATAACATGTAAGCAGTCATGTCATCCATATTTTAGGTTGTTTATTTTCCTTTGGATGGGAGGATTGTTACATTCGATCAATGATCTTTTGATAATTCTATTTTGAAAGAATCATTTGGAGCTTCTTTCTCGGTTATCGATCATTCTTAGCCAAAAACTGAGAATGTTGGGGTGTGCATGTATCCTTCGTTGATGGGAAATTTTAATTGTGTCATGCATGTTCTTATGATCGGTTCTATTCTTGCTAAGGCTTCGACATCATTGAGTTCGGTTCCTTTTCTCATTTCTCATATGGAGGATCCTTGGACTCTCCCTTCTCCGAGCACTTCGGGTGAATATTCTATACCTACCAAGATGGACATGACAATTTCTACAACATTGGTGGCTTATCAAGATAATCTTGGTCCTGTTGTAGAGTCATGTCCTTTCTCTTCACAAACGAAGGAGGAGGACCCTTATACACTGCCTACTTGGGTGATTGAGTCATCTCACTCTCCTGACTTCCTCGATGACATTTTTCCAATGGATGAAGCTATTCTTGAGGCTATGTCTGGGTTAGAACAACCTTGGGGAGAGTTGCATCATAGATCTCATTTTCTTCCTAAGCTTGATTGCATATTGTGTGATGACTATAGGGCGATTCCGAGCAAGAAAGTTGGTAGGACTGTGGTCCCATTAGGATCTCCTAGAAAGTATGCTGAAGGGAACATGGCAAACTTGTCACCAACTATACCTATCAACATTTCTCGCGTTCCTGGCAAGGTTGAAAATGTGTACATTGGGGTGGGTTGTTCCCTCGATGAGGTTAGAGTATAAACCGATCTCTTTAAATAATTTTGAGATGTGTTCGCTTGGTCATATGAGGAAATGTCAGGAATTGAACCTCACATTGTCGAACGTGAAATTAAAATATATTTGGATACTAAACCTGTTAGACAATGTTTGCGTGTGATGAATCCTAGGAAAGCACCTGTTATTAAGGCAGAGATAGAGAAGCTGCTCAAAGTTGGATTCATCTATGCCATTCCCTTGACAGAGTGGGTGTCAAATCCCATTCCAGTGGATAAGAAGTGGGGAGCGATCCATGTATGCACTAATTTCAAAGACTTGAATCGAGCTTGTCCTAAGGATAAATTCCCCACACCATTTATTGATCAGATTTTGGATGAGTGTGTGGGGAGTGAGGTTTTCTCCTTTTTGGATGGATTTTTAGGATATAATCAGATCCAGATTAAACCCAAGGACCAACATAAGACTTCTTTCATTTGACCTTGGGGTACGTTTGCATATCGGAAGATTCCATTCAGCCTTAAAAACATCGTAGCTACTTTTCAATGGGCTATGACCTTCACCTTTCATGATCTTAAAAGAATAATTGAATTTTATTTTGATGACTTTGTTGCTCACTCTTGTATGAGGGTGCATCATTCTTATCATTTGCGTTTGGTTTTTGAAAGATACCGCCATTATCAAATTCAGTTAAATCCTCATAAGTGCATCTTTTGCGTGAAGGTTGGTCGCTTACTAGGGTTCATTGTTTCCAAGGAAGGTATTAGGGTCGACCCTTTGAAGGTTGAGGAAATACTTCAATTGTATCCCCCACGTAATATTACACATATTCAATGTTTGCAAGCAATAGTGAACTTCTTGCGAAGATTCATGGTCAATTTTTCCAATTTGACTAAGGTATTCATGCATTTGTTGAAGAAAGACACACCATTTATCTGGGATGAGCGATCCTGGGATTCTTTCGATGCTTTGAAGAAATCCTTGGCATCGGCCCCCGTGCTTAGTCCACCCAACTATAGCCATGACTTTTTTATATATGTGGTCACGTCTCAATAGATGATTGGTATGGTATTGGTTCAAGAGCATGAGGATCTCCAGGAGCATGTCATCTATTATCTTAGCCAAAACCTTATTGCTGCGGAGCTTCATTATACTCATGTCAAGAAGCTAGCCTTAGATACTATCCATGCGGTCCAAACTTTGAGGCATTATATCCTTCTTCACCAAACTTTGGTTGTGGCTCACATTAATCCATTTCAATTCATCCTCACCAGAAGGATGATAGGGGAAAGTACAATAAATGGATTGTGATTTTGCAAGAATTTTATCTCGATTTGGCTTCAGTAAAGTCAAAGAAATAATTAATTTTTACTGAGCTCGTATCTAATTTTCCTAGTTTGGATGAGGGAGAGGTTCATGAGGACTCTTTTGTTGATGAGCACATTTTTCTCATTTCAACTGTGGACCCATGGTATGGGGACATTATTGTCTATTTTCATACCTAGAAGGTTCCTTCTCACCTTTCACGAGATGAGCGTCGATGACTACATCCTGTAACGAAGAATTACCTCATTGTGGATAACACTTTGTATCATCGTGGGGTTGATTCCATTTTGCGTCGGTGCTTAGAGGCTGAGTTTTTGTTGAATTATTGCCATGGAGGGGTGTATGGTATTCATTTATTTGGGATTTCTATAGCTCAAAATATTTTGAGAGCAGGGTATTTTTTTCCATCCATCTTTAAGGATTTTGTTAATGCGGTCAAGCGATGCCACCCTTTCCAAGTGTTTGCACAGAACATGCGCTCACATCCTACCCCTTCGCATATGATTATCACCATGGGCCCCTTCACCAAGTGGGGGGTTGATTTTATGGATTTCAACCCAGCTTTAGCTGGGGGGCACCATCACATTATAATTCCTATTGATTATTTCACAAAATGGGCAGAGGCTATTCCCACTATCAAAGACGACGGTGAGACAACAACGCATTTCGTATTCAATCATATTATCACTTGGTTTGGTATCCCAAAGGAGCTTGTCACTGAACATGGCAGGAACTTTCAAAAGAAGATGATGGCTAAGTTGTCTTTGAAGTTATGGTATAAGCAAGAGCATTCATATTCTTATTATCCTCAACGGAATGGACAGGTTGAAGTAGTGAATAAGTCACTTAAGTCCATTCTCCAACGAACTGTTGCACAAAGCAGGACCGATTGGCATATAATGTTGTATCCTGCTTTATGGGCTTATCGAGCCGCATTTAAGACGACCACCGGTTTTTCTCCATATCATCTTGTGAATGGGGTGGATTCGATCTTACCGGTTGAGTGTGAAATCCCTTCTTTGAAGCTAGCCATGGATATTTTACCAAAGACTTCTACATTGGAAGAGTGTCTAGTCCACTTGGAGCAACTTGATGAGTAGCTAAGGTCTAGTATGATAAGTCTGTCCGTCCTAGGAAGTTGAGTGAAGGTGACTTGGTCCTTTTGTGGGACCAAGCTAGAGAACCCTTGTGGGAAGGAAAGCTTAATCCTATGTGGCATGGTCCTTACATGGTCAAGCAAGTATTAGAGAAAGGTGCCTACGAGTTAGTCGATTATTAGGGAATGGCCTTAACAAAGCCTAGAAATGGACTCTATATTAAAAGGTACTATGCTTGATTCTCAGCCAAGGCTGATATTTTGTATATTATTGTACATTTGCATAGCTTAGTTTCAGTATTCTTATGGTGATCAGTTTTGTTGACTTTCTTCATTTTGTTGTGGTAGATGTTGACGGGGTCTTCAGTTTATATAGGATTCATTGATGGTGCTAGCCGCCACACTCAAAACTCAACTTCGACTGCTTGGGTGATTTATACTCCTACAAGTCAAGTTTTTTTTTCAATAGGTGTATGTTTACGGCCTTCATCGACCAATATTGTAGAGTATAGTTTCGTGATTAAGTTGTTGCGTGATTCCATTTCACATGGTATTCACTCTCTTAAGGTATGTCTTGATTCGCATTTAGTGGTCTCACTCCTAAATGGCTTGTATCATATTAGGGATCCGACTTTGTTACCAAGGTTGTTACGTGTAAGGTTGCTAGAACGAAAAATTTTGAAAACATAACATACATTCATATTACAATAAATTTTAATCAAGTTGTTGATTCATATGAAAATTATGTACTATATTGGCGTTTGTTTCACAGAATATAAATCATTCACAAACACAATTACACATGTAAGTATAAAGCCGATCATCATAGGTATTTTTCATTAAAATATAAGTCCAAAAATGTGTTGTTGTAATACACAATGTCATATACAAAAATGGGGCTTCTAAGCCACCAAAATATACTACATGGTCATACAACAAAAAAGTATGCCCAGGTCTCTAAGCCTGGGAAGGAGGAGGAGGATGTTGATCGTGATAGCACACTATGACTCTAGCTAATTGGTGGAATACGCTAACCCATGCGTGTGGCACACCCACCACCTAGTGTTGCATGGCCTCAGGAAATTCCTCGACTTGTGCCATGGGTACTTTTTGTGTCATTCGAACAAAGTTCATGTGAATGATTTGGATTGTACGCTCTGCATCCACACCCATGATCTCATATCCTCTTCCCTTCCATCGATGGTGAGGAAAACCATCTGGTCATCTAGGTACCATGTCTTCATATACATGACCAAGCATTAATATATGTCATCACATAAAAAACATGTCTTTTTTATTTCTTATATCAAAAAACACAAAAGAAAATTATAATTCAAAAAACAAGTTTCAATAGGGATCATTACCTATCTCCCCATTTGCAAAGCCTGGTGGAATGGGAATATCAGGGTCTCTATGGAAGTCTGTCCCCTTGTAGCAGTAGTCTTCTATGACAATGATTTTTCTGCTCTACCAGAGAAATAAATCTATTGGGTAGGGGTTGTCCACTCGCCCCCCTTCTAGTCTCCATATGACATTCACCCAGCGTAGCTGAGCCAGATCCCGAGCACCGTGTGGGGAAATCTCAACTCTTGGGATTATCCCTGACACACGCTAAAAAATGAAAGCACTCAAGATGCTTCCAAAGCCAAAGTTTCTCACCCTTCCCATCTTGCAATCTGTAAGATGTTGTTTCATGTTGCTCAGCAGTGAGGCACTCCAATCGTAAATGGTAGAAGGCATACACTCCACCGCATAGAACATCAATGGCCTAGAATCCTGGTGGAGGGATTCCAACCCCGCTATCCTGCCAAGTGCCAATGGTATTGCCTTCAGCCTTAGGTTCTGGATCGAGTTCCTTGGGATTTGGATCCCAACCTTTTCTGTATTCGGGAGGCAATAAATAGCAATGTATTCCTCTATGGTGAGGTTGCCTCCTATCCCACGAGCTCATAGGTTCACCACTTCCCCTCTGCGGGACAGTATTGTAACAAAATAAATATTCTCAACCTTAAGGCTAAGGGGAATCCTGTCCTGAGTCAGGATACCAATAGTCTATTCACATTTGGAGTAGCCTTGGTTTTTCCCTCAAGCTACCAAGGCGCCAAAATTTGTATAAACCACAAGCCCTCAATGCTTATTGAGTCATTATTTCAGATTGCATGTCCCTATCAACGTCTTCATGCTCACGTTCTCTCCACTCAAGAACCATTCTACACAATAATTTCCAATTTTCATTCATTTTTTCCCTTGAACTTTCTATTTGCAACCCTATACACGGGTATCGCGGTTTTTTCCGCGTATGTTGAACCCTATACGTGGAAAAACATTTGTTTTCCATGTGGGCCGAAACTGCCTATTTTGGGATGGTCCAAAGTAAAAATTTAACCATGAAAGCTAAAAATAAAAATGTTGGGCCTGGGGAAAGCACGCAGGAAATAAGCGCAAGTGAAGAAACACGCAAAAATTAGTCTACAGCACAAGCACAAAAAAGGAAATCTGCGCAGACAAAGGAAACAACAGACAAGGAAAGCTGCACAGAAGAAGGAATAGCCTCAAAATATGTCACCCTCATGGGAAAGGGGAAACTGTGCGAAAGGAAGATGCCGCAAGGTAAAGCAGTAGCACCAGTGCAGAATAACGGTCGAAAGCGATATGACGATCGTGTGTGCTGAAGTCGGCTTAAGTCAACAAATTCCAAACGAGTGAATGCACACTGTAAGTAAGGACATTAGTGCCTTGTGTCAAGTCATGATCGCCACAACTGTAGCCTGAGGGGTGGCTGATGGTGACAGTTAACAAACTTCTTGTATGCAGTCGACCCTGCATGGTCATGTAAAATAGTATAAATAGAATAGATTTAACAGTTAGAAGGTTTATTTTTGGTTTCTTTATAGTTGGATTTGGTTGATGTGGGTCATTGTTTGTTTTTGTTTTACTCTTTAATAGCTTAGGAGAGGGAAGATCTCTGAGACAACCGAGGGAAGATATGAGATCTGAGTGGTAGAGTATTCAGAAATTTGCAGGATGTAGTCGGGTTAATGCAGTAGAAGAGAAGCTCTTCTAGAGAGGTGTGGATACTAGAGAGATTGATCCAAGCCATGTGCGGATCAGTAGATTAGGAGAAATAAGACAGAGAGCATGAGAGAAAAAGAGAGTCTAAGTAGAAAGATAGATCTAAGACAGTCTGCAGTCAAATGCCGACTGAAGGCACCATACATTTCTCATGCCATATGAAGAGCACCGTGTGGTTTTTCCCAGATGGGTTTCCACGTGAACTTTCCTGTGTGCTAATGATTGAATGTGTATGGTTGTTTATGTTTATGATTATGCTTATGTTTACAATGCAAGTCCTATTATGGTTGAATGAATGATGCTCTATCCATAGATGTTTGAATGCATGAATAGGTTATTATGCACTCCTTTTGAGTATTAGTTTATATTTATGACACAATCGTTATTGCACGTATGTTATACTGCGCTTGTCTGTTGGCTTGCTTCTATATTCAGTTATGTTTAAAGTACTAAGGCCAAATATGTGTCATGCCATTAGTAGTTAATAAAATATATGCGCGGGGTGCGCTACAGTTCGACAAAAATGACTCCCTCCTCGCGACTTGGTTGAGCTCCTTGGCCGTGCGCCAAGGGACTATAATCCCTCGACAATTGTAGAAACATGGTTCCGACAGTTACCCATCGAAGAGATATCTCCAGTGAGACTACACATGCTCCTGGGGGAATTGCTGACGGAGCTTTCTCTATCGGGTCGGTATCTCAGGTGTTTGTTGGGTTGATGAGCTACGTAGAACCTGGGTCGCACAAGTTAGGAAAAGTGGCTAGAAAAATGGTTCCATTGCCAGGACCCTATCGATCAAAATGAGGGAAATTTTGTGGCACCCTACTAAGAGTGAAGTCGAGGAGTGGATGGAGTCAAAGATATTGATATCCGCGTAGAAGGAAAACAAGGGTTCATAGCAGAGCCTTGAAAACTAGTTACAGTGATATCTATATTTGGATATCCATGAATTTTTTTTAATATAATTCCCCGTTGTATTGCAAGAGTGGTTGTCGGAGTTAGCGACCCGGTAGACTAACTTCCAGTGAAGAGGAGTAGTTGAATGGACCGACCTGTTGACACAAGAAGTACTGCAAGTAAGTAACCTTATTTCCAGAGCTGTTGATTTTTGGATTGATAGCATATTAGAAGGATATGTTACTGAGCTCGTTGTTGAAGCGATAATCTCGTATAGCAAGGCAGAGAGACATTTTTTCCAAGGAACTCAGGGAAGGTACCTTATGTCTATAAACCTATGGATTAAAATGATCCTTTATGAAAAGGGTATTTTACAACTCATCAATTGAGTCACGTAGTTCGTGCAGGGGATATGATGTGTAAATTTTAGGAGTAATATGGAAGGTAATAAGAAGAAATGTTCTCAGAGAGCTCAGAAGATGTGTTGGACACTAGATTCTTGAGAAGCGGAAGGAGGTTCTGATCAGAAAAGAGGAGGAAGGTAACAGGAGGAAAGAGGGCTTATAGCCTGCCGAGGGAAGGTGAATATGGATGTGAGTCACACCTAGATGAAGGGTCCTACAACGAAGAGGATTAGTATAGTATGATTTCTAAGAGAGAAGAATCGGAAGAGTCCACGGAGATTCCAAGGAGAGGATGTGGCTATGACATTCCAAGAAGATCCCCTGAAGTGAGACCTAGAAGTTCCTCACCTGAACCGCATATGGACACTAGTAGTCTTAGTATCGGGACTGGTGCATAAGTAATCCCATTAGTAAATCCAAAAAATCCATGGAATCCAATGAACAACCCCAGCACCACGGCCCTAATGGAAGGGACAGACATTAGACTACCCAAATTCAATGGGAATGGAACCGAGGATCCAGAACAACACTGATTCCTCTGCGAGGTGATGTGGACATTCTACGTCGTTAACAATGATGACATCCAAAAACCACAAGTGATTACGACTCTGTGGGGACACACATTTTATTGGTACATGAAGTACTCTAGAGCACCACTCGGGAATCCGCAGAGGACTCTTGAGGAAACTCGATGTGCAATGATCTCAGAATTTAGAAAGACACAATCTGAGTCCCAATGTATAACCGAGATCAAGGAGATTAAACAGGCTCCAGCAGAGACAGTATGGGACTTTAATTTTCTGTAATCCCATAATACTACAGAGACTTTCTGGTCCCAGTCATCTCTGCGCACATTACAGACCTTTGTCAAGGCATTGTCTAGTATCTTGTTGAAGGCCTCAACAATTCCGTTTGCTTGAGGATGGTAGGGAGTTGTCTTCTTGTGTTGGATTTGGCATTCTACAGTTAGCTCAACAATTATTTGTTTACAAAATGCATACCTTGGTCGCTGAGAAGGATATTTGGGAAACCAAACCTTGTCACCACATTTTCAAAAATAAACTTTGTCACAATTGCGGCGGTGCAATCTTTCACAGGTGTGGCTTCTACCCATCTTGTCAAGTAATCTGTAGTGGTTATAATGTAGCACGCACCAGCATGTTTCCCTTGTGGACTAATAGGGCCGACAAAATCCACTGCCCATTTATCAAAGGCTTGCATTGTAATTTGTGGTGCAAGTGGAATTTCATCACATCGTGATGGTTTCCCTGTTCTTTGGCATTTATAACAATCACGAAAATATTTCCTTGTATCCATATGTACAGTTGGCCACTAGAGTCGATCTTGCAAGATCTTGTGCAGCGTTGCTTTCCCGACGTAGTGTCCTCCTAAGACACCTGCATGCAATTCAGCCATTACCCATTTCCTTTCATGATCAAAGACACATCTATGCAATATTCCATCAGGTCCGAACTTATACAATTGTCCCACGATTAGTGTGTAGTCTGTGGCCTTGACAACTAAATATTTCTTTTCCCATGTTGTATAACCTTCAGGCGCATATCCTATATTCAATAAGTGTCATAATAGGATCAAATTATTTATCGACAACATCAATAGCAACTAGTTGCGCATCAGGTAGGTTATCCTCTAAGATGTTTGCTTCCTCACCACTTTCAATGCATCACAAGTGGTCTGGCCCAACATTCAGTCGACCTGGCTTTACAATGACTTCAAAGTCAAATTCTTGAAATAGAAGGAGCCACCGACAGATCTTCCCCCCCAACACTGGCTTATTGATCAGGTACTTCAGTGAAGAATGATCAGTGAACATTTTGAAGTGTCCACCCAATAGATAATGTTTGAAATTTTGTAGCACATAGACCATTGAAAGCCCTTCTCTTTCAGTTGTGGTATAGTTTTTCTCTATTGTGGACAGTTTCCTGCTTGCAAATGCAATTGGGTGGTCAATTTCTCCCTCTTCTGGTTGGGTTAATACTATACCAAGCGCAATTGATGATGCATCAACATGTACATGGAATTCCTTCTTCTGATATGGGAATATTAATATCAGCGTAGTGGCCATTCTTTTCTTCAGCTTATCCAGACTCCCTTGACAGTCTTCATTCCACTCGAATTTGGCGTCCTTCTTCAACAGCTTCTCCATTGGGTTAGTTATCTTCACATACCCTCTTATAAATTTTCGATAATATCCATTATGTCCCAATGTGGATCTGAGTTGCGTGACAGATGTGGGTGGTGGTAGGTACTGAATAATTGCTACCTTTGCGGGATCGACCGAGATCTCATCGCGACATACTACATGGCCCAAAAGTACACCATATGGTGCACAAAATATGCATGTTCTCAAATTCAGCACAATTTGATACTGGCGACAGCTTTCCAGCATCATCCACAAATTCTCAATATGGTCTCTTACCAGACCAAAGATCATCCAGTCATCAAAGTATACTTCAAGAAACTTATGAATGAAATATTTAAAATCAAAAACTACTATTCTAGAGAAAATAGCAAGGGCGTTTTTAAGGCCAAAGGGAATTACCATGTATTGATAGCATCCCCATTCTATTATAAAGGTTGTCTTGTGGTAGTCCTCTAGCGCAATTTTGACTTGATGGTAGCCCGAGAATCTCTCTTTGAATGAGTGCCAAAAATACGAGTTGTGTATGGGGATGAGGCCGCGGTGCAGGAAACACCGCCAAAAAAAAAAACACAAGTGACAAAATGTGCAAGAGAGGAAGCAAGAG
>LPNX010035167.1:160462-339683 GCA_001517045.1 Pseudotsuga menziesii
TTTCTGAGTTTTTTAGGTTGACGATGTTTCTGATACTTTCTTAGTTTTTTAGGTCCAAGTTTATGATTGCAGATATTTTCTGATAATTTATGCTATTGTCCCCAATATTTCTAATAAGTTTATTTCCTGTCCCTTGGCAATATATTCCCCAAAACGATATTTGAAACATAATTTACTAATTATCGTCTACATTCAAAACACAATACAAATAAAAAAATTCTTCCTTACCTCTTCCTCAGCTTTCTGGAGATTGAAATATATTCTGTACGGTTGATGGGACAATCATTGATGAGGATGTTATGCAGTTTGATATCTTCTGTCAATTATGGGATAATCTACTGCAGACTGATATTTATATGCTTTGAGCTATAGAGATATTTGTGTGTTGGTTTAGAAATCATTTTGGCTAGTTAGGAGTTCTATAACTCTATGGAGGTTTTCATTTGCAGTAATGCATGTTGTTTTTATTTATTGTTCATATTTTTTATTGATTTAACAAGTGCATTATTATTATGGTTTGTTTGAAGTGGGTTCTTGGATGATGCATGGACTGTCATAGATATGGATTCTTTGGCATGTTATATATGATTGGGTACTAAATGTGTTTAAATTTAAATTGTGTTTGGATTATGGTTTTATTGCATATATGAGGATTGAAAACATGAAACCCTAATAGGAAAACATGAGGCTAAAAATCTGACTGACTGAGACTTCAGATATATAATGGCATGATGTATAAGACTATAAGTTTAGTGTCCATTATATAAACCTATTTTCCATTCTATATTTGTTGGAATATTTATAATGTGATACATATTATGAGCTAAGCATGTTATAAGCATTGTGCTCATTGACAAATATTGTATTTCACAGATGTTGTTGTGGGGATTCCATGACTATTTTTCTTATGATGATACAATGAAGTACATATTGATGATGTCACTAGTATATGATTGGAATGTGCAAATTCTCATGGGTAAAATACTGGATGTTAACTTCATTGACCTCTTGGGCATGCTTACTTATGAAGAAATGCCTTTGGATTCCCATGCATAATACTCTGTAGCTAGATCCTAATCCCATTCAAAAACAAATGTCCTATATTTGATAAGGAGTTAATATCTTGAAAACCAATAATGGAGGAGTATCCTTAGACTGGAGGTGTTGGTCAATGTGTTGTGTTTCTTTTCCTTACTATATTGCTTGACATGAGTGTATAGTGCATATTTGAGAATGAAAAGGTAGCAGTTGTTTCTAGTATTTTAATTATCTATTTTCATGACCATCATGTTAGTGATTGCTTAGGCATAATCACTTATGCAAGGATGTGTGTGGATTCCGATGCAAAAAAACCCGTAGCAAGATCTTAATCCCTTCATAAAACTAATGGCTTATAGTTGATAAGGAGTGGAGATCTTGAAAACTTGGGCTCTCCTTAGCCAGAAGCAGTCAATTGATGTTCCATGCTGCTCTTCTATACATATATTGTCTACCATGGGGTGATTTCTTTACTTAAGTACATAACTCATATTTGAGGGTGAAGAAGTAGCAAGTGTGTTTAGCATCTACGGTGTGAGGAAGTGGTCTTATTTCACGAAGTGGTGCATTTGCAATGATACTTAAAATTGTTGGCACTGCACATAAGTGGGTGAATTTGTGCTCACCAATGGAATCAAATATGTCTTTTTCATTTACACTTCTACAGCAAATACTAGTGCCACCTTGTGCAGCCATGCCCCATGGAAATCCCCAACCGTTACAACGACAAATGGGTGTTTTCCACAAGTAAACATGCTTATACTTCATTTCCCATGCTAAAATAATACCAATTATATTGAGATAGGAACCTCTATGAGTGTACACAACACCTTTAAGACAGGACATGGTTCCTGATGTGTAGTTTAATGAGATAACTTCCCATTCATCTTCAGGCCAACGAGTCTCAAAATTTGGATCTTCACTTATCAAAAGCTTTTCATAATCAAGAATATCTTCATGATCTTCATTCAAAGAATATTCTCTAGATTTGTCCAGTTCATGGATCACAATATTTAATGGTAATTCCTATGTCACCTAAGAAAGGTTCCTGACTACTACCATTGTAACTTCTAAGAATTGGTAATCCACAAACACCACTGTGGCTTCTGAATGATTCAAAATGAGAGACATTGTGTGTGCATCATGTCTAATATTTAGATTGTTGAGCACTGCCCCTTCCATTGGTACTCCAAAGTGCATTTCATATGTGGATGGTACATTCGAGGCCACTACAACAACCTGTCATATGTATGGATTGTTCAAACTTTAAACTCTCTAACAATTGATACAATTTCAGTTAAATAAATTTTTGATGATTTTAAGGTATATAGGAAAAATCCTTCACTAAGAAACATATTGTAAATAGAAAGGTTACAGGATCGATTTCTGAAAATTTATATTTTCCAAACTTTAGGAATAACCAAACTTGACTCCTATGATCACTATGATAGTTGCTCCTATGATCACTATTCACTCAACAATACTTTTTTTTGTTTTCCTTTTCAGAGAGGCTAAATTATACAATGTATTCTAACAATTTTTACTTCGGGAACAAGGTCTACCACCAGTTTCCTTGGACATGTTCAACATTGGTAGAGAAAACAAAGGTATTGGGATGACTAGTATTCATGCAGAAAGGATTGCATTGGCTGTGAAGTGGATTGTTATGGCCCTCACATGATTATGGATTTAAGGGTAATTTGGGATTTGTGATGTTGCTATAGGGTTGGTTTTCTTCAAAATGAATGGTTTAACACATCGAAAAAGAATTTGGAAAACTGAAAAACTTAATTAGGAATTTCAGGGAATAATAAGACCATTCTTGTCCATTTTTTTGTTAATATTCAGACTGGAATAAGACTCGCTGATGGTGTTGTGGTTCAGAAGTGGAGGAGAGGGTTGAAGGTTAAATCTGGCGTACACACTAATTATAGCTCTATCTTTTGATGTAAGAGATCCAGGGATGGGACAAATTTTATGTTGTGGTGTTCTTGGCAAAGTAAATTGATTCATGCATTTGATTTTTTATATGTAATCTACAAAACATTGTGTTTCCTGATGAATATGTTGCAAAACCTTGGTTGACTGTATGCCTGGCCATCTGTTACAAGACTGCCAATAACATTTTTCCAACATGCCTGAAAAGATTTACAATTTTTTTTGTAATTATTCCCTTAATGTACCTTCTCTGCTAGCCTTAGTATGCAAAATTAATCAATGGTTCTAAGTCTTTATGTTTTTCTTCAAGCAATTGTCACAACATTTAATTTGAGAAAGAATAGGCAAAGAGATTACTTTGATAGATTCTCCGATAGCATCAACTTGCATGCATATTCCTAAGGACATTACCATCTAGTCCCTTTAAATCATAATGTCCTTCCTTTTCATTCATAGGTTGCCCTGGTTTGTTGATTATGCTTGCCACTATTGTGAGGAAGTCAAAAACAGGTTTGAAATTGATTTATAAACCCCAGGCATGCCCATATTGTTGTGTGTTGTTGTTATGGCCTTAAAACCACCTAGAATTGAGATTTACTCTGTTTTATTATTGGTTGAGGGTTAAAACAATGTTGAATCATGTGTTTTATTATTGTTAAAACAGAGTTAAAACAATGTTTTATTATTGTTTGAGGGTTCCTTTCCTAGGTCTCTTATTGACTCTTGAACTCCATTCCACACCAATATTGAGATTTGGGATTCTATTGGATAGTTATATGCAGTGTATTTCTACTTGGTTTTTTACTTTCACTACGGAAATCATAAGAATACGACCAAACCATATTCTCTGGTGAAAAATATGTGGGCTTCCTAATCTTTGAACAAATTGATGCAATAGACCTGGGGCATAAAAACGATACCTTACCATGGTTACAGTACGGAATGATGACAAATTACATAGTTGAAATGAGAAGGAAGGGATTGCATTCTCACACCAAGCTTATCATTGCCAAGGTAGTAACCTTGATGGCTTGCATAATTTTTTCTAGTGTCGCTTATTGTCTCTTGAATTGCATTCCACACCCAAGATCGAGTTTGGGATTCTATTGGGATGTCATATGCAATGCAATTCTACTTGTTTTTTTCACTTTCATGCTACAGAAGAATGCAAGATCTGTTTCATTCTATACAGCACTTATGGTTTTAAATATTTGTAATACAAATTTGTTACTGGATTCCTGCACTATTGACCGTGCATTGATACAATCTTTTATTAACAGAATGGTGTTGTGCAATTTACTTGGTACTTCAACTACTAGTTTGTTCTAAATTTATGAATAATGATCTTATTGGTTTACTAACTTTGATTTGTTATATGTTGATGTGCATGATATAGATCAGATCTATTTATGTATCTCAAACATTACAGTTTAAATCTCCTGTTTGCATTGGAGATAAACTACTCACCTAAGTGCAGGCACTAGAACTCATGGAGTACATGCAAAAATACAGGTTTACTTTTTTGAATTCTCCCTCTCTCTCTCTGTCTTTTCAGGTATAGATGGAAAGATGAATGAAGAGGTTGGACAATTTTTTAATTAATGTCTGTAAAAGTAAAGAAATGAGACTATATGTTAGAGAATTCAGTTACAAAGACTTTCCATCTTGATTCAAATTTGAATGTGTTTGTAATTTGCAGAGTAAAGTTTGCGACAAAATGCTTTAAGAAGGAAGGGATGCTCATTGTCCTTGATGGTGAATTTTTAGCATTGTTTCCCAGTTTATTCTACAATGTATGAAATCAATTTTCAGACTACATTGTTTGAATCTCAAGTCTATATATTGAAACCATTTAATCCCTTAGCTTACACTAGGACCAAACTACATTATGCTGGAGATTGAACTTGGTGTCATTTTGTAGACTCCTTCATTAAGAAAGGGAAAACATGTTTATATTAGTGTGTTATCCTCTTGCAATTACATAGTTATTTATACCATTTCATTTTTAATTGTAGACATCTAATAGAATCCTCATATGCATTTTTTTTACTTTAATAACAATTATTTTTTACTTTAATAAACATGAAAATATTATTGACGATATATATATACAATTGTTATCAAGTTTCCACCATATATATGTTGTAAAAACAAGCATGTAAATGCTTATTTGTGGAAGATTTTTCAATAAAGGGGTTCAAAGCAGTACTATCAGCTCAAATCCGCTGAGTCTAAGCAAATTTTGACCAAAACTGATCAGAATTGGTTGTTGAATTTTGCCTAGAGGCTGAGTCAACACCTGACATTGCCCAATTCGTCTGTCTCAACCTTTGAGGTGGCCAAGTCACCAAAACATTGACTTGACTATTTCTACATCTTCTGACATGGATGCTTAGTTGGGGCCAAAGTATGAAAACATTAAACTTGAAAAAATGAAAATAAAAGGACCCTAAGCCCTCAAAAAAATTTAAGAGCAATATGGTTTTCATGTCAATGCTTAGCTTATAATGTTAATTCCTAAAGCCAATGTGACTTTAATTTTAAATTTAAATTTGTTGGAGTATCATGTTTTAATAGTATATATAAATATATAATTTTTACATGAATTTATTTTTATTGTGTGAATCTTTCTTGCATACTTTAAAAGATTAACATGGTATATATCTATAAAAACTTGTGTGATGAGGATGAAGAGATAGGGAGTGGCCTTGTATGCTTGTTGTCTTCATGCAAAATTTAAGCTTCACTGTTCAGCTTTGGATTCATGGTAAAATGTTACAAGTATAAGAATTTGTTTTATATTGTTTTATATCGAGCTGATTCTTAATAGGGGATCTATAGTTCATTCAGCCAGGCCCTTCCCTATGATCCTAGTAGCAAAGCTCATTTCCCTTATGCATCACATTGTTGGCCAATGGAGACAGAGTGAGGGATCTCATTGAACTTTTAACTCTATGGAAGAAAGTGCAGCAGTTGGTCATTGAGTCTAGCTTTTTCTAGTTAAGGTTGGGTATGGTCATCAAAGTGGAAACTCTATGGGAAGTTACATTACTCCTAAATAAGTCTGCCCCTGGGAGGATTTCAATATAAAATTGATTTGTAGGATTTTAATTTTAATTTTAATTTGCACTTTCAGATATCCATGAGTTAACAAATGCATATGAATTATTGATCCATTGTCTTTGACTCTTTTTTGGCAACTGCAAAAGATAGAAGATTTACCTATATCAAGTAGAGAAAGAAAGCGCGGGAGAGGGTGGGGTGGGTATTTGGTAACAATGCCCTTATATTATGGATAGGCTTTGGTTTTTCCAAAACAATTCCAGTAACAAACCTAAGTACAGAGCTCACAAGAGAAAGAGAATAAAACCACAAGCTATCTTCAAATGCCAAGCTAGTTACTTGTTGATTTTGGTTGGCAAACATGTGATTGGTGTCAGGTGAAGTTCTTAGAAAAGAAAATTTTTAATCTACCTATATATGGATTATGAGTAATGAAGACCACACCTATAGATAAATTTTCCTCTATATTTACCTGTTAGAGCAGGGTTGAGCCTATATTGAAGGAGAGTTGTAGATCATTTTGCATCTTGTCTAATAGATAATTGGCATGATTCAAAATTTCCAATATATAGTGGGTCTATGATAGATGGCACCACGACCGTGGCCAAAACTATATTATGTTATGTCTTGAATCTATTATTATAGAACCAGATAATTACTTTGAATTTGTTGTAAATATTAAATTCATCCAAAACTAGACACCTGACAGTGTTTCTTTCTGATCTGAGAGGGACCATCAATTTGCTTGGAGTTGTTTGTTGAACAGTAAGCCAAAGGTGTCTATCTTAATCCTTTAGCTTCCAATATGATTTGGGTTGCAG
This sequence comes from Pseudotsuga menziesii, assembly GCA_001517045.1. Taxonomy (NCBI): domain Eukaryota; kingdom Viridiplantae; phylum Streptophyta; class Pinopsida; order Pinales; family Pinaceae; genus Pseudotsuga; species Pseudotsuga menziesii. Next base: position 167,323 of record LPNX010035167.1, read on the forward strand.
TTACCAGCATAACTATGTGTCCATCTCTTAATGAACACAAGAAAGAACCTAGATGAATGAGAGGTCAGCTACATATTTGAGAGTCCACAAATGTCCAAAATTGTTGGGGCTACATATTAATTGTTTTACAGTTATGCCCATGTCTTGTTTTCAGCATAGCATATCCTAGCTACAATAAGGGACAACCTGGATGGAAAACTAGCAATTTTCCCATGAAGTATGAGTGACTGTTGTACTGCAGTATATCTCTAAGCATTTGGTTATGGTTAAATAATATAGTGGGTTTATTGGTCAACTGCTTTAAGTTCATAACATGGTTATATCTCTAAGAATTTGGGTATTGGTCAACTGCTTTGAGTCCAGGACATGGTGATCATATTATTGATAATAATCAAGCAATGTTACACGGGGATGTGCTCCACCAGGTGAGGGGCATTTGTTGGGATGCAGAATCCCAATGGGGCATGTTTACCAATGCCCCTTTAGAAACATGGGGAGACATCTCTCAAGAAATGGGGGACATTTCCCTTTTGTGAGAAACTCTTGGGAAACAGCCCTTTGAAAAGGGAGGCTCATGGCCTTTGGATTTAGAAAATATCAAATGTTTAGAAGAAAAAAATGTGTATTTATATTATGCTTTAATTGGCCATGTTCATGACTTGTTATTGTTTCTTATATATTTAACTTTTTGTATTTTGGTTGGAATTCCCTATGTTGGGGACTTTGACTTATCCTACGATGTTTCCTAAAATTTGGGAGGTGTCTCCACACATCCCTCGGATCCATTTCCCTGTTCCCACACCCCAAGCCTGGAAACTTGGTGAAACATTGCATTCATTTGAACCAATACAGGGTTTGTATATACAAATTGTCAAAGTAAATTAAATGGTGTTTATCAATGAATTGTAGAAAGGTCTAATTTTGTGAGGAAGATATGTTGTCAATACAGGTCATTAAATGTAAACAGTTATGTCATTGAATCCTTGAGAGCAAAAGGATAGGCCCTTAACACCTTATGATTGAAATCAATATGACATGCTAATTTCTTCATTATTTGTTCATGGTATGTGAATGGGTGGAACATATAGAAAGACTTGGATTCATTTTGCTTAGTGAAAAATCAACATTTTAGATATCTTCCCACTTTCACCATTACTTCAAAATTGGATAGGCCACACATGAAAAGTTTCTTGACATGTGAACAAACCATTTTAAATGTTTTTTCCTCAATTGCATGTCTTATGCTTTCATCTATAATCATTGTATCTTGGAAAACTAAAGTTAGATATCAATGGTGTTAGCCTTTTATATTATGCTTGACATTGTTACTCTAATTTATATACATTGTAAGCTTTGTATAACAAAGAAAATATGAAGGATAAGTGTTCAATCCAATGTGTTTTGATGAAGATAAAGCATCTTAGTTTCCTTCTTGAAAATGATAGGTTATGCTAAATACATAGTTTCATTTAGTGGAGCTTTCAAAAGCTAGGCATTTTGTATAAATATACAAAGGATCATTTGCAAGTTGTACAACTTGGGATTAGAATTCATTGATATATTATTCATTTCTTCATTGATGTGATGTCAATGCTTGTTATTTCAAGTTGGTTTGGATTTCTTTGCTTGTAAATTATTTTGATCTTGATTTGTTTATCCAATATGTTGCAATACTTATTCTCTTTGGGTTTCAAGATTAGCTTCATTTACCAATGTCAATTTCACTTTGGCGTAAATGTCATGTACATTGCATAGAAAAGTGATAATAGAAAGACTTGAGGTCTACATAAAGTTAGAATTTTTCTTTCAATATAAAACTTGTCATGATATAAAATGTGTCTCACATTAAAGTGATTTGCATGATTTGAACACAATAATGACCTCAATTGTCTAGTGGAGGCTAAGATCGAGCATAATGTTTGATTTTATTATTTATCAGTTTGTCAAGATTCAGGTCCCCACATGTCCGTTGGACCATTAAGGGACAAGATAACAAGTGGAGTCCCCACTTGCCTTGAATCTAGTCAGTGTAGTTGTGTTTCACTGACACCTTATAGCTGTGACTCGTGAGTCTACATGTTCTGTTGTTGATGATGTGATTCATGATATTTGACTAATGTTTTTGTTCCTCTATTTTTACAATATTTTAGAAATCAGTGAAAGATTCGCCAGTTTTTACATTTTTTTTATAATGAAGTGAAATATTCACCAAGATTTTACAATATCTTATAACTTAGTGAAAGAATCACCAAGATTTTACAACATTATATAATAAAATGAAAGATTCACCATGATTTTACAACATTATATAATAAAAATAAAGATTCACCAAATTTTTTATATATACATATTATATTATTGATAAAATCGCCTTCAGATTTTTCTATATATTGAAGAGATTCACCCATTTTTTATACATATAAATCTAGGGGGGGTCCTTAAAATCATCCCTGGTTAATGGTATACACCAACGGCCGGTAATCAGATGATGGACTACTATGTTCGATCTTGACACATCTATTCACATAGTAGGACATGTACTCATAGAGGTTTGCATAGAAGACCTTCCAAATTGGTGGCATTCCATATATGCTACCTCCTTGATTGTGCCAATATTCATTAGATGTTAGCTCTCATGATCAGATTCCAGTGTATATTAGATATCTTCATCCAGTATGGAGATCTTGATCCATTGTATATTGTATGTGGCGATGACTACACATGACACTTTGTATATCATGCATATTCATGGCCATTGTACTCTTAAGTATCCGAGACTGCTATATGTATTTGCAGTCACATGCAGAGATTGATCATTGTATTGTATTGATGAGTGGATGGTTCTTCCACCAGGGTCGCCATTACTCCACTTCTAGGATGGATTATATAATATATTTCATCCATCATGCTACCCCTCTGACCTCGCACATTAGGGGGCATCTGTTATAGTTGATTTTACCACACTTGGTTGATCACATATTTATGGCCTTCTGTGTCCCTCTGCAGACTCTTTGGACCCCATGGAAATATATTATACTTTGGTGTCCCAAGATTATCCCCCAAAATCACTTGTTTATACCTATACGCGACTTTTAAAGCTATACTTGTGTGGATACGCAGCTTTTGACCTCAAAACTACGTACATTGAGATGTGTGCATAAAGACAAATATTTTTGGAGTTTTCCTCCTATGAGTCTGAATAACTTGACTCTTGGCCTTCCATATTCCTTGAGAATGCTCGGATTCGACCCTCCATTACCTCTTTGGAGTACCATATATTGAGCCTCTTGGATACATTGAAGGAGGAGAAATTGAAGAGTAAGGAAACTATAGTCCATTGTTTCCTCATTTTGCTTATACTTGAGTCTGCATCCCTTTTTCCCTTTGGAGCACTATGCTCTTCCCAAGCTTTTCTTTGCTTTGTGAGCTTGTCGTTGAGAGATGGAGGATTGAAGTGGTGGAGGCCAAGGTGGAGGACCTGGTTTCTCCGGTTCGCAGAAGTGCCGATAGAGTTTGCCACTATTGTATCTCTGTTTTATTAATAGAAATATATTTTCCTGTCTAATACATGTTCATTTTGAATATCAATATTGAATCCATGGATGTATTTACTTTCTTATACCTAATTGATTATATATTCTAGAGTATATCTAACACATTATTATATATCATGATTTCTTTTTTTGTTGTTGTTGAGAGAGAATTTGGAATACAAGCGGAAAATATCAATGGGGATCTACTTCAACCATTCGGAACAAGGCATGATTCTATATCCCTTAGTTTTATATTTTTTAACTGCTCTTGCAAATGGGAAAGGATTGTTTTTTGGTGTCATATTGTTTGTTGTGATACCCCCAAGCCATAGGAAGTTTCTCTGTGCAACATACTATTTTAGGGTTTATACTTTTGAATATCTTAATAGACTTAATAGTTTAACCTATGCTACTATAAGATGTAGTAATTACAAATTTTCAATGAGAATAAAACCACAATTTCCCCCATTCCCAAATATTATGAGTCGTTATGAGAGATTCCGCTATTGGAATCCGATCCTTTTATTAAAAGAATTCCAGCATAAGTGGTGGGTTTATCTTGAATATGCCATCAAGAAATATTAGTGAGAGAACTATAATATTCCTTAACCTTAGTGGATTCGTTGCCTAGCTCAGGGGTGACTCTAGGCAGAAAAAACATGACATATAAAGTTAGTGGTTGGGAGTAAAGTCGCAGGCATGCTTTCAGTTGCACAAGTTCTTTTCAAATTTGAGTGGGGTCTGTAATAGTTAAATTTAGTTATTGGATATATTTTATCATGTTTCAGCTATTATGTCGTTTATGTTGTATCAAGATGGTTATTGATTCATAGTGATTGAATTGACATGATTTTAGAGTTTTGGCTGCAGAGAATGTGCTTCAAGGGAAGTAACGAATTAGATTAATCCTCAGATGACAAGTATAGTGAAATTAGTTTGTATATGTCCATATTTAATGAATTTGTTTCTTTATCATCTAACCTGGTCATTTGTTCCTCAGCCAATTCATTTGTTCCTCAGCTGATTCAGGAAAATCACACTTCACCTCCGACGGTTGTGCCTAGGTTATCGAGCCAAATTATGGTACCTTGTTATTTTATATTTTATAATAAAAATTAAATAATTATGCCGATAGGCATTTAGATATTATCTCAAATTTTGGATTTTCTTATGCTTAAATGCATATTGATTAATATTTAAATAAGCTTTAGTTAAAAGGCGGTTAAAAAAAGGTAAAAATTTGTTTTTCTTTTTTCATATCAATTTTTTTTAATTAAATAGTATTTGTAATTAATGTTGTTGTTTTCACAAGCTAGATTCATCTTTATTGTTTTGGTATGGATACCTATGTCAGTTTTTTAGTACAATACCAAAACAATAAAGATAAATACTATTTGTTTTGTGCTTATATTGAGTCTAACAATCTAGTATAAATAATGGATATAAAATTGTATATTTTAGACTTTGTTTAACAGCTAACTATCTTCAAAAACCTAAGTGATTGGTTGTTCTTATCATCATTCACCTGCCACTTTACTTATGGTTTTTCTAGTTATTATATCTTATTTCATTGATGAAATCCATTAAAACTTATGGGAAAGTAAAAAAATTAAGTTAATTTTAAGCCAAATTAAAAATACATATAGATGTTTTGAAATTATGCATTGTATAATTAAGAGCACCCCTATAATGATAAAAACTATGGTCACCCTAAATGATTTATCACAAAATCCTTCTTTCCACATCCCTTGGTTGGTCTGTTTTTTCATTCATAGCTTGATAGTATTTTTATAACAAACCGACTATGATTACCAGATATACGTTCAGTTTGATAAAAAAATATTATAATTTTATGATGTTAAAACAATATTTGAATTGAATTTTCCAGTTCCCTCGATACAACCACTCATGTGTTCTAGAAAATTTTCAAAATTTCTTACAAAATAAGTGATCTATTTGTGAATATCTTAGAATTGTGTGACTAGCGATTAAACAAAGTTCCATTTCGATGATGGAGTTTTACCTTGTTGGATGTTTGAGTGCATTTTTTAAACAGATTAACAAGAATATGTATATAAGACTTTTAAATAGCTTCATTAATATATTTATTCGGAAATATGTTACGTGTTCAGTGTTGTATTTATGATTATATGATTAAATTATAAAGGTTCCATGTCATGGTTAGCATTGATAGTGACTATGGAGTTCTACCCAGTCAGGGATTTCTCAATTTGGTTTAGTTTTCAATAGTCCTTATGTTAACAATAATCTATTTAAATACTTTCAAACATATTTCTCTACCAAAAATATGGAATTATTATAGAGACTAAATAGATTTGGCTCTGGAAAAAACTTGGACAACTAACATGAATTAATTTTCTTTTCTTTTGGACTGCCACACACTACCTTTTGGGAAACTTTACAATTTTCTTCAACGATTAACCTTGACAATTTTACTTCTACTGAAATACTTTCTACAAGAGTTTACTTCTATTGAAATACTTTCGACAAGTTATTACTTCCACGGGATATTAGTGTGAGCAAATTTAACTTCGACAAGTATTCACACTTGACTGCTAAAGACTTCACACTTGGACAAAATTATAATACTAAGAGGTTATTTTGTTATACAAAGTATATTTTTTACTTCAACCTGAAAGGCACATTTTTACCACCTTTCTGGTGGAGATAACTTTGACATGACTCCACTTCAAAAATCCCACACTTAGACACACATTAACTTAATATGAACATCGACACAACATTACTACAACAAGCTCACAATATCATATACCAAAATATTAAATAAGACTTGTGTCCAACAGTCTGTGGTTAAGAATTAAACTTTTACAAGGTGATATTTGATATTCTTTATGTGTTTTACAAATTGTAAATGTAAACAACATTCACACAAGTAATTATGAAGAAGATTCCAGGCATAAATAATACATGCATTCAATAATAAAACTATAGGTTTATATATTATTGTGACATAACAAGAGAACTACTGCCCGATTTACATACCTGGGAATTTAGTTGGGTGTTTCACCTTTTACAAAGCTTGGGATCTCAACACATTCCAAAACCACTAGCCTTATCTCTTGAACTCTTCTCATATTTTTTATTTTCTCCTTTCTCTCTTACTCTGTTATTCTCTCTTTCTCTGTGTGTGTGTGTTTTTCATTCATTTTTATTCTATATATACTAAAGAAGAAGAAAAACAAAAAAGAAAAATCAAACGGTTCATTTCACATTAACCTGCCAATGTTGAAATGGGAAATCTGTGTAAACGAATCCCTCCCAAGCCTACTGATTTTCTCCATATTGGGCATGCAAAAGCTGCTCTTTTAAACCAATACTTTGCTCAGAGTATAAAGGGTTCTTAATCTTACACTTTGATGACACAAATCCTACCAAAGAAAGCAATGAATTCATGGAGAGCATTCTAAATTATATGGATACACTTGATATTAAAGGAGAAGGACCCACCTATTTTTCAAATTATTTTCTGCAGTTAATGGAGATTCCTGAGAAAATGATATACGAAGGAAATTCCTATGTAGATAACACACCCCGAGAGAAGATGCAAAAAGAGATTGATGGAATTGAATGGGTCAATAGGAATAATACCATGGAGCAAAATATGTTTATGTGGAAATGAATGGTTACTAGGACTAAGAGAGGAAAGAAATGTCATCTTAGAGGGAAGGTGGATAAGCATGTTGCAAGTAAATCACTTAGGGATCCTGTTTATTATAGATGCAATCCTATACCTCATCATCATGTTGGGTCCCATTACAAAGTTTATCCAATGTATGACTTTGCATGCCCATATTTTGATAGCATTGAGGGTGGGACACATGCTCTCTGCTTAAGTGAATACCATGATCACAATGAACAATATTACTAGGTATTACAGGATATGGGTTTGCACAATGTTCATGTATGGGACTTTAGTCATCTGAATTTTGTTTACACACTTTTGAGCAAGCAAAAATTACAATGGTTTGTAGATAATGCTAAAGTAGAGGGTTGGGATTATCCTTGGTTTCCAATAGTACAAGAAATAATACAGAGAAGCTTGACACTGGAGGCCATAAATCTATTCATTTTATTTCAAGTAAGGTTTAATATTTTAGTTCATTTTTCTATATGATTGTTCCATTTTTCCTATTACCTAAGAAAGGATTAATATTTGTATTCTAGTCCAAGAAATAGATTACCTTCGCCATGTTCTTTTGGAATTTTTGTTCTTCATTTTTGTACTAATTATTGTTATTGTAAAGAAACAAATTTATTTTATATAAAAGAGCACATCCCTTATGTACTAAAATAAATTTGATATTAGGATTTTTTCTCTCCTATGTATGTAATCTCTTTTGTTTCTCTTCATATATTAATGTTTTCTTCATGCAATTTATTTCTAATATTTTCATTGGAAAACACTGTAACATGTATAGAGTGCTAAGTGGGTTTTCACTCATTAGTTAATAAAACAATTAAATTTTGTATATTGATTGTCGGTTGTGATTGAGACATCAACGTCATTGAATCCCAAATTTCAATTGAAATTTCATTGGAGGAGAACGAGTGAACATATGAAGTTTCTAAAATATTCATATATTCTATTTATTGGAAGAAATCCTGGTCATAAATAGTTAAATAATAAGTGTCTCCATAACTACATACCTCTATGACTACTATGGAAAACCTATTTCTTTGGCAATGTTATCCTTGTCGAGTAATTATGAAAACCCAATATCTCGAAGCAAGCATTAATTACTATGCAGAATAATGATTATTATTGTAAAATTGGAAAAACTGTGAATACACAGGTTGATAATTATGTACAAATAATGACTCTAATGAACCCATGATATATGATTCCACCAATGTCCAAGCAACAATCATAAAAAATATCGTTTCAGGTTTTCCATAGCTGAACGAAAAAGAAAAGGTATGGGCATTGAAATGTCGATACCTTGAGGCCCAAAGTATTATAAACACCTCTCAAGAAATAAAGTTGTGTGAAATCAAGTTGCCTGGTGCATTCAGCAACCCACAACATATGAGAAAAGAAATCATACCACCGTCCAGAAGTAGAATCCTCCCTAGTAAGTGCTTGCTCATATGGGAGTATTAAGGACACAAGAAGCCATGAATCTGAGAGATTTATCAACATGGTGGGAAATCTCCATATATCTAAAACACATACGCATTAGCCATAATAGATGACAAGATCATATAGATGCATTCAAAAAGTCATTTTAATTCCTTATGAGACAACAAGGATGTAAATGCATTTGAAATACTTTTGCAAGAACCAATGAAAATATTACTTGACTCCTTGCTCACTATTAGAGGTGAAATCCAAATTCCACTGAATAACACGTTGCATTGTTGTATAACCTCCTATTGTAAAAACCTGAATAAAGTTGAGGGTTGAAAAATCTTGGAAATAAGAACGAACCATCCTTTGGGGATCTGATTTCCAAGGTTTTGAATTGAAAGTATCACTGTTAATATCATATCCTCTATATCTTGGTAGTTTCACACCATTCATAGTCTCAAAATTATATGATTTTGGTTTAGCAAAATTCCTAGCTATTCATTCCACCTTAAATCAAAGAAAAAACATACTTATCTAAGCTTTTGTTACCAGTGAAAGGTCAACCTTGCATCAAATAAATTTATTCCATGCATATCAATGCAAACTCTACCCTGGGTGGAAAATTGTGGGGTTAAACTATGTTTCCTAGGTGCTTGAGGCCTCAACCCAACAATGGAGTTGAAGCATGCAATTTTTGAATCTCTGATATTCTAATTTTCAAATTTAGTAGCATACGATATCTTTGACCAAATCATGACATGAAGGATTGGGTTTAAAAGGAAAGGTCTTCCTTATATGTGAAAGGTTATCTGCAAACAATGTAAATTTGCAAGTAAAAATGCAACGTTTTCATGAATCAGAACCTACTTTTATTTATAGGTTTCTAGTTCTTCAATTATTTCTATTTGTTTCTACTTCTGTAAAGAACGATCGTAATATTTATTGGGATCATAAAAACATTCTATGAGGTCCACGAAAGTGCTCTGTCCATAAACACTACCCCCGCTATTGCAATAGTCTCTCCAACAGGGACTTGTAGAGAGAACTTTTGGAAAATTAGTACATCCATCCAACAAGGGTAACTAAATGTCACATCTTGGAGGTCAATGTTTCCTTTGATTTTTGTTAGCTTGTTTCCTTTCGAATGTCATGAATAATAATGAAAAATATACATAGACCACTAAACCAAATCATAGACCCATATCATAGAAATAAACATGAATGTATTTTATTTCGGCATTTTATCAAACACATCACGTGCATCCTCTAGACTTCCTCATTTTATTTACATGCTAACAAGTTTGGTACCTAAGATGATAGGGAGATTAAATACACCCTTTTGAATGCGGGTGTGGACTTTCTTACCTTCTTTGATTTCTTTCATGTCTGCACAAATATTCAAGAGAGAAGCATAAGTGTTGGAGTCCACTCGAAGACCTTGTCAATCCAGAACCTGCTAGACATCAATTGCCTCTTTCACTTGGCTTTCTCTAGACATTGTTGTCACGACATCAAAGGATTTGTGATTTGCTTTGGGTTTCTGCATGGGGTGTTCTTATTCTTCCATGATAGCAATGGAGACACAACCGATCTGGTCTTTTTGCAATATACATAAAGTGTCTCTCGTATTGGCACTACCTTTGTTAATTTTTTGAAAAGACAAATTCAATATCAAAATTGGCACCAAAATTCAACTATGCGAGTAAATACATTCTGATTTGGGATTTTTTTTTATATGTTAAATAATGCATAATATACTATTATATGATATATAATTTATAAAGTATATATGATAACTATGTTATATTATAATATAGCTAATTATACATATTACATTATAGAATTAATGTATATTATGTTATAGGTGTATTACAATATTATTATTTAATACTATTGTATTAATAAATAATCTTAATTTATTTGTTTTGATTTAATGTATATTTTTTATTATTATATATTTTAGAGTTGAAGGTAACAGTAAACTCTCTTTTTTTAAGAATTTTAGAACAAGAGAGGATTTTTTTCTTTTCAAAATAAAGGATATTGGCAATTTTTTCCAGGGGATAGACCGAAGGTGAACTTTAGAACTTTCTAATCTTGGGCACGAGGATAACCATGATGAATGGATGCATATGGATAATTAATGAAGGTTGTGAAATTAATAATTTTTATCTAACAAGACACAAAATATGTGAACGTGCCGAAATTTTAATATACTGTTGAGAGGGACAAACGACGATGGTTTTTTTCAAGCAAACTTATGAACGTAACTGATATGATGAGCCAAACACAATGACACCAACTTCATGACTTAGAAATTCTAAGAGGGAAAGACAACAAATATCCAAGACTCAACTTGACCACACTATGATGATGCACATGATCCAACTTGGAAGATTTATCGAACAGATAATACGAAATAAAAAATGGTCACATAACATATAGACATGATAAGCACATTGAGTTGGATGTAATAGTACAAATGAAATGATCTTGCAAAAAATTTTAGTAGGTTCTCTTATGAAATCATGTTACAATTTACTAAATTTTAACATTGTGGATTGATTCACAGACCCCCTAGAAAGGGGTCTCTAAATCCATTTGCGGTGTTAAGTCTCCAAATTCATCTGCAGTGTTAAAGGGGTCTTTGAATCCATATGCAGTTTTAAAATTTAGTAAATTGTACAAATTCATTGTCAAAATTGCAATTCCATTGTCGTAGTGACACAACTAAAAATGACCAAATAAATGACCAATTCATATTCTTAATGTCATTGTTATGTGGTCATTTTTAGTTTAGTTACTTGTTATCTAGTCATATATTTTATCGTTTGATCCAACTGGTCATTCTTTTGGTCATTTTTAGTTGGCTCACTCAAGGTTGGTCATTTATACCTTGAAAAAATGGTGATGACCAATTTTTTTTGTCGATTGGTCCTTTATTTCTCATTTTCTACTAGTGTATACTAAATAAATATGTTAATTTTGATTTGAAATAAACTTCAGTGAGTATAAGAAATTTCCTCATGTTATGTGCATAAAAAATGCTTATGTTCTAGAAAACACAAAGTAGAAAAGTTTAAATTCAATGCCAATTAAATCATAGTGGGATAAATTCAATTAGTCAAATCCTACTAGCTCATTCGGACAAGGTGTGTTCACATTAGTAGGGAAACCTAGGTTCAATTCCCCTTAGGGGTGAACTAGTTGGGAGGAGACACCTAAAATCCAACCAGTTGATGGTTGGTGTGGTCAAGGATGGGTGAAATCCCTAGGTGATTTTGATGGCTTAGATTCCCCTAGGTCATGGTTCCTTAGACCAAAGGTGGAGGAAAGTGTTCCTATGTCTAGGGTTTAAGAGGCCACCAACATACTAGGGTTGTAAAGACAGGTGTATAATGTTCTGCAAGAAAATATAAGCAAGGTTTCAAAGGAAATAAAGGTGCTTACCTTATTCTCTGAAGGTTGATCCAAGTTTTCCTTTATCCCTCCTCTTTCCCCTCAATCCAAGGGACCTGAAAAACAAAATTCAACCTTCCTCAAACCAATTTGACCATATGTAAAGAAATGGTAATCAAAATAATATGAAAACCTAATCTGATTAGCATCAACATCTTATCGCAAACGGAGACACAACATCCATTAGACAATGATTTGGAAAGGGAAGAATGTCGCATATTTATTATCAAGTGGAAGAAGTACAAAGTTTACCTTCTCCACATGTTAGGCACCTTGCGAAACCTTGATCTGGATCTCTTACTTCTCTTCTCCAAGAATCTCAGCCTCCAATCTCTACAACATAGGGATATGGCATCTAGGGAAAAGGTAGGGGGGATGAGAGTCCCAATTCCACCAACATAACAATGAAAAGGTTAAGTCCCCCTTCATGGATCCCTATCCCTCTCTTATATACTTTTCTGAATATTTAGGGTCGAATAAGGATCAGTCACAACCGAAGGAGCAGTTCCAAAACCACCCAAACCACCTCAAATTCGGTATTTTTCCATTTTTATATATTTTTTTACTATTACAAGATATACTCATGGGTTTTTTTTAGAAAAGTCGCGAGTATGCAAGTTTTCTTCTAAAAATTTGTGAGTATAAATTTGAAAAATGTGGATTTCCCTCTACAAACTCGTGAGTGGGTCAAAAAAGGAAATTTTTATGGTATTTCCCAGCATTTTCAAGGGTTGGTGTCTTCTAGAAAAGGTTTTCCTTCTCCTGATACCTTTTCAATGGTCTAGAGAAGAGGTTAAACGTAGTTACATAACTCAATATATGGCTCCTCCTTCATAGGTGTCTTTTTAAGTGACTAATAGGAGTTTTCATGAAGTGTCGTCATGGAATTGTCATCATGCAACGAAAACATATAAAAGTTGTCATGAACAAAGGAGTTTTATTTTGGGCTATAAAATATTCCCCATGATGTATGAGGTTAGAGAGGAAGATGATATCCAAAATAAATTATAAAAAGGAAACAACTTAGTCATGGAGTCGAAGAGATTAGATAATACAGGATCGTAGGCTCAAACGGAGGTACCTGAAAGAGAGATAAATGTTAGACAAAACTGATCTTTGGGACATACGTGTCCATATAAAAATACCTTAGTGTTAGATTATCCAAGGCCATCGAAGTATTTACAAACCATAGCATATTACTATGCTATAAAAACATCAAAACTACCTTGCAAGCATAGTTTGGGTTTATGCATTGAAATCTTGAAAACATTGCGAAACCATATGATAAATAATTAGACCATGAACATTAAGGACCGTAAAGAAATGCATTAAGGCCAAAATAGGTAGTATCATTCCAACAATAAGTATGTAAACCCTCATCCTTTATTGATAGCAAGATGTCACCATATGGAGAATATACACATTACAAACCCTAATCTTCTCATGCTTAGGGGCAGGTCTTTACACACATAGTCTAAACTATGGTAAGGCCAAGGCCTTGAAAATATAATGCAACTGATGGGATGGGTTCAATACCATGAATAGTCTCCCATGCCTTAGGCTATTTCATCTTATTATAAAGATAAATAAATAAATAACATGTATAAACAAAGTACATCACCTGCGTAGACATGGCTGAAGCAACTAGCCATCGTATTCGTCAGCAAAACCTATTGTAACCAACAGGAAAAAGATATTAAAAATAGCAGAAGTAAAACATAGAAATAAGCTAAGTAAATATAAAAGTAACGCATGTAAAAAAAAATTGTTTACGATTTTTAGGTGTGTTACACAGTTTAATTAAGGTTTTAGGTCCTTCTTTCAAGTTAGGAGAAACTCTTAGGTCTTCTTAGATACATTCTCTACCTTTCTTAGGTAGTTTCTAACCAGTTTTTGGACTTTTGACACCCACTCGCATCTATTACACTACACAGTAGCGAGTTCTGGATGTACTCAAACCTTACCTTAAGGAAACCCATGATTTTTGGGTGGCACTCGCTACTTTTCCTAAGTAAACTCGCGATTTTCCTCTGTTAGTGTTTTTTCACCATTTTTGGGCATGTTTGGGGTGTTTTAGGGTTGTTTGAAGGGTCATTTTGGGTCCTATGTTTGTGTATGAACTATGGGAATTGGTGTATCCTTTTAAGGGTAATTTTTAACTAGTTTGTAAGTCCTTTTGAATTCTTTGGGCTTTTTTCTTTCCACCCCCNTGATTGTCTTGTTCTCCTATGAAATTCTCCCTTCTAAGTGAGGTTCTATATGGCTTTAGGGTATCCTAGGGTATGTTTGTGGGGTATAGAGCAGAAGTCCATTTACTTTATTTATGTTATCTGCATGCATTAGTTTGTAGGTTGTTTTTATTTCTCATTTATAAATAAAAAGTAAAAAGAGCAAGTATTTTGATATATGTGCATTTAGGCTAGGGTTTAGTCTTAGGTGCATTGCATGTCTTTGTTTTTCGAAAATACAAAAAAGAAGTCTTTCTTTTGTGGCCTCCATTTTTCAGTTTTGAAAAGAAAAGAGAAGTATAAGTTTGCATTTGCATTTTGATTTCTCTTTCAATTTAGTCATTTGTTTCTGCATTCAAGTCAAAACACCATTGGTTTCACTTCTGCTACCATTGAGTAATCACAAACCTTTAAAAATAACGTTTAATATCTAAAATTTATTAGTAACACTTTCTTTCTAGGGACGACACACACTAGTCTAGGCTAGTGTTTTTGGTTAGGGACGTCTTTAACTATCCAAAACCTTAATCTCAAACCTAGTGTATTTTTGTTCAAGAAATCCAATTTCATAAAGAAAGACACCAAAAATATCCTCTAACATAGGATTCAAGCATGAGTTCGTGTGATACTAAGCTGTGGAGATACCCCTCCTATACTTGGTAGAGCATACACCAGAGATGCTACGCATTTGGGGACTTACTCAATGCCACCTTTTGGTCATGTGTGGTGCATGTTATTGTATTAGTTTCTGGCTTAGCTACCCTTCCCATGTGCATCGGCTAGACTAATGACTGTTCTGCCAGAATTTCTTTGTGATTTTGGTATCCTTAGTATTTGTACTTCTAGGACTCTACACAGGTGATGGTGGAGTGTTATTCCACTGTACCCAAGGTAGACGTGGGAGGAAACCTCGTGTGATAATATGGGAAGGTGGTTGGTGATTCAACTGCTTGCACCCAGAGAACTTGTATCGGGAACCAGGGTAACTGTCATTCTCCCTTCACTGGTTAGTTCTCACCCTTCATCATCCTAGACTCTCCTTTGGAAGTTATCTGTGTTTGCCTGGTTGGATACTTAGTTTTTCTGCTAGTGGTGTGATATTTTTGTTTTTTGTTTCTAATTGAACTCAAACTTTGTCTTCTTCTCAGAAAATATGGATAATACCCCTATAGAAACCAACCAGGAGACCCCCTTTTCCAAGGGCTTCTTGTACTTTTCCTTTTACTAGGAATGTTGGTGTTCCTTTGATGGCCACTTTGAATCTACCTGGATTCACCCTTCGTCTACCGGTTTGGTTTCTTTCCACTCCGACTGTCCTAAATGATCCCGATGCTTTGCAAGAAAGCAATTTATATAAAGGGCATCAAAACAATGTCTCCCCTTCTCCAGTAGAAACCTCTCCTCATCCTTCTACCTCATGCAGTGAAAGTTCTGACACTAGTAACCTGTAGTCTAAAAGGAATAGAAGGAGGAAGAATATGAAGAATACTCAAAATCAAGGGGGGAGTCTCCCAACCTCTGCAATTTATGTTGGGAGAACCCATCCAACCTCTGCAAGTCATGTTGGACCCAATCATCCAACCTCTGGAAATCATTGTGGGGTCACCCATCTAATATATGCAAGTCATGTTAGACCTAACCACCTAGCCTCTGTAATTCATGATCAGGGAATCCAATCCACCTCTGGAATTCATGCTTGGGGCACATAGCCAACCTCTTATAATCATGTTGGACCTCACTACCAAGCCTCTGCAAGTCATGCTAGGGAAAAACAGTCCACCAGTTCAATTCATGTTAACACTGTTCACAAAACTAACCGTTCAAAATGCATGCCTAAGTTCCCTTGTAAGCTATATGATGGAGATCATCCTACTCATCAGTTACCTACTATTGCAAATGTGAGGAGAGTGTGATCCAAGTCTCCAATATATCTTTCTTTTAAACAAATTTTAGTTTCTCAACAACCTATTCAACCTTGAGTTGATCAAGTGGTGGAACCAATGCAATATTTGGTTCACCCCAATCTCCCTTTGGAGAGTGAAAATTAACAAGTGATTGAACCAATGCAATCTTTGGTAAATCCCATTCTCCCTTCAGAGAGTGACTTTCATCGAGCGGTTGAATTGGTGCCATCTTCTATCAATCCCACTATTCCTTCGGAAAGTGCAGTGTCTACTAGTCATGTTTTATTCACTGTCAGTTCAGAAATTTTTAAACAAGGGGGCACTGACTTTGTTTTTAATGAAACCCCACTAATTTATTGTCACTTCCCCACCCCTCATCCTGGTGATAGAGAGGGAGAGACCAACATTGTTGCTGCTATCAAACGGGAAATCTAACCCCATAACATATAAAATAAAATGCATTGAACAAAATTCATACACATGCAGATGTATAATTCATTAAACAACGGAAGAAAATACATTCATTCACATTCAAGCATGTTCATAATTCATAAATCAAGCGAATACAGTTGCAGAGGTATATACACAAGAGAAATACAACTGAAAACTTTTCTTGTAATTGAGTTGGTCCAAAACTATCTATGTTGCTGCAATGATCCACCCAACCATAGGCCATTGTGCTCATCAATCTCTTAACATCATAGCCACCCCTGAGTTGGGCATGATTTTCACAAGGAACTAGGGAGTAACAGGATAACACACAGCAATATCATACACCCATAGTCAATCCAACACCCAGTTAGGTTTCACATACTATTAAGACAACATGCCAATAAAATGGGGATTCCTTGGAATTACTCAGCAAAGCCAAACTTTACATCAAACACGCAGTCAGACAATTAAAGGTAGTTTCTTGGACTTACCCAGCCAATCCAACATGGTAATCAAACACAGAAAACCATCTGAAGCAAAAGTGTACAAGATAAAATCCTTTTCGAAGTTAGGACTTTTAAGTGATGGTGCATGAGCTATGGATGTCTTGATCTTGTTAAACGCATTCTCCTTTGAATAAGTCCACCTGAATTGCACACTTTGCTTGACCATTTGTTGCAAAGGTTTGACTATTTGAGCAAATTCTGGCATGAACCTTCGCACGAAATTGATTGTCCCCATAAAAGACTACATACCTTTTTTTATTATGGGGTAAATGGATTTGTTCTATTTCTTTTATTCTCTCTGGGTCTATGGAGATCCCTTTTTTTGAAATAACATCACCCATATTTTCTACAACATTCGAAAATATGTTTCAAATGAAATGCATGTTCTTCTCTCTTCTTCGAAAATATCGTAACATCATCTAAATAGACCACAGCACTACAACCAATCAAACCGTGGAAATATATATCCATAACCCTTTGGAAATTTGATCCAGCATTAATGAGTCCAAATGGCATTCTCCTATATGAAAAATCCCCCCACTTGGTTCTAAAGGTAGTCTTGAGCATGTCTTCTTCTGCTACTAGTACTTGGTTATAACCTGAGAATCCATCTAACAGAGAAAACAACTCAGATTCTGAGACCATTTTTAGTATTTGTTCCATGGGTGGGATAAGCTAATTATCTTTATCTGACGCACGGTTTAAATTCCTAAAATCAACACAAAGTCTGATCTCTCCATACTTTTTTCGTACTGGTACCAAGTTTGAGACCCATTCTGAATGTCTAACTTTAAATATGATTTTAGCATCCAGGAGATTTTTCACCTCACTTTGGGGCTCTAGTCTGGGATGCATAATTCTCAGAGGCTACTGATAAGGTTTGACTCCAACTTTGATTGGAATATCATGTTGTATAATTCTGGTTTCATAAGTTTTGAGGTCCTCGTATGTCCAAGAAAATACATCTTTGTATTGTCTGAATAAACTGATAAATCTACTCTTCTCCCCGGGTGAACAACATTTTCCCAAATTCACATATTTGGGTTCAGCCTCTATCCCTATATTTATCAACTCGAATTGTAAAGGCAAGCTATGTGTCTTGACATTCGTTGGTTTTCTAAACTTGTTATCTAGATCGAACATTTGTTCCAGAGTTCTGACTCCTTTAGGAATGAAATTTCCATTCTGGAGGTTTGGTTGATGTTCTTCGTCATCTATTATGGCTCCTTTAAATGTATCATCATTCATTAAACATTCCAGTATTTGTTGATCATCATCAAGCACCCTTATATTAGTGATGTTGTCTAGAACAGAAGGCCTGAAAAGCAATTCAATTGAGCATCGATTATTTGTAGGTACCAGCCTTGCAGCTGAAGTAGCTAGTAAGTCAACTGCTGCATTTTTTACTCTAGGAATTGAAGAAATATTAAATGCATGAAAATTTGTTAATAAATCCCAAACTTCATTTTGGTAAGCTTTCAAATGTGGTGATACGCAATGGATTTTGTTTCGAACTTGTTTAACAATTATTTCAGAATCTTTGTACACTTTTAGATTTTTTACTTTTAATTCTATTGCTTTTTTCAGTCCTTGGACTAATGCTTCATATTCAGTTGTGTTATTTGTACATTCAAATTCTAATCTACATGAAAGAAAGAAAGAAAAAAATTGGATTGATCAGGACACATCGAGCTCCCGATCCTTCCAAGGTTTTGGAACCGTCAAAATAAAGAATCCAAAAACTTTCTACTCCTACTAAATTTGAACTACTAACTACATCTGAAACTAAATCTACTATATTACAATCAATCTTATCAACCTGTGAAAACTGAAAGAGATCAGGTTGGATATCTAATATATCATTGGCTTCTTCAGCTTGGTAATTTCCCAGTCCCAGCTCAATAAAATAGTTTACCAACATAGAATTGACCGGTTCATTCTTACCTTCCAACTGAGTTACGTTGTACTTCATTTTAGGTTCTCTTAACACCTTTATTTGGTTCTGAAAGCCTTTATAAGGTAACCATACATGTGACTAATCTGATGCAAAATATCCTTCCAATTTCACTGCCCAATCCCAGCTCAAAACCAATCCATAGGCATCTAGGATATTTGCTACAACAATGTCTATATACTGACATACCCTCTCATCTGCTAACAAATGGATCGGGACATATTCCATTTCTCCAATCACTTTCATTGCAGTCTTATCCAATTGAATAACTTGGCTTGTAGTTGGCTTAGGTTGACCATTTATTTTCTTGCAAACTAAAAGTGGCATGACATTTACTGATGCTCGAGAGTCCACTAGACAATTATGCATGTTGTAATTGAAAATCTCAAAAGTTAGGAGAAATGCTGGAGTTTTGTATTTAGACTTTCCTCCTAAACTTGCTTCACCAATCTCTTCATCATCTTGGTTATCATTCCAAGGTTCCTTCACAGGTGTTTCAAGTGCTTTTAAAATATTTTCCTTCTGTTGGGGTAGATTGCACATTTCAAACAAGGAGATATTTGCTTTAGCTTTTTTAATATCTTCTACAATGTCATATCCCATTTCATGCTCAGTAAAATTATTCTTGTCATTCCCAACTTTATTTTCAGTAGAATTTACAGGCATATTGACTCTCTTGGGAGTCTGGCTTGAAATAACAAACTCAGGTAAGTTAACAGTTGGAGTATTATTTTTTATTTATTTCATGTTCTCCTGAAGTTTCTTAATCTTGGGAAGTATCATGTTATATTCTCTTAATTAATTCTGACTCCTTGTTGTAACATTTGTCTCTGGTATTTCTTCTTCCTTAGTGAGATCTTCATCCTCTACATTGAACATGGACACATAATCCCATAAAACCAAAGTGTCCTCTTCCTGGGTTTCTGTTGGTTCATGACCTTTCTCTTTCTCATCCACAATTTCTGTAAACTTAGAATCCAATAACTGGTTCATCACTAAGGTCATAGAGTTTATCCATTGTAGGCAAGTTTTTTCAGATTGAGGTTGCTAATGGAATGTACAGAAATTGTCCATTCCTACATCTGTCAAATTCATGGCCGGCAGACTATGTGAGGGAGGCTTGGGTTGACTATTATCATCTCTCTTTTTATAATAAGGTTTGTATTGTTTATGGGCCTCTTTCTCCTTTTCCAGGTCAATTACTCTGTTTAACCATTTCTGCATCATTTTCACCACCCCATCTAACTCTTGTGACTACTCATATTTCGATTTAGTTAATAACAGAGGCTTTTTGTTCCCATATATCTTCTGACTGCATAGAATAATGGTCTATACTCTCCATTTCGGCTTCCACCTTCTTAGCTTCTTCATAAGTATCAACTAAGTTGGGCCTAACTGATCTTTTGACAAACATGGCTAAATCAGGCCCAAGTGCTAAGGTGTAATACTCAATTAGGGCGTGTTTAGTAGGTTTATCAACTGCATCAAAGTTATTTAGGTAGGAAACAAAAATCTGAGTGAAATTATGTACCCTTTCTTTCTTTTATTTCTTTAGGGCAATTAATCCCTTCATTAAAAAAACATGAGTTTTTGGGATTCCATATTTGTTTCTAAACAGTCTCTTAGAAGTATTCCAATTTGTAATTGAATTTTCCTGTAGGGAAAAAAACCATGAGGTTGCTTTTCCCTTAAGAGTATGCAGGAACGGTGTGCAGACTACATATTCATGTTTTGCTTCTTGTAAACCTCCTAGATCCAAATAAAAACTCTGCAAATAATCATCCACCAGAATTCCTTCATTTGGTTCAAATTTGGGCAATGACTTGTCAAAATTCCGAGGCATAGCATGCAATGGAGGGGTCAGGTTTAAAGGAGATCAAGCCCTCCAAGAAAGTGGTGGATATGGCTGATTTTCATTCACATTGGCCATGATTTTAAGTGGAGATTGAGGAGGATATTGGATAGGGGTTTGAAAAGGAGAACAGTGAGGGGAATCTGGTCCCAACTGATTCAGCGGTTGGACAAATTATTGCAAGGCTATTTCTACTAGTTCTTCAAGGTATTCCACCAACACTGAATCTTCCAATTGAGGACGGTCCTTCTTACAAAACTCTCTTCTAGGTAAAGCAGGAATAATGGGTAACCCTCCAATATTATTTGCAAACGCCTTGGTAATTCTCCTTAAATCCTCAACCACTTCATTATCAATGGGATAGAGATACCTAGTGCCTTTTTCTTCCGGAGTAGGTCTCTGAGGGATACTGGTCTCAGAACTCTCACCAATGGGTAATTCTCGAGAAAACGAATTTCCTCGGCCAGCCATGCACTGGTGGCCCTCCTTCTAGCACCAAAACTATTGAGTCCTGGAAAATCCCAAGAAACAACAGTAGGGATTCTCCCCAATAAGCATTCCCAATCAGCTCGTTATTGTTTGCTCTGGGGAATCCGTCCAGTTTGTGGTCCAGCTACCGTAGGTCAAGTAACGGTTAAAACTTGTTTTACCAGTTGCAGCTCGGTCCACAGTTTAAGTGTATTTTTTAGTTTTATGTTTATGTATGATATGCAAGTGTCTAGTTAAGTGAAATCGATATAGATAACGAAGAGTTTCACAATGTGATGCGCAAGTTCTTACCTCTCTTGTTACCTCTTTCGCTTCCAAATCATAAATAAAGAACAATTTATACTAATGCTAACTAACTCTATCTAACCTATCCCTAGGGAACAATATTGTAATTAATGATGAGTAATGTACTGTAAAACATGCATTAGAATATTACAGATAGTTGTTCATATTTCAGAATACATGAATATAAGTAGAAATATAAACAAAGAGATAGCTCATTGTCAATTAAAACATTCATTACTCAAATATCCTGCGAAAATTTCACAGAAATAAACAGGAAAATATTCATAACATGAAATAATTCATAAGTTAGAATGATCTCACAGTTCACAGCACAAGCTGAAACAAAAATAGTTCACATTCAACCAGTCTATGGCAAGCATTTGAGACTCCACAGTGCCTTCTCCAGCATAAAATTTATAATTTTATTATAAGAGGAAGTAGTTCTTCTTACAATAACATTTCAAAAGATAGCATGAAAAAGGTCCCCTACTCTATCGACTCAATCCCTATTTATACAAATTCGAAATGTCTCCTTGTCTCCCTTTACCTTTGGGCTTCTTTATAAAACAGTTACAAAAAATTCCTTTGTCTTTTAGTGAACTCGCTATCCTAGGAAAAAATTACAAAATGTATTAATAAAACAAACTACTAAGTGCACCCAACCACATCATTAATGAATTTTTTCCAAATACTTGCGTATGTTGCTACAGTCTCAAATCCAGAGGGCTCTAGAAATCTAATAGTGATTTCATGTTTAGAAACTTGGGATTTTATATTTGCCACTCTGGCTGGTATCAACCGAATTAGTTGATCTTCCAATAAATGACTGCTCGCTGCTGCCTAGGATATTGTAGTTTTCAGCACCTTTTCATCCAAACCTTTGACCAGTTGGACACTTTTTTCATCTTCCAGCCATCTGACCTGCAATTGCTTCAGAAATCCTTCATGATAAGGCAATTCTTCTTACCTTCTCCTAGCCGATGTTTGACAATGATTGTAAATTGTGAGAACTTTTCTGCAAAATTCTGCACAAACACCTTTAGTCTTTTCAACTGCCTTTACCAATTCTTTTGCTGGTTTACTCCCGAATTCAATCAGTTCATACTCCAGCTTCACTGTCTCTAAGTCCTTGATGTGTGCATCAGCTGGAGGATCTTTGGTTGTTTCCAACCAATTCAAACGTCCTTGTAAAATTTCTAGGATATCCTGGGTCCTGTCTAAGAAGTAAGAAGTTGTACTCACAATTTCTTCCAGCCTTGTTTCTACTTGCTGAACTTTTAACATCTCCTCTACTATTTGAAGTTGCATCTGATGAATTTAACTTCTAAGTGTGAGATCATGCTTCTTCAAAGGCTCATTATCTACTTTTTGCTCATTTGCTGGTTTTAATGAGGCTTCCAATGAAACTTTCTGGGTTTCCAAGGCTACTACTTGGGTCTCATAATGCCTACCTTTCCCCTCAGCGATAGTCTTCTACAGCTCTAATTCTGCCACTTTATTTTCCAAACTCCCTTTCTCAACACTCAATTCCTCAATTGATAGTTTCAAATTGTCTCGTTCTGCTTCCAAGATCTGATGTCTTTGCTGAAATCTTTCAAACTCTGACAAGGTGGCCTCAATTTTCTTTTGCCCTATCTTCCTACCTTTTCTTCATTTCTTGGCACTTCTTTCATTTCAGCCATCTTTCCTTTGTATTGCTCAATATTTTCCATAAGCTTTTCCATGTTATGAGCATTTGCATAGGCATTTGCAATGCTCATAACATCTAACTCTTTGGGATGTTCCTCCACATTTTTCATGACTGTTCTCTCCGTCACTATAGTGACTGCTAGCTGAGCTCATACTTTCAAAATTTTCTCTGTTCTCCATACAATGGACTTCATTTTAGGATCAAAACGAATGTCCTCCAAACATGCTACATCATATTGCTTTGAAGTTGTAAAAGGTACAAGTCCCATTTCAGTTATGGGCACATGACCTCCTATTAATATGCTACTAGATGTGGCTAGCAAGTCCTCTGGATTAGCCCCCATAGGGCTTTGTTCTGAACCTCCACCTCCTTGAACTTCATCAGTATCCTAGCCGTGTCCTCTTGTATCCTGCATACCTTGATCAGAGCCTAACTCTCCTTTAACCATAGCCTTCTCCAACTCTGCCATTTTCTTCAGAACAAATTTTGTGTTCTTTCTTTTAGCAACTTCTTCCTGATATTTCTATGCTTCTTCAGCTAATAACGTTTTTGCTCCTGCTACAATCCTGCGAGTGCTTTCTTCCTGGGATTTCTTTGCAGGTTCACCATCTTCTTCATCTGGCTTTGGGTTATTGCGGCTATTTCCTTTAGCCCCGGATGCTTTTCCTTTCATCTTTTTTCTCAAGGCTGCCATACTATATACATTTTTGAATACTTTCTCTTCTTTTTCTATGTAATCGGCATACTCAAAATTTACTTTGTGAGCTGATACCTTTCCTTATGAGTCATTCCTATGGAATATTTTCTCCCCAAAGTGGAAAATTTCCATCTCTTTAACAAAATCCGGGGCTCTTTTGACTTTGTTAAACTTGTAACTTCCCATGTAAAAAGGTACTAGTGGGAAAATCGCCTTCTTGATATCAAATAAATGGCTTCCAAAACCATCTACGAATACCTATCTGACTACCTCCTTCAATACTATATAGTATGTTGCATACTTAGGCAACAATGAAGGTGCTCTAGGCCCTCCATACATTCTCAGGTAAGTGCCTTCCTTGGTGAAAAAATAGTCACCAAATTCTTTTATAGATTCCATTGCTCCCTCCGACAGACATGGGAAATATTCTAAAAATATTAACCTATAAATGGGCCTTATGAATTCCTCACAAATTAGCTAATAATGAGTGTGATATTCAGTGAGCTCCTATGATCTAATAGGGAACATAAATAGGAGCTTTCCCTTCTACCCATACACAATTTAGATTTTCAAACTTATTCCTATATATTATGCAGTCTAACAAAAAGGATGGCATATAGAATTCTGATTTGCTCTACTTTAAGACGTTGCAATTGGTCCTCCATCCCCAACCAGATACTACTACCTGCATCATATTCCTAGTTCCATTTGGTGTGAGTCTCCTCCTACATGCGTTGTGCTTCGACCTCAGGGTCCATCGACGACTCATTGTCAGAGTCATGAACACTCAGTTCCTGTTAGGCAGGATCTTTTGGGGCATCAGGTGGAGGCTCCTTAGAAAGTTCCTCCTGACTCACAGGGTTGCGCCATTCAGCTGGCCAATATTGAACAATAGCATCCAACTCTCCAGTCATGAATTTGTAAGCTATAGGTAGCCACTTCCTATCGAGGTCCCAGTGTGTCTGAATGTAAATAGAGTGGGACCTGATGGCAAACCAAATGAGCCATTGATACTTGGCTACTGCATAAGGAGATACTCCGGGAACTACGATAATTGCAGCTTGTAGCACCTCCCAATAGACCAAAAAATGAATGGCGTAGTCCACCTATCGACTGGGATCCTCAACCCACCACAAATTCTAATATCGTACACCATGGCCCACCTATGCTACATTGACTTCCATGGGTTGGTAGTCTTCGAGTTCCATCTAGGACACCATTGTAATAAGGATTAAGATCCAACTATATGAAAATGGTCGTCCATCCTGAGCAGCGAGAGCATCTTCGAGCAACTGATTAAGAAGGAATAAAGACCAATTCATCTATACTCCTTCAACGCACTTGTAGGTGCATGCGACGACACTCGAGTTACATTGGACTGGTCGATTTCCCTAAACAACCTTACTCACCAAAATCCATGCATCGATACACACTGCTTATGAGTTGATGCTATCAATTCGATAAGCACGGCCATCATGCTGTAAGCCAAAGCGCTCCTTCAGATGTTTGGAAAAATTTTTGTCGGTATCCCTCCCGTGGATATACTATCGCGGATCTTCCCCGGCCTTCAGCAATCCTGTACTGCTTGAAATAAAGTCTACTGTGATAGGGATGGATGTGTTCAACCAAAGTGTCCCACCATGAAAACAGGCCAAAATTTGTTTAACACATGCATGGGCTCGTTCAGTCACCCAAAATGAGGCATATTGATGAGCCCCAACAATCCCGAGTTGGCTAACCTGCTCGCCAAGGTTGAGAAATCCATTGAATTGGGGCACCAGGCACCGTCAAAACTAACTCATAGGGCTCATCTCGAACATATTTAAGTAACAGTAATTCATGGTTGTAAAACTTCAATCGGATTAGGGCAGGGATGATATCGACCGAGCAATTCATTCCCTCCAGAAGCAGTGGCAATTTCGGTGGATACTTCTGATTTTACGTCGGCCATCTCGGCTTCGCTCCCGGATGTGTAGGAGTGACATATCCTAAGATATCATGAACAGAGACTCCCCGAGGTTTTGTGGACTCTATAGCTCATGAGCTCCACAACCAGGTCTATGCAGTTCCTTCTCCTTGCACTCTCACCGACATGCAGGTGTGCCTCTTCTGCAGTTGCATGGAATTGGGACTATGAGCCTGTTGCTTCCTCTAGGGAATGGATGATGAGCCGATTGGCATGCTCATAACTTCTTCTTCAACTGTCGTGGGTCGAATGGGGGACTCTAGCTCACTGTAAATCTCAATTGCGTCGAGGTTGCTCAGCATTCCTCATGTCTCAAACCTTAGAATGTACCTAACGACTCTAACCTTCTACTCTGCAATTCACTCGAAAGCTCACAATACACTACAAAATTCACACTCAGCTTCAAAACTCTGCCTGCTCAACTATATAATGTCATCCTCCCGCATCCCGTGCTGTTTTTATAACCATCTCCAATTTGATGACTAAATACGGCAGTAATGACACCAAATCTGTCGACAATCTTACCCTTCTAATGGTCAGATCAGCCATTAATGTACATCACTTCAATAAGCGCCACCAACTAACAATTTTAACTACCTACATTTATTACTGATTTGACCAACCCACATCCCTGCAACTGTTGCAAGTGGTCTCCTTGTCGTCGCTAATAACTCTTACCTTGCATAGCCTCTTCCCCTAGGCTTTCCTTGCTGCTATGTAACACTTTTTTTTTAACAGTGCCTTAAGCAATGCCCAGCTTTGGCCCCATCCTATAGGTCTTTAAGCGACTTCCATTGATGAGCGTCGGCAATACCATGCCATCTAATTGTTGCAACTGAACTACACCTCTAGAAGTAATGGAATGAACAAGATACAGTCCTAACCAGTACATCTGTAACTTACCCAGATGCTTTATGAAATTTTTGTAGTATAACAGCACCAAATCTACTTCCGCAAACTATTTTTTATTAATGTGGCGATCATGCCATGCCTTCTATCGATCCTTCATGGCCTACTGCTGAAATCCTGCAATAAAATGGTCTTCTTCAAGCTAGATCAACTGCATAATGCGCTCTTCTAATTCTTCTGCATCATCCATACCAGTCGTCGCAGCGATGCGCAAACGAGGAACAATGTATTCCATGGGCATGACCACCTCTTTCCCATAGACCAGCTTGAATGGTGTCTACCTTGTAGCCATTTGCAAGTAGTGCGATAGGCCCATAGCACTATTGGAATTTTTCAGGTCCCAGTCATCACGACTAGGATTACACACCTTTGTGAGCGTTGTTTCCAAAATTTTGTTGAATGCTTCGATCATCCCATTCACCTGCGGATGGTATGGTGTACTACTCTTATGTTACACATGCAAATCCTTAGTTAGCGCTTTCATATTCTGGTTGATGAAGTGACTTCCCTGGTCACTCATCAAGATCCTAGGACACCCAAACTGTGTCACAATGTTTTCAAAGATGAACCTCGTTGTTGTCGCAGCGGTACAGTCCATAACTGGTGCAGCTTCCGCCCACCTGGTCAGATAGTCGATTGCAGTAATGATGTATCATGCCCCAGTCCTCTTTCCTGGTGGATTAATAAGACCCACGAAATCCACAACCCATTTATCGAATGGTTGCAGAGTCACATGTGGCACCAGTAGCATCTCATCCCGCCGTGATGGTTTACCGACACACTAGAAGACATCACAGCTCCTCGCATATTGTGCGGCATCATTATGCAACGTAGGCCACCATAGCCCAGCACGCAACACCATCCACGCAGTAGCCTGTCCTCCATAGTGACCGCCCGTAATTCTTGCATGTGCTTCTTCTAGAATAGGAACCTGCTCATGCTGTAAGATACATCGTCGCAAGATTTCATCTAGTCCAAGCTTATATAATTGCCCAGCAATCAGCTGGAAATCGAAAACCTTTACAACCAGCTGCTTCTTTTTTCTTGTTGACATGTCCTCCGGGGAAACACCAGTGGCCAAAAACTAAATAACTGGGGCATAATGATCATCTGGGATGTCAACCTGGAATAATTGTGCATCAGGAAATCCCTCATCAATGTTGGTCAGTTCTTCTTCGGTCTTAATGCAAGATAGGTGATCAGGGCCAGCATTCAATCGTCCTAGTTTTATAATTATTTCAAAATCAAATTCTTGGAATAGAAGCAGCCACTGACATATCCCCCCCNCATAAACCATTGCCAAGCCTTCTCTTTCAGTCATTGTGTAATTTCGTTCAGCAAAGGACAACTTTCTACTGGCATATGTGATTGGTTTATCCAAGTCACCCTCACCTGGTTGCGCAAGAACAACCCCCAGCGCAATAGAAGAAGCGTCGACGTGCACATGGAACTCCATATCCCAATCAAGAAAAACCAGTATGGGCGTAGAGGCCATATTGGCCTTAAGGGTGTCAAAAATTCCTTAAAATTCCTGAGTCCATTCATATGTTGCATCCTTTTTCAGTAGTTTCTCCATGGGGGAAATAATCGCAGCGTATCCTTTGATAAACTTGCAATAGTATCTCGTATGCCCCAGCGTTGCCTGAAGCATTTTCACATTTTTCGGCAGCGATAAAATGAGGATTAGCATGATCTTCACTAGATCAACCAACAAACCTTCTCTGCATACTATGTGCCCAAGTAGCATTCCAAACGGTGCACAAAAAATGCACTTCTTAGAGTTTAATGCAATATGATGATGTTGACACCTTTCTAGCATCAGTCGCAAGTTGTCGAGATGGTCCCTAATTATTCTATAGACAGTCCAATCGTCCATATATACTTGTAGGAACCTTTGAATAAATTCTTTAAACACAGAAACAACTACCCGATAAAATACCGTGGGTGTATTATTCAGCCCAAATGGCATGACTGTATATTGAAAATAGCCTCATTCAGTGACAAACGCAGTCTTATGGCAATCCTCCTTTGCAATCCGGATCTGGTGGTATCCTGAAAAACCATCCGTGAAGGAATACGTCTCTTGGTCGCCTACTCCTTCAAGAACTTATTATGTAAAAGGGGTCAAGAATGGGGCATGCACGCATCAATTGTTCAACTTCCTTAGGTCAACACAAATGCGGATTTGTCTGGTCTTTTTATCCTGGACCACCATAGGGCTTATCCAGTATGATTCTTCTTTAGGATTTATGATCCTAGCATCCAGCATCCGCTCTATCTCAGCCTTCACACAGTCCTTGTATTGTGGGTTCAGTTGATACAGCCTCTGTCTCACTGGTTTTACATCTGGTTTCAACAATATTTTCATCTCCCCCAGGTTTCCTAGTATCCCCTTCATTTTTGAAAACCGTGTCGAAAAAAGGTCCTAGAATTCGTGCAATAGATCTGTGATTTTCGCCATTGTCTCCTCATCCCAGTAGTCCCCGACATTGGAAAACTTTGGGTTCTCTTCTGACCCAATGTTGACTTTTCTGATCTTCAATGGTTGACTCAATGAATCGGTCGATACATCAGGTACTACGACATCACGGATTCCTTCTGATTCTAGAATATTAACATTTCACAACTCGTCTTCATATTTAGGTTCCCCAAACAGGTTGTAGCATGTCATCATGGATTGTACTGAGCAGTGTGCATGTGGATCAACTGGGTATGCAACAGGGATGACCTTTAGCACAAGATCTCAGAGGATTTGTAATGCATTATTCACCTCTGGGTTGGCATCCAAAAAACTAAATGTCTGTGTAAAACAAACAGAAAAATCCTCCCAACTGGTGATAGTTCTGCGCAACTCTGCCGCTATATACCAGAATCTCGACATCTCTTCCAGAGTGAACAAAAGTGTGGACCCATTCATCTCTGGGTCGCGATGCCCATAAATCATGACACTTGATCAAATGATTGGTGGGGTCATTATTTTTGTCGTATCCCTCAGCATGATAGACCTCTAAATCGTCGAAGCGCACCCTCATCAATCTCTGACACTATTCTCATTCATGGATCATCTGTTTTTGCATCACCCACCATCGAAGCAGAGTAGCCTTCAACGTCATGTCTAGGGCCAATATCCTTTGTGGTTCAAACACTTTCTCTTCGAATTCTCTAAGGAAATCTGGTAATGCTGGCAGCCCTTCATAAATTGGAAACTCAACAATATCAATTGCATCATGTCAAAGAGACTGTGTGATCAACCCACATTTCCTGAAGGATACTTCATGCAACCTATTCTCCCAATTTTCCAAAGCATCATCAGAGTCAGAGGATGTAGAACTTGTGTTGCACCATCCAAGTTTTCCATCGTCGGTGGGATGGATATAGTCTTCAGAGATGTTATAAACATGATACCAACTTCTACCGACTTCTTCCATCATAGGTTCAATATATCGACGTCCTTCCTGAGGGTCCATAGGAGCGATGACTCTGACATCCTGGTTCTCAAACTTCATAACCCTTTTCTTGAAATTGATGATCGCCATGCTACCATTATCCCATCCAAACCCTATTTTTGTAGGATAGGAACCACCATCTTTAACCACTTCTATCACATCAAATTCAGCATGCATTTTCATACCTTCAATGTCAACAACCAAGTTTGAGACGCGACCAATGGGCTAAACCATTGCCTGATTTACCAATCATAGCTGCACCGATGACCATCCCAAGGTTGGATTTCCCATCAACTGCCAGTTTTGCTTGGTCAGGATGTTTACATTTGATCCTAGATCCGGGATAACAGAGTCAACCTTGTAATCTCCAATCTGGATATTCATTCGCATCTCCTTACTCGTCTTCTTCTGTTGCAGTGAATTCGCCACGGAATCCTTCACTGGATTATCCTGGTGGTACAACAACTTTTCAAGCTCGACAAGGGCGTTGGGGTCCCTTTCTAGCGATAGACAAATATTAAAGAACTGCTGCAAGGTACCATGCTTCCACGATGGTACTTCCTCTACAGATGTATCGAAAGCAAATGGCATGTCACTAATTGGTAACTTACCTGGATTTCTCCCGATTGCATGCCCAGCTTCAAATAAAGTGTCCTTCTTTGTCGCAATATCAAATGATACTTTTTCCTTTCCATCAACCCAAACTTGTTGTCGCAGTCCATCTTCTCCAGTGTCACACCAACGTGAGTGACAACCCCAACATCGACATCCTTCATTCTTGGTTCGACTTGAATTTTCGCAATCGTCGATCCTTGGTTCATGTTCTGACCTTGATTCAATGGTGGGTTCTGATTCATCAGCTGATTTTGAGTCTGCAACGGGTTCTGAACCTGATTCTACGATGGGATCTTATTCTGCATCGTTGGCTAGTTTTGTACTTGGAACATTGGCTGGTTCTGAGTCTACACTTTCTACAACTGAGGAATGGTTCCAGCCTACCATTTTGCAATCAGCAGAGGGAAATTTTCAACATTATGTTCTTTGGCCGCATAGTATGTACACTGTGCATGAGGGAACTCCCTCTGATAGTGCCCAAAGACTCCACGGGTATAACACTGGATTGATTCGTGACCTCGTAGTCCTCCTGGGCCAAAGCCTCCTCCTCATCCTCAAAATCCACCATGGAATCCTCCTCGAACTCCTCCTTGTTGAAAATGAGGTTGGGCCATCTGTTGCTGTGGTGGGTTTGGCTGCTGCTAGACATAGTGTGCAGCTTGAGCATATTATGGATGAGACTAGATGAGCGGCGCCTAATTATATTGTCGCCGTGGTGCATACTGTGGTTGTGCTACAAGCTGCAGCTGAGGTGCAAACTGTGGCTGCGCTATAAACTGTTGTTGTAATTGCACTGGGATAAACTACATCTGGGATAGCAGTGTATACTGCACCTACGCTGCTGGTTGTACCACTTATGGCTGCAATTTCATTGCTCTAGGGTCCTCACCTTTCACAAAGTATGAATCATATGTCCTTTTATGAAGCAGTTCATAAGCTCAACAGTTTTTATCATTATGTCCTACTGACTGAAAAAATGTACAGTATAGATTTTCTACCTTGGTAACCATCTTCTACATCTATTCGTAGTTCTCATGTTTATTCCCATAGACCTGACATATGTGACACCATGGTATACCAACACAACTCAATGGGTTCGGGGCTCCTGACAGCAAATCATTCCAGAACATCGGACATGTGTCCTTAGTATGTCCATCTGCATGGCACCAAGTGCACCAAAGATCATCACGATCTTCCTTGGCCTTCTTGATATCTTGTAGTTGGAGCATCAGATTGGCCAACTGTGCTTGAATCTGGTTCATCCTGACCTCAGTTTCTCCTACTGGCAATGCCTCCAATTTCATCACAGTCTCCAGAGTCTCACTCTGTGTCGCAATATTTTGCTCCATTAATGGTTGTCTAATATGTGGGACAAGCACGGCGATGAACCACTCCTTGTGCTAAACATCGCTCATCTGAAAACTGACCCAAGCCATCAATGTCTTAAATCGTTGATCATAGTCCCAAATCGTTTCATTGGGGAATTGTTTGATCTATTTCAATTCGGTAATGTACTGAGCCTCAGACTTCGACTTCTTGAGTTCTTTGAATAACCTCGTTTGGATCTCATCCAATGTTTTCATGGTACCTTCCTGAGGAACCTGTGTGAATATCATGAACCATTCCAGTGCACGGCCCCTAAGAGTAGTTGCCAACTGGATTTTCTTGACATCATCATCTATAGTTTTTCGGGCAGTCCATATCGCCTCGCATAAGAACCAGTATTGCTCTGGGTCGTCGGTGTCATTTCTACAAAATATCGGTAGCTTCATTTCGTCATCTGCCATTTTGGGCCTTCTTCCTCTAGCCAGTACTCCACTGATATACTATTGCTGACACGTCGAGAAAGTTGATGTAGAATGTGTGTTTCTTCCTAATGGTGGATTAGTGCGTAGAGGCATGGACACGTTACCACTGGGGTTCGATCCTGTCGTCCTTTTGGGCATAGCTTGGGCCTGGTAATCCTCGTTATCACAAAAAGGTTGCTTCATCCCATGTGGTTGTTCCTCTCGGCATCTCACTTTGATCGCAGCAAGACCTTCTCCCGTCCTCTACCTCTTCTCTCGAAACCTTGCTCCTCCCCTTGTACAACCACTTGTTTTCTCAGCGACTTTCACATTCTCACTAGAAATCATGCCCATATACCCCTTACCTTTCCATGCATCTCCCCCCTTTCGTCGCGGTGTCAACAACCTCCACACACCATATTTCTACTACTCCTGGTCCATCTTCAGAATACCTTTTTCGCAAACCAGCGTCTTAATCGACAGTTGCAGCGACAATAAGAATCGTCCTCGTGGTCCACTGAAGAACTCCCTTTCTGCCTCACTAAATGAATTATTGGTGTCAACTACAAACTCGGTAATGTATCCCTCCAGGATACTGTCCAGCCATGCTTCAACAGCCCACGATGCCTTATTGTTTGTTTATTGTAATTCCTTGATCAGTTCCAGAGTCTAGGAAGTCAGCTCTCTTCCTTGGAATTTTGTTTTCTTAGAAATGAAATTTTATAGCCATTCATGCAAGAGGACAAGAAACTAACAAAAGAACCATTCGTGAGGATCGTTGTGGATATGTCTATCCAACCAATGGCCCATCGACAACTTTGGATTCTGATTTTTGGCTTCAGCAAATTCTCGCAACTTTAGGTCAAACTACCAGTCGATCTCAGGTCAAGTTGGATGCCAAAACATATCCTTCTTTTAATTGCAACTCGGTCCCAGGAATGGAACCATTTGTTGGAGAAAACCCACCAACAAATCCTCATCCACGGGGGTTCTCACTCTGTCGACACCCAACCAGCATGATCTCCCTGAACACCGGCCCATACACGTTTTACCTTGCCTAGAAACATCTGCAGAACAGACGAAGTCTCACCCAAGATGTTCAAGGGAGAGTTGTCGAAACCAAGTTTTTGGCAGTGAGGACGGAGGATATGGGATATGACGAGGAGACAACATAACTATTAGATCCAGAACTATGTAGTAATCATCAATTCATTTCCACAACTACAGATTACATCATACATTTGTCACAGTATCACTAGTGCAGCAACATCATTTATGGAACATATCAACTAATAATGCAACTGAAATGTGACAGAATTAGAACAGATCGCAGCGACATAAATAACTCATATCAGAAATGGAATAGACCACAGCAACATCATAACAGATTAGATCACAACATCTTAACAAATCTAGATCACAGCAGCATCATAATAGATTAGATCACAGCAGTAATAAAAGACAAGATTTGTGCAACAACAGTCATATCATATTAATTCTGTGCAAAGGACCCAAATGGACAACTCCTCTCCACAACAGGAGGTTGAATACAACAGGAAAAACCTAGATAGATTGTAAATACAACAGAAAATTCTCCCAAACCATAGACAGATCACACCAGACCTCAGTGATGTCTCTATTGATGATAATGTTGTCGATGTCTATTCAATTTCAAAACTAGTCATATATATAGGCTTGCGCCTTTACATTGAAGGTCCACTTCTAACTAACTTATAACCGCTAATGACCTATGGTGACAAAACTTGGTCAAATAGTATATTAAATATTCAAAACAATTATTTTTCTACCCATCGCGTTGATCTGGCCTTGCGCAGTGTCATGCAAGCTTGCACACCTACCATGACGCCGTACAACTCACTTACCAAAACCCCTGCCAACATATACTAACGCTAACTAACTCTATCTAACCTATCCCTATGGAGCAATATTGTAATTAATGACGAGTAATGTACTGTCAAACATGCATTAGAATATTACAAATAGCTATTCATATTTCAGAATACATGAATATAAGTAAAAATATAAACAAAGAGATAGCTCATTGTCAATTAAAACATTCATTACTCAGATATCCTGCATAAATTTCTAGAAATAAATAGGAAAACATTCATAACATGAAATAATTCGTAAGTTAGAACGATCTCACAGTTCATAGCACAAGCTGAAACAAAAATAGCTCACATTCAACCAGTCTATGGTAAGCGTTTGAGACTCCATGGTGCCTTATCCAGTAGAAAATACATACTTCTATTATAATAGGAAGTAGTTCTTTTTACAATAACATTTCAAGAGATAGCATGAAAAAAGGTGCCCTGCTCTATCAACTCAATCCCTATTTATACAAATTCGAAATGTCTCTTTGTCTCCCTTTCCCTTTGGGATCCTTTAAAAAACAGTTACAAAAAATGCCTTTGTCTTTTAGTGAACTCGCTATCCTAGGAAAATATTACAAAATGTATTAATAAAACAAACTACTAAGTGGACCCAGCCACATCATTAATGAATTTTTTCCAAATACTTGCATCTGTTGCTATAGTCTCAAATCCAGAGGGCTCTAGAAATCTCATAGTGATTTCATGTTTAGCAACTTGGGATTTTATATTTGCCACTCTGGCTGGTATCAACCGAAGTTGATATTCCAATAAATGACTGTTCATTGTTTCCTGGGCTATTGCATTTTTCAGCACCTTTTCATCCAAACCTTTGACGAGATGGATACTGTGTTCATCTTCCGGCCATCTAACCTGCATTTGCTTCAGAAATCCTTCCTGATCAGGCAATTCTTCTTACCTTCTCCTAGCCAATGTTTGACAACAATTGTAAGTTGTGAGAACTTTTCTGCAAAATTCTACAAAAACACCTTTAGTCGTTTGAACTGCCTTTACCAATTCCTCTGCTGCTTTACTCTTCAATTCAATCAGTTCATACTACAGCTTTACAGTCTCTAAGTCCTTAATGGGTGCATTAGCTAGAAGCTTTTTGGTAGTTTCCAACCAATTCAAACGTCCTTGTAAAATTTCCAGGATATCATGGGTCCTATCTAACAAGTAAGAAGTTGTACTCAATTTCTTCCAGCCTTGTTTCTACTTGCTGAACTTTTAACATCTCCTCTGCTATTTGAAGTTGCATCTGATGAATTTTACTTCTAAGTGTGAGAGCATGCTTCTTCAAAGGCTCACTATCTGTTTTTTGCTCATTTCTTGCTTTTAATGAGGCTTCCAATGATTTTTTTTGGGTTTTCAAGGCTACTACTTGGGTCTCATAATGCCTACCTTTCCCCTCAGCGGTAGTCTTCTGTAGCTCTAACTCTGCCACTTTCTTTTCCAGACTCCCTTTCTCAACACTCAATTCCTCAATTGATAGTTTCAAATTGTCTCATTCTACTTCCAAGATCTGATGTCTTTGCTGAAATCTTTCAAACTCTGAGAAGGTGGCCTCATATTTTCTTTTGGACTCTCTTCCCACCTTTTCTTCCTTTCTTGGCACTTCTTTCATTTCAGCCATATTTCCTTTGTATTGCTCACTATTTTCCATAAGCTCTTCCACGTTATGAGCATTTTCATAGGCATTTTCAATTCCCATAGCATCTAATGCTTTGGGATGATCCTCCACATTTTTCATGACTGTTCTCTCTGTCACTATAGTGACTGTTGGCTGAGCTCCTACTTTCAACGTTTTCTTTGTTCTCCATACAATGAACTTTGTTTTAGGATCAAAATGAATTTTCTCCAAACATGCTACGTCGTATTGCTTTGAAGGTGTAAAAGGTACAAGTCCCATTTTAGCTATGGGAACAGTGACCTCCTGTTAAAATGCTACTAGATGTGGCTAGCAAATCCTCTAGATTAGCCCCCATAGGGATTTTTTCTGAACCTCCACCAACTTGAACTTCATCAGTATCCCATCCTTGTCCTCTTGTATCCTACATACCTCGATCAGAGCCTAACTCTCCTTTATCTAATCCTTCTCCAACTCTACCATTTTCTTCATAACAGCTTCTGTGTTTTCTCTTTTAGCAGCTTCTGCCTTATCTTTCTATGCTTCTTCAGCCAATAAATTTTTTGATCCTACTGCAATCCTGCAAGTGCTTTATTCCTGATATTTCTTTGCAGCTTCATCATATTCTTCATCTAGTTTTGGGTTATTGTTGCTACTTCCTTTAGCCCTGAATGCTCTTCCTTTCAACCTTTTGCTCAAGTCTACCATACTATATACATTTCTAAATACTTTCTCTTCATTGTCTATGTAATCGGCATACTCAAAATTTACTTTGTGAGCTGTTGTCTTTCCTTGTGAGGCATTCCTATGGAAGCTTTTCTCCCCAAAGTGGAAAATTTCCAGCTCTTTGACAAATTCTGGGGCTCTTTTGACTCTATTAAACTTGTAACTTCCCATGTAAAAAGGTACTAGTGGGAAAACCGCATTCTTGATATCAAACAAATGGCTTCCAAAACCATCTAGGAATACCTTTTTGACTGCCTCCTTCAATACTATATAGTCTGATGCATACTTAGGAAGCAACGAAGGTGCTTTAGTGCCTCCATACATTCTCAGGTAAGTGCCTTCATTGGTGAAAAAATAGTCACCAAATTCTTTTATAAATTCCACTGCTCCCTTCGACAGACATGGGCAATATTCTAAAAAGATTAACCTTTAAAGGGGCCTTATGAATTCCGCACAAATTAGTTGATAATGAGTGTGATATTTGTGAGCTCCTATGATCTGATAGGAAACATAAATAGGAGATTTCCCTTCTACCCATACACAATTTATATTTTCAAACTTATGCCTATATATTATGCAGTCTAACAAAAAGGATGGCATATAGAATCCTGATTTGCTCTGCTTTAGACCCTCCTAAGCTGCCTTGATACTTTTAGATAAGTTCTTGATGGCAATATCTGCCCAGTTAAAGACTGTTCCCTCCATTGCCACATAATACATGAGTGGAATCCACCCAAAATTGTATGTTTTTCCATCACATCTACCATACATCCTACTCAACATCAAAGCTATTAATCTAAATGGGGTTCAGAGACTAGTTGTTTCATACTCTCCCAAGTTCTTATGTCTGAAGGTTTTACCTTCAATCATCATCCCCTTCACTGTTCTGGTGTAGTCGAATTTAATGCTCTTAACCCAATCTTTGGTCACATTTATCTCTGCTTCTGGTAGACTATATGCTTTCGAGATAAATTCTGGTGCAAATGATGCTACAGGCTTTCCCTCTTCATCATTAATAATCATACCCAACATGTCTATCTTTGGAAAAATCCAACCGATGACTTCGTCACATGGAAAAACCTTTGGTCTGGTGGCTATCTTGGTTATCCCAGACCTTATAATATTCTCATATAAGGCAAGATCCCCCAATCCAGCTTCTGGCACTTTCTTGTCGAACATCATAGTGTATATTTGGCCCTATTTCAACTCGGGCTCTGCTCCTGTAACTTCTTTGGTATCCTCATACACTATCTCGACCTTTACTGCAAGCGGAACTTCAGTAATCTCTAGGTCAGAATCGCTCTCAACAATTTTGAGCTTCTTTCTTCCCTTTTTAGGCATAGTTTCAAAAACAAATAGTACCTGCAAGAAAAATTGTCATAGCACCCATACGATCATATCAATCACACGCATTCATCATTAAAACAGAAAAAAACTGAAATTTCTTTACCCTATCCATTCCTTCCATCAGAAACAACACTACGACCGGCTCAGGTTTGCGACTAAAAAGAAAACAGACTATATTGAAACTGTGGGCAACCCTAGCTGAAAAAAAATTTCGCACTATATTTAAAACTGAAAACCCCCAATTTCCCTCACTCTCTCTCGGTTACGACGAGGCTTCGGAAGAAAACCAAAAAAATACAATGGTGACGCCTTGGGGAAAAATGATGCCACCATTCCCATGGCTGAAATTGAAAGAAAATCCCCTTACAGGATGTGAAAATAAAACCATCACCAAGGCCAATGCCCACATGTGAACAGCCGATTACATCCATACCGACGCAAAGCTCGGCCTTCAAAGACAAAAATCTATGATCTAGCGAACTAAGTGAAAACGCCCCCAAATACTCATAATGCCTATGTATTTACTTAGGGAAAAACAAAAAATTCCTGGGAAATTTGACCTAACAGAGGACAGCAAATGAAACCCTTTATAACCTAGCCAAACCTAACCACCAACAATGAAAGCTACGACCTTACCGAACCAATCACTAGGAACAAAATGAGGACACCTACCTGTCAGTCAAAGCTGGCTCCACACAGTTGATGAGTGGAGGCCACGTGAGATCCATCAAAAACCATGCAAATGACTCCAACGGGAAACACTCTTCAATTTCACCCACTCCATAAAAAAAGAAATCACAACGTGAAAGAAACAAGTGAAATGGGAAAATAAAAGGTTTCTCGGGCGGTAAAAACCCTAAAACTTACGCACATGTGAGCCTCAAAACCTTGCCAGTGCCAAGCACCATGGGCCAAACACATAAGTCATCTTGATTACCTATCCACAATGACAGCTCAGACACAACAATTCCATCCGTCACAAAGGCCCCAAACCCAACATACTTCCATGACAACACATCAAATGATATCTCCGCCAAAAAATGCAGAACGATCCGTCGTAGCGGATCAATCCTGAAGAAGACCCCACCATAGTGCCTGCTGAATTTTCAAATGAAACACTTATTTGAACCCCACCGCCGTAGTGGACAAGACATAAAAAACCTTTCGCTGCAGTGGGAAACTACTGGCGATGGCTTACAAGACCGAAAAGAGCCTTCCATAGCGGCTTGCGACCAGGGAGAATGCCCATCATAGTGGCTTGCGACCAGGGAGAATTCCCGTCGTAGCGGCCCATGGGAAACCACTCAAAAAACAATCAGAAACCTACCTTCGTAGCGGATGCAAAGCGCGAAGCTTGCCGACACAGTGCAAACACGCAGTCATCTGCTCATAAGTCAAACCGCAACCGCCATAGAAGCCTAATCATAGAAAACGTTCCATTATAGCGGTTAACAGATAGTGAACGGCTAGTTGTAACG
This sequence comes from Pseudotsuga menziesii, assembly GCA_001517045.1. NCBI lineage: Eukaryota > Viridiplantae > Streptophyta > Pinopsida > Pinales > Pinaceae > Pseudotsuga > Pseudotsuga menziesii. The sequence continues at coordinate 207,255 of LPNX010035167.1, forward strand.
GCTGGACAGTGAAGATGAGCCCCCTGTTGCGGCTCGAAATGGAAAACTTGTCCACTGCTATGGATCAAAATAAACTTTCTCCCTTAGAAAACAAAAAATTTATACAAGCTTATGATGGATGGGAAAAACATCAAAGGTCAATTAAAACAAAGGCAAAATAAGATTTTGAAAGGGGGCCAAAAAGTATAAAAATATTTTTGGGAAATTGTTGCAGCAACAAAACTTACTCATAGGGGAAAAAACGTCCTCTTCCAAACCCCAAAATCATGGCCCCTTCCTTCCCTTTCTCCCATTAACACAGAAAATGAATTCTAGGCATGGAGAATTGAAGATACAAAAGCAAATCATGAGGGAGAAATATCAGCAAGCTTCAACTGCGTGAGAGAGCCCCCAACCTATATGAAAATGGGTGAGGAATTAAAGATATGCATGAATAATGGCTTGGGCATGCATTTCCAAGCATTTGTTTGCCTCACAAGTCAAAAACGTGTTTTTTTCCAGAATGGGTGGTCTTCCCAATTTGAATTTGACCTCCATACCTTTCCTATCCCAAGGAAATAACTTCTTCAACCACTTCTAGATGACTGGGAACAAAAGGAAAAAATGGGTATTTGACAACTTATGGGTTTTCCCCTTGACATTTGGCGTTTCTCCATTGGCTCAAGGGTTTGATTATTTGCCCCTCCCTATTCCTTGTGAAATCATGCTCCCATCTCTTTAACGTTGCGGCACATAGGTAGTTGTGGTATTTTTATTAATTTTCATTTTTACATGATGTCTCTAACATATTGTGCCTTGGTATGACATAAACCATTGGCCTCGATTTTAATCGCCAATACATAAGACACTAAATCTATGGTGGGTCCTTTTCCTTGAGATCCAAACCATGATCAAATAAAATATTACATCATGTGCAATTCAATACCATGGGGTCGAAACCGGGGTATTACAGTTCTCGGATTGCTTCCTTTGATTGGGATATCCTAGTTGAGCCACCCCTTCCTTCGGCTGCACCTTTCTAGATAAAGGTCCAAGTTGAACACTAAATGATTACTCATTGTATTGTAGATGAGTGAGCCTCTGTTATTATTTTATCTGCATGTTCTTAGAGAGGCATGGGATCTCCCATCCTTATGTAAATGTAAATTGATAATCAGTTGTTGGATTTTGATGGAAGAACTAGTCAAGCTATGGGAATTATTACTCAAGTACCTGTTACTTTAAGTGGGAAGAGTGCCTTAGTTGATTTAATGGTTATTGAGGAGCCCTTCGACTTTAATATTATCCTTGGGTGTGATTATGTGTATGCTATGAAAGTTGTGGTTTCTACACTCTTTCATGTGATATATTTACCTCATAATGAAAGTATCATCATTGTCAATTAGTTCTCATTTGTTGATCCTCCTCCTCACCCAACTATAGAAAAATTCTATCCTTTGTCAATTACCAGTGTTTTAGTAGACACTACCCCACCACGGGTGAATTATGTGGCCTCATATTCCTCATGTTCAATTTCCACCTAAAACAAGCCTTTGGATTCATGCTTACCTTCTTAGTACTTGGTCCTAGAAATTGACCACGTGATCCACCCAATGGGGACTTTGGAGCCTGCTCTCCACCCTATTGATCCAACTGAATGTTTATACATGTGTCCTATCTCGGATTGTCTCCTTCCTTCAGATGAATTATTCCTAGAGTCTTTGGTACAGTGTGACCTTTTGATGGATGTTGAATCAGTTCTGTTTAAGTCCAACCCTTACTTGCTTAGTGAGTTTGATCTATCTGATGATCGATCTTCCTGTGTTTGCATTGTTGAGTATTTGGAATATCCCATTGAGAAACAAGTCAGTGATCATGATGAGATTGATTTTGCTTGTATCTTTTTTTACTCTTGTGACACTAAGTTTGTTTTTGCAGACTCTATATCACCCCATTCAACTTTAGCTCTCCTTTTAAGGTTGATCTTATTGATTATAAATCCTCGAGCCTTGGAATTATAGAGTCTTATTTGATCGATTCTACCTTGACTACCCCTTTTGTAGAACATAGAAAAGTTGTAAGTGTTTCTACCAAAGTGACTAGTAGCAGACCTTTTGCTTTTGAATATGATATTAATATTGTTGTTTCTTGGAGACAGGATTCTCAGTTGGATTCATATATGTTTACTGACCTTTCCTTGTTGTTTAAGTTGTAGCCACATTTGCTTACACCCTACATGTGCTTATGATCCTAATGTCGGTTTCCACAATTTTATCTCGTTAAATAAGCCCTCATCTTTGCTCTCATCGCCACTTAGCTTTGAACCATTTTTCCACTGCAACTTGACATCCTTTACCTGGAGGAGATGCTCCTTGAGTGTCCTTATCTTGCTCATGTTCCTTGCACTATGCTTAGGTTTTTTCCTTGTGCTTGGGACTAGTTTCACATGCCCCTGACACTCGTCTCCTCACATTTAAAGCATTCTTGCAGCTTTACTTAGACCTTGTTAAAATCATTAAGGAGGTCGCGGGTTGGATTTTCTAGTAAAATTAAAACTTTACGGGAAATATATGGAGTTATCTTCAAGCCCTAGTCTAACTCTTTAAATGTGACTAGATCGCCGAGTTCGCTTGTCCCTTCAAACTTGTTAAAGGATGTGAAGGAACATCTACATGGGTATAAGTTTACCTATTTTTCGAGCCTTGTGAATTACTTACGAAAAAGGCATACTCTATTTTCTTCGGAATCTAGAAGAGTATCTTCGGGTATAGATTTATCTCTTTTCTGGGCCTAGAGACTAAACTTATGGAAAAGGAACCTGTGTTTGAACTTACTTTTCTCTTTTTTGTGCTCTGGTTCGTGCTCCATTTTCATGCTCACTAAAACTTTAGGATAAAATCATCGAGTATCTTGCTTCCCTTCACACTCATTAAAACTAAAGCATTCTGCTTGTTTTTGAAGGAGCGTCGGTATAGAGATAGTTTACCCCTTTTTTGGAAATTTTCGACTAACTACAAAAAAGGCATACCTTAGTTCTATGGGACTAAGAGAGTTCTCCTCTAGATTGTTTTATACTTTTTTAGACTTAGGAGACTAACTTTACAAAAAAATTCCCTCCTAGAGTCTTATTTGGATTTTTGAGACTCTCAAAACTATGAAAACACCGTCGATCATTCACTAATTCAGGCTCATAAAATCCACGGATCAATGCTTTATCAAGCATTATTTTGTCTCTTATTCGAGCTTTCCAACAATGATGAATTTCTCAAGTTTTCTTTCTTGGACTTGTTAAACCTTTACAAGAAAGAGGGAAAGGGAATTTCATTTTCATGTCTTTTATATCGTGGAAGCAAGTCTTGTCTCCTTAAACAAAGCATCAATTTTGATTCTATCAACAGTTGGGTTCCAATTTTTGACCTTATCCTGATTAAGAGTTTTACTACTCTGGTTGGATCCTTTTCCAATTATATGGAGAATATGTCAATGTCTCCTACATTACAAATTTGCATCGTTAGTCCCTTCGTGTCAAAAGCTTCCTAAGTCACTATTGAGTCGTTCTCATTGTTCAAGGATAAACCTTTTGTCAACTATTATGCATTTTCCTTGACCTTTTGTGTCAGCCATTCCCTGGTATCAATTCATTACATCCAGCTTTCAGCGTTCTTTGTTGCAAAACTTTATACCAATTCCAGATCCAATCAGTATTTTCCTTGTGTTGGATGATGGAGGATGTCTTAATTCCTTCCTTCCAATGGATCTATTCCTATCAAATTCAACACACATTTCTCTGGGAACAAGATCTAGATTTTATGACAGTACCTTGGGGATTGCAATCATTAGTGGAAATTTCCCTCATTATTGAGTAGTGGGAATTCCTTAATGTCTCCTACTTGATGGATTCTTCAGGTGTTCGAATTCAAGACCATTTATTCACATGTGTTAGAATGTACTAGCTAACATGGGGACCATTTTCATTAATGGTGGTTTCCCTCAGTTTTGTTAAAGTTTCTCATCAATAACAGTTAATCAAACGGTTTCCTCCATGTTCGACGTCATATCCTTTATTCGCATGGTTAGGATTCGTACCTTTTTTGGGCGGTTTGGATTGAATACCTTGGGTCAACATTAGCATCATCCTCTTTTGTTTTTTCCCAAGTTGCGCAAGACCTTGTCACACTTCATATGCCATTTTCCGAGACATATATCCACCATGTATTCTTATGGTTATGATAATTTATTGAGCATGGATCCACCTTGTTCATTTGTGGCCATGAATCCTTTAGATTTTATATGGTGCATTTTTGCATATTGTGTAACCATGATAGCTACATCAGTTATACACATGTTGGATCCGCCTGTATATTTATGGAAGCTGGACCTGGAGATGTAGCCCCAGACGAGTGAACTCTATTATCTTATGTTGTCTACAAATTTCATGGTTTTCTCCTCTTTTATGTGTTTTATGTGCTTTAATTATGCTCTTTAATTTTTCAATTTAAAGGATTTTAATGAGTTTAAGCATTCAAATTTCCACATGCAAATTAATGGTTATAACGATATTGTCATTTTCAGATCAAGTTTGGTATCAGAGCAGCTTAACCATTGCATTGTGATTTTGTGAATGTTAACAAGATCAAGGCTTAAGCGAGGTGAAGGCCAACTTGAGACTTTCAATCCAAAGATTGGATGTGCACATCGTAGAAAGAGAATGGCATATGAAGAATATCGAGAAGAAGATGAGAAGGTCTTTCACAAGGCTTTCTATCAGATGGCAGACATAGTAGAAAATTTGTTTGCAGATTATCAAGGGAGGTTGGAAAAGAAAAAAATAAAGAAGGAGAAAGTAGAGAATAATTATTTGGGAAAAGGGGGAGGCCCTTCTGAGCCTTCTTCTCCATATTCTTCTTCTTCTTTTGAAATTTCCAATACTGCTTCTTCAAATCCAAAGCAACAACCTGAGAAAGCTAAGTCTACTTTACCTTATTTGAAACTTGATATTAAGTTTGATTTGCCTACATATAATGGTGAACTTAACATAGAAAATCTAGATGATTGGATCAGGAAGATTGAGGCGTATTGCAAGATTCAAAAGCTTGCAGATGATAAATCAAATATCCAATTCACCACTTTTCCTCTTAGAGGCATCGCACTCATCTGGTGGGAGAGTACGACACAGGAAAACCTCTTGACCAAAGGTAAAATTATTTCTTCCTGTTATGAATTTATTTTTGCGTTAAAAAGGAAATTTTATCCACTAGGATACTTACAACAATCCATTATGGATTGGAAAAACTTAAGGCAAGTTAAAGGTCAGAATGTACAAGAATACACTCAGGAATTCAGAAAAAGAGAGTTTGATTTTAGGTATACCTCTTTACACTCAAGAAACTCTTTTCAAGTTTATTGGAGGATTACATTTTGTTGCATCATACAAAACTTATGTTTAATCCTACTAACCTTCATGAGGTATGTGTATAAGCTACGCTCATCGAATCCAAAGGGAAGAGTGTCTTAGAGTGGACTCCAACACTTATGCTTCTCTCTTGAAGATCTGCACAAACATGAAAGCACTCAAAGAAGGAAATAAAGTCCACACCCACATGAAAAAGAATGGACTTAATTTCCCTGTCATTTTAGGTACCAAACTTGTTAGCATGTAAATAGAATGTGGAAGTTTAGAGGATGCACGTTATGTGTTTACAAAATGCCGAAATGAAATGCGTTCATGTTTAGTTATATGATTTGGGTTTATTACAAACAAGGGAAGGGAAAGGAAGCCCTCAACCTTTGTCTCATGATGTAAGAAGGTAGGAGTGCATCCTAATAAGTTCATATTCATTAGCATCCTCAAGGTGTGTTCAGAACTATTGGACACAACTTTGGAACAAGGAAAAGATCCATGATGAATAAAGAATGAATAAGTTGTCGAGTTTGGTTTAGTGGTTTATGTATATTTTTCATTATTATTCATGACATTCTAAAGGAAACAAGTTAAAAAAAATCAAGGGAAACATTAACTTCCAATATGTTACATTTAGATACCCATGTTGGATGGATGTACTAATTTTTTGAAATTTCTCTCTACAAATCCCAACTGGAAAGACTATTGCAATAGTGGGGGTAGTGTTTATGGGAAGAGAATTGTCATGGCCCTCATATAATGTTTTTATGGCCCTAATCAAGGGGATGATCCTTCTTTGACAGAACTAGAAACCACAGAAATAATTAAAGAACTAGAAATTTATAAATAAAAGTAAGTTGTGATTCATGAGCAAATGTTACATTTTTACTTGCAAATATACATTGTTGGAGATAACCTTTCACACATAAGGAATGCCTTTCCTTTTAAACTCAATCCTTCATGCCAGAATTTGGTCAAACATATCGTATTCTACTACATTTGAAAATTAGAATATCAAAGATTCAAAAATTGCATGATTCAACTCCATTGATGGGTTGAGGCCTCAAGCACCTACAAAACACAATTTAACCCTAAAATTTTCCACCCAAGGTAGAGTTTGCATTGTTAGGCATGGAATAATTTTCTTTTGTGCAAGGTTGAGTTTTCATTGGTAAAAAAAGCTTAGATAAGAATGTTTTTTCTTCTATTTAAGGTGGGACAAATGGTTGGGAAGTTTGGTAAACCCAAATTATATAATTTTGAGACTATGGACGGTGTGAAAATACCAAGCTATAGAGGAGACAATATTAACGATGATACTTTCAATTTGAAAGCTTGGAAGGCAGATTCCCAAAGGATGGTTCGTGCTTATTTTGAAGATGTTGCAACCCTCAACCTTATTCAAGTGTTTACAACAGGAGGCTATGCAAAAATGCAACGTGTTATTTAGTGGAATTTGGATTTCACCTCTAAAAGTGAGCAAGGAGTCAAGTAAGATTTTCAGCGGGCCTTGCACAAGTATTTCAAATGAATTTACATTCTTGTAGTCTCGTAAGGAATTAAAAGGACTTACTAAATGCATCTATATGATCTTGTCATCTATTTTGGATAATTCATTTATGTTTTAGATATATAGAGCTTCCCCACCGTGTTGATGAAGCTCTTGGATTCATGTCTTCTTATGGCCTTACACTTGATCATCCCATAATAAATTCCATTGAATTATGTACATCTCATGAATTCTTACTACTGTTGGTCACACTATATGCTAGTTAGTTACAGCTAACATGCAAAATTCTCAGTATAAACTGTCAACCCAGAAAAGTCTTTTTATTTCAAAGATAATTCACATTGTTTATGCATAAACACTATGTAGATGATTAATTGAATGAAGAATTTAACTGTCCTACCTATCTGCTCAGTCAAACTCCTCTCATGGATTAACTAATCTAAATTACCTACTTCAGAATTTCAGAATTGCAAATACCTTTCTACAACTTTAATCCAGCAACTAATGATTCCAGAAATAAAGAACTAGACTAATTTTGCAAGAAGTTAAATCCTAACATTACCAGACTATATGCAGATCACTCTTCACTAGTTTAATTCCACTAATCTAAGAATTGGACATAACAGGAATTGAACCAAACAACTCTCAGCTATAATATGACTAAATTAGCAAACCTGAAAAAGAAAAGCAATTGAAATATACCAAAGAAGAGCTTGATTGTTACAGCTAATACACACTTGAATAATAGGAACTAACCTACATAGTCGATTGTCACACCACACTGCTGTAGGTTAAGAGAAACGCAGATAGTAATTATCAAATAAAGCACAATGATTAACCAATACTATTGCAGCTACTAAAAGGAATGCAATTACTATAATTTCCACACCACACAATAGATTAATCAAAACATCTAATTAACTCGGCGATGTTGGAGACATTTACCACCATACACACTCTTTTTGGTCAAAATGACCTAGTTAAACCACTATCCTAAGTAGAATTGACATTAATTGACATCAGTGGAGCATTAATTGACATCATCCAGTCACACCCACGCCTACCTTCAGTCAAGGAGGCTAACTTAGCCTTCTCCTACATTTGGGGAGGCTAACTGGAGCACTCTGGGGGTGATCTGAGTGATATTAATGCACCTAATTGCTAACTGGTGGTTACAATCAGTTAAATAGGTTAGTTAAGGCACCTCCTCTCATTAAATATATTATTTAATGAACTGGAGTCAACAGGGGCGCCTCCACCAACTTCTGATGTTCAGTTCAGCTTCAGTTAACCTCATCGAGGTTCATTGAAGTCATTGAAGTGCTAGAACTTGATGGTTGGCTTGCTATGACATGTGTCTAATCTCTTTCAGTTGAGACTCAGTCATTTATTGCACTCTGACTTTAGTTAGGGTTTAGGTGAGTCAATTAGGGTTTTGATCAGTGGTTAACTGAGTGTGAACCATGGCTTACAGTCAGTTAAGCTAGACTCACTCATTCAATTCGAATGGCCTCCTAAGGAATTCGAATTGTCTCTTCATTCATGCTTGTAGTATGACATTGTAATTGTAATCATTCATTTTTTATGTGAATACAGAGCGGCTACTATTCCTGTAGACCGATTACACCATTTCATGAGTTATTTGTTGATTAATCTTTGATGAGATTCATTATTTGTTCCTAGATCAATAGACAAGATTAATATGGTATCAGATCTTACAGCGGGACAAAGCTCTATCTCTCAAAAACAATCTTTTTGATAGATTTCTGCTTGAAATTTGAGCAATAGCTCAAAAATCCAGCACTGCACCAGAAGCCAAGGCTTACCACTTAATACCCCAAGTAAATAACTTGTTGATAAAGCTTGCTTGATTGACTATGCTGAGTGTGATTAAATCCTAAAATGTGCAGGCTGTCCCACCTTACATTTCCCTTCCTTTTTTGATTTTCAGGTTTCTACAGGTGAAGCATTCGCTCCAGCACATCCAGATGGCCACCTCAGTAGATCTCTTGACTCCATACAATTTCCACTCATGGAAAGGTGATATGGAGATTTAGCTGCGCTCCAGAGGACTTTTTAGAGTCACCATGGACACTGAAGATGAGCCTGGATCCGCCATTGAAAAATCAAGATTCTTGAACAAGAAGGATGAAGCCTTCGGTTTCTTGTGCCTCTCTATTTCCCGAGACCTTCTCTTCCATCTTGTGGGATTGAAGACTCTGAACGAAATATGGGACAAATTGGAGACTCCATACAGAAAGCATGATGACTTGAGGGTTTACCAGCTCGAAAATGAACTCATGTATCTCCAACCCTCCAACTTCGAGACTCTGAATGATTTATTCACAAAGTTCAAGCATACTATTTTACTCTTGAAGCAATGCAAAGTGGAGAAGGCAGATGATCAGCTCATCCTCACCATACTCTCCAAACATGGGGCTGATTATTCAGTTTTTGTTTCTACGTTTCGTGCGGGGAAGCTCACAACCCCTGGATGGAAGATGCCTACACTCAATGTCTTCATTGAGTCTCTAACAACTGAACATGACAAGCTTGTCCATATGGGGATCATCCGATCTTCCCATGATCAATCCCTCCATGTCTCGGGGCCCAAATATCTAAAGGGTAAAGGAAATCAACAAAAGAATCAAAAAACTAAATTTGATGCTCCTAAACCTAGAGTTGAAAACCAACAGCATGATGAGTCTTTCGACTCAAGGAAGAACAAAGGAAAAGGGCACCATGGCAAGGAAAAATTCAAGTGTTCTTATTGCGGGAAGGGATTCCACCCTGAACATGCCTGCATGAAGAAGAATCTTGATGAAGCAACCTCTCTCCTTGAGAGGAATCACATCAATATTCCAGAAATATTCCGGAGGAGAGATCAGCAAGATCAGGAACCATAGCATGAAAAAGGTCATGGCCTCATGGCAAGCACTTCGAATTCCAAAGCACTCTTGATTGATTCTGGAGCTTCAAACCACATGATGGCTGAAAGAGACTCCTTTTCATCCTTTGAGACCGGCAAATCCATCCCCATCCACATGGGAGATGACTCCACCATCATTTCAGAAGGACAAGGTACTGTAGATCTTGAAAATGGTTTTTTCTCAAATAATTTGTATATACCGTCTCTAGAATCAAATATCCTTAGTGTCTATCAAATGACACATACAGGAGTGCCTAAGAGAGTTTCTTTCAGCCCAAATGATGTTGAGATAACAGAAATTTCATCTGAGAAACTCATTGCTAAAGGCCTTGCAAACCATCATGCAAAATCCTATGAGTTCTATCACTTTGTTGCGGATGCAAAGCCCACCGCTCTGCTAACTCATGGAAATGAAGTTAGCAGGTTGTGGCATGAGAAGTTTGGCCATCTTAATTTCAAATATTTGCATCAATTACAGAAAAACTCCATGGTTGAAGGCCTCCCGTTCATCAAGGTAACCACAGCAATTTTCAAAGGTTGTGTGATTGGAAAACACCTTGAGCACAAGTTCGATCGAGGGAAGGCAAACCGAGCTACATGCATATTGGGGCTAATACATTCTGATATCAGTGGTTCGATTCCTGTCACATCCATGAATGGATCACGGTATCTTTCTTACTTTTATCAATTATTTTTCAAGGTATACATGGGTTTTCTTTCTCAAAAAGAAATCAGAAGTATGTGAAGAATTTAAGGCCTTGATCGAAAATGCCTCTGGGCTTAAGATCAATATCTTGAGATCTGATAATGGAGGGGAGTATATCAGTAATTATTTGTTGTACATATTCTCCCAAAGTGGTATTCATCTCCAACATTCAATTCCCTACACTCCACAGCAGAATGGAGTAGCGGAAAGGAAGAATCGGTCTCTCAAGGAGATGACCACCTGTATATTGGAATCCAAGAAGCTTGCTGCAAATTTGTGGGATGATGCCATGCATGCTGCAGCATAAATTTAGAACAGGGTGCCACACTCATCCATGAAATGGAAGACCCCTTTCAAATCATACTTCGAACACAAGCCGGATGTGTCGAACCTACGGGTGTTTGGGTCCACTGCATGGGCCCGGATTCCGCTTGATAAAAGAAGGGCTTTGCAAATGCAAAGAATAGAATGTATGTTTATTGGGTATATTGATGAATATAAAGGGATCAAGCTGCTATATATCAATACCAAACATATCATCATCAAGAGAAGTGTCAAGTTCGATGACCCTCTTCAGGAGGTGGAACTAGTGAAGGAGAAAACTGCTGAATTTCCTTCCTATTCTATTGAATATTTGGATGATGAAATTGTGGGTGATGACCCTGATTTGGATCCTATGATTTATGATATCAGTGTGCAGAAATCATCATATGCTGAATTAGAACCTGAAGTGCAAAATCATCTTCCTACATGGGCCCGACAGACACTCTCCTCCGAAGGAGAAAACATTGGAAATCCGGATGATCCAAGGAGAACCTGGTCTGATTTACAAAGAGCAAGTATTGTGCTCTCTTGTCCTGATAATTTGCTGTCAAAAACTTGCTATTTGATGATTATTTCAGATCCAAAATCCTACTACCATGCTCATAAGGATCCGAGATGGCAAGTTTCCATGAATGAAGAGATGAATTCTCTTCAGAAAAACACTACTTGGGAGCTAGTTTCTCTTCCTCCGGGAAGGAAATTGGTTCAATGCAAGTGGGTGTTTCGGACAAAGGTCACTGCTGATGGAAGCACCTGAAAATATAAGGCAAGGATGGTAGAAAAATGTTTCTCTCAGGTCCAAGGAGTGGACTACCATGAGACCTTTGCATCGGTTGCAAAAATGGACTCCATCCGCCTTGTTTTGGCAATTTCTGCATCCAAGCACTGGGAAGTACATCACATGGATGTTAAGTTGGAATTTATGCATGGATATATTCATGAGGATATATACATGAAGCATCCTGAGGGATACATCATTGATCCATCTTTGGTTTGCAAGCTAAAGAAGTCATTATACGGGTTAAAACAGGCCCCAAGAGAGTGGTATTCCAAGATGGATGCCTTCCTTCTCTCGCAAAACTTTCAGAGATATAGATCAGATAAAAATGTGTATTTACAGCAGTATGATTGTAATATAATTATCATTGTTTTATATGTTGATGACTTACTGATCACAGGTAGCACAGTTTCCTCCATTTCAGCCATCAAAACTACTCTCCACAATGCCTTTGAAATGAGTGATTTGGGGCTTCTAAAACATTTTTTGGGGCTCGAAATTGAGCAAAATTCTGATGGGATTATGGTCACTCAGTCAAAATACATTTCATACTTTTTATTCAAGTTTAACATGGCTGATTGTAGGCCTGCACTATTCCCTTTCATTTCATGGATCAGCCTTGAAGAAGGAAAAAGCACACCTCCCATGGACTGCACTATCTATCAACAGCTGATTGGTAGCTTGTTGTATTTGACACATTCTCAGCCTGATATTTGTTATGTCATGAATGCTGTATCAAGATATATGCAACAGCCTCATGATATTCATTGGAAGGCAGCCAAGAGGATCCTCCAGTATATTCAGGGAACCAGGACCTACGGCATTCACTATGTTGTAGACTCCGAGCTAGAGCTGGTTAGATACACAGATTCCGATTGGGTGGGTGATTCTATTGGTCAAAATTCTACTTCTAGATATATATTCATGTTTGGTGGTGGCCCCATTTTCTGGTCAAGCAAAAATCAGGCTGCCATAGCACTATCTTCAGCAGAGGACGAGTATCGAGGAGCAGTGAATGCTTGCATCCAAGCAGTTTGGTTGCAAGGCATTCTTTCAGAGTTTGATCTAGGTAGTACTTTGTCCACTGTCCTCTTTTGTGACAATCAAAGTGCTATTAAAATATCCATGGATCCAGTTACCAAGCAGAGGACCAAGCATGTAGAGATCCACATGCACTATATCAGGGAGCTAGTGCATGACAGGACCATCATTCTGCAATACTACCCGACCGATGAGCAGATTGCAGACATCTTCACCAAGATATTTTTAGAAAAGAAGTTCACTTACCTCTATTCATTGTTGGGGGTGAGTTCATCAGGGAGATTCATACTAATTTCAGTGTTCAGCTTGAGGGGGGGGCGGGGTTTCCCACTAGGTTTTCCCTTTTTTCCTCACTTAGTTTGTTTTGAGCATTGTTTCAGTTTCAGCATTGTACAGGGTGACCTATGGGCTTAGTTTCCAAGGCCCTAGCATTTTTATGCATTTTGTTTTCTAACTCCTCCTGAGTATAGCTTAAGGGGGGGTGTTGGAGACATTTACCACCATACACACTCTTTTTGGTCAAATTGCCCTAGTTAAACCACTATCCTAAGTATGATTTACATTAACTGACATTAGTGGAGCATTAATTGACATCATCCAGTCACACCCACGCCTACCTTCAGTCAAGGAGGCTAACTTAGCCTTCTCCTACATTCGAGGAGGCTAACTGGAGCACTTCGGGGGTGATCTGAGTGATATTAATGCACCTAATTTCTAACTGGTGGTTACAATCAGTTAAACATGTCAGTTAAGGCACCTCCTCTCATTAAATATATTATTTAATGATTATTTAATGAACTGGAGTCAACAGGGGTGCCTCCACCAACTTCTGATGTTCAGTTCAGCTTCAGTTAACCTCGTCAGGGTTCATTGAAGTCATTGAAGTGATAGCACGTGATGGTTGGCTTGCTATGACATGTGTCTGATCTCTTTCAGTTGAGACTCAGTCATTTATTGCACTCCAACTTCAGTTAGGGTTTAGGTGAGTCAATTGGGGTTTTGATCAGTGGTTAACTGAGTGTGAACCATGGCTTACAGTCAGTTAAGCTATACTCACTCATTCAATTCGAATGACCTCCTAAGGAATTCGAATTGTCTCTTCATTAATGCTTGTAGCATGACATTGTAATTGTAATCATTCATTCTTTATGTGAATACAGAGCGGCTACTATTCCTGTAGACCGATTACACCATTTCATGAGTTATTTGTTGATTAATCTTTGATGAGATTGATTCTTTGTTCCTAGATCAATAGACAAGATTAATAGGCGATCTCTATGAGAAGGCAGGCCCAGCCTTCGAACAGAGATGTTGGAACTAAAACAGATTAAAATGCATAAATCTAAAGAATCTTGCTCCTTATATTAAAATGGTAAAATGAAAGTACAGTTCTCTGTCACAGCTTACACAATATAATTTGATATCAACCAACCCTTGGATCAGAATGTTTTCCCATAGTTATACATGATCAATCATAACCTTTTCCCACTAATATTGCGCAGCCATGAAGATCTACGGATGCCCTGTTACAACAAGTTGTACAATTGTGAGTACAATTGAATGAAAACAGGGAATATAGGGAATGTTGTTGCGTGAGCCATTAGTGATAATAGAACCAATTCAATGAACACACTTTCTATTGCAGCTAAATCCTTAAGCATCGACACGATGTCATGACTGAGTCTATTACATCTAGATATGGCATAACAACCTCTGTTTGCGCTCAGCATATGGGCTGCAACTTGCAGGTAACAGCTGGCAATGGAATTTCATGTTCTCTTCAAGCGAAATGGATGCTACACATGTACTTCTCAAATATTGAACTATCTTTATGAAATCACAATGTATTAGCATAATTCAAGAGACGGAGTTCTGAGCATAACAATCATAGGCATTAATAAGATAAAACAATAATTAATCATACCTATAAGATTCAAGGCTCAATATGAGGAAACAACATCTTTCTGGTGCATAGAATGGAGTAAGACAAGGAAAAATGGGTATGATAGGTGTGGTCAAAAGGGGCATTTCAGGACCCAACATCTCCCCCCAACTATCCTGTTGCATGTCCTCATGCAACAATCTGCACTCATTCTGAATCTGATACTGGAATTGTACCTTGTTCATGGAGAGATGAAAAATTTGAGGAGAGATCGAGTGATTACTTCCCATCTAGATATCCCTTATGGGTAGCCCAATATTTCCAACATTGATTTTTCTATGCCTTTGTCAATGAAAAATCATCCCTATACGGCCTTGCTGGCCACCAAATAAGTGGAAAATTGAATTTAAGTCCTAACCAGTTAACTCCGCAATTATTCATACAGTCAACATTTCCTTCGACCCTAGGGAGCAATTGTTTAAAGTTCTTAAAGCAGTAAGGGTCCCTTTTCTTCAATGATGAAGGAGAATCCTTCCATCTATGCTTACTACCTTCCAAAACTAAATGTTGTTGTCTAGAAATCTGGCTAACACAAGTGGAGATGACTTGCTCTTGAAGTTCAACCAGTTGTTGAGCCTTGATGGGAGATTTAAGCCTATGTTCATGAAGAGAAAGAAGAAGACGAGAGATTGAGGTTCACTCCAAATCCATAGATTAGAGTTAGCCTCATTCTAAGAAATTGTCTGTAAGGAACTCTCCCACTACACATGATTGTTGACAAAGGAAGCAAAATCCGTTGCTGGATATCTCCTAAGTAAGGATCAAGGTTCGAATAACGGTCTAAGGGACATGCCATTTCATGCAAGGAAAGTTAACATAGGAAATTATGTTCAGGGAAACTACTTTCCATAAAGGTCTCCAGAAATTGGTCAGAGGATGCCACTTCATAAGGTGTCCCTTCCTTTAATTTCTTTAATTTAAACCAAGTGAATTGTTCATACAAAAATACAGGATAAGAGGGAGATGGAGCTTTGGAGCTCATCGATTCCTGGGAGAGAATGTACAGTTGATCCTTTTCCTTCTGCATCGACCTGAATTTCTTCAATTCCTTCAACTCTTTCTATACTTATTCCCAACGAAACCTATGGAATGCTAACTCTTCTTCCCATATTTCGTCATTTTTTTTATAGTGTTTTGATGCTCAACAAGGGGAATCATCCCTTCCTGGTATCTGTCCACCTGACACTTCCATTTCTTTACTTCTATTTTCAATAGTGAGAGTTCTTCTATCAGTCCTTGCATCCTTCCATATCCTGCATCATTTTCCTCGTCGGAGTCTAAATCAACAAATTTATGGGAAAATTGAGTCCATACCTTATTACCCGATGTCTTAGCCTAATCATTCTGAATCGGAAGTGTGAAAGCTTCCTCTTATACCAGCCTTCCAACCACCTCTACCTGTATGGGTGTTTTTGCAGTCAATTCTAGGGATGTTGGTTCTTGTGTAACAGCATCCTCCTCCTGAAACCCATTTCTATTAGCTTCAGCATCCTTTTGTGAATATGTTGACTCTTGTGTGACAACATCTTCCTGATTTTTAGTCTTAGCATCTTCTTGAGTCTCGGTTGTAGCTTCGACGGGGAGCTGCAAGGCTGTTGGTTCTTGTGTAGCAGCTTCCCTTCCTTCCAGTTTTTTAGGATTCTGAGGTCTTTTTGAGTCACTTAGACATCCCCTGAAATATGAGACTGGCCCCTAAATACTTTAGTGTCCCCTCATGGATGGGACTGCATCTGTTCATCTTCCCCTAGCTCCAAATAGGGATTATTTCCACCTGAGGGTCAAATTTTCCAAACTAAATGGGAGTCTTAGCTAGAATTCTTGAGGATGTTGGTACTTGTGTGACAACATCCTAGTCTGCTTCAACATTTTCCTGTTTTTGGGGTTCTTCCTCCACTTGTTATGTGTCCTAAGATTATTCTGGGGTCATAGTAAAAACACCTAAGTTAAGATCAAGGATTGTCTCAAACTCTAGCTCACATGTTTTCATTTGAGTAGCATCCTCCACAAAAATTTCTAAGGATGTTGGTTCTTGTGTAACAACACCCTATGGTTGAGACTATAATTTCTCTTGTTCCCTTAATTCTATGTTGGTGAACATTTCCACTTCTGGTTCATCTTCGCCCCTCAATTCCACCGAAGATGTTTCTTTCTGTTTCCCAACTACCTGAGCGGTTTTTTATGCCACAAATGCACGCATTGTGACTTTGTATCCTGATTGATTAAAAATTTCCCCACACTCAGGGAAAACCACCTTTTCCACTTCTTCACCTTCCTCTGCAGGAGGTGATCCTTCCAACTGATCTGCAGCTTCTACTAATGTGTGCAACCTCCTTTCCACCTGGTTCCTTCATACCTCCTTCCAACTTTCTAATTCCTTTCGGAGCACTTGCATGTCCTCCTTTAGCATACTATTTTCATATAAAATTCCCTCAATTTGAGATTCTTCTGCAACAGGTTCTTGTGGAGTAGCGTTTGTCTTGGGTCTCAAGACGGGAAATTCAATATTTGATTCGATATTCGCCCATCTTTCACGTGTTGCCTCTGCTACTGTGACATATCTGGTCCTCCTTTTATTCACAAGTTGTGATGTCTGCACCTCTTCTCTTAATCTTCTTTTCTTCTTCTGCGATACAAGGGTTTCTAATTATGTAGCTGATGTAGAAGGGACATTTCCCTTCTCAGTGGCCTCTCTTGCCTCTGTCATCTCAGTTTCTTCATCGATTAAGTTTCCTCCCCATTCAAGAGAAGATTCAATAATGAGGATCTCTGCATCACCTTCTGTCATAATGGCTCCTACATCCTCAGCTTCTACTATCGCAGCATTCAATGCTTCTCCAATTTTAGCTTCTACTGTCTAAGCTTCCACATTCTCTATTCTCTCCATAGGGTTTGATATTGTTGTAGGCTCTCCCTGTTCTCCCGCTTGATTAATTGGATTTTTTCTAAGACTGTCTCATCTCCCCCCCCAACTGAATTGGAGGAACTCTGGTCCTCTTCCTCTCCTTCCATTCCCCTCAAGTGTGCAGGTGCCTATTCTTCCTCTTATATTAGGACACCATGCAAGGGTACAGGTGCCTGAATTATCTTATCAACTATAAAGTGTTCCCAGGTATGGTTTTGATGTGCTAAGTCCCTTACGATAAGCAGTTTAATTAAGCCATGATGGGTGAGAGAAGAGTAAGGGAATCGGTCTGATATTACAAACCCCACCATATGATGTAGGTCTTTAAATAAATAAAATGGGATATTGAGTAAATCCCTGTGGCGTAAATGAGACAATAGAGGGAACTCATAGAAATACACAGTTTGATACCTACCTTCACATGTAATGTACTTCTTCAAGAAAACGGCCACTTCATTCCAAGGAAGAGGCAGTGATTGTAATGTTATCCCTCGCTTTTCTTAGTGGACCTGTTCACCGGCTACCAGAAACTCCTGCATGGTAGTTTCATTATGGTTTCCTCTTCCAAACCATGTTCTTCTTTTGCGAGGAAGGCCAGTAACCTCAACCACAATATCTTCAGTAACATCTATACATAGACCTCTGACTTCTAAATAGGTCTGTGTCAAATTTAGAGAAAACTCCAGAGCCATTTCTTAATGAAAACCATTTAAGTGCTGAAAGAACTCGGTCCATCCCACTGCTTTGAAAATGGAAAAAACCTATGCATTTCTTCGTAGGGCCTCCGTATTTACAGGTTCATGCCAGGATGGGATACCCATATCGTCTCTCTGTCTAAATTATGGTATCAAATTAACAAGTTACATACCATGAAATGGAACTTACATCACAGGAACATGCACGAACAGCCAAGGCTAGAGTTGGATAAATTAGGAAATTTAAGACAGTCGTAAGCAAAGCATGATTAATTTTGTAAAATCCAATTAACGCCTAGTCATGTAAATGATCGGACTCCATACCTTATAAATTATGAGATGAACCGTTACTTTCCATATTAATAGTGCAGCATGTCATTGTAGCCATCAAATTAAACATTATTGCGCGTCTATTGTTATGATCTTACCCCTAGGGAATCAATAACTGTCTTTTCAACCTTGGAGGAAACATAATTGAAACTTCCAAGTGAGTCGAATCCCGGCAAAGTCACAGACGACAACATTGATGGCAAAATTTGGAGGAGTCGCAGCTACCTTACTGATAAATCTAGAGGAGTCGCAGCTACCTTGCTGATAAATCTAGAGGAGTCGCAGCTGCGAAGATAAGGAAATTAGTGAAAACTTAGCACTAGTGCAGTTACGAAAATAGAAAGATAGGCAAAATTTAGCGGTGTCGCAGCTGCAGAGATAGGAAAATATGCGAAATTTAGCAGAGTCAAAGCTATGAAAGATAGGGAAATTAGCAAAATTTGGTGGGGTCGTAGCTGCATAAGAGAGGAAAATATGCGCAATTTGGCGGGCTCGCAGCTACAAAAGATAGGGAAAATACGTAGATTTGAACGGAGTTGCAGCTGCAAGAAACGAGAAAATGGCATACTTTAACAGAGTTGCGGCTGCGAGAAGCAGAAAAATGAGCAGATTTGAACAAACTCGCAGCTGTGAAAATGGGAAAAATACGCAGATTTGAATGGAGTTGCAGCTGCGAGAAATGGGAAAATGACATGCTTTAACAGAGTCGCAGCTGCAAAAAATGGATAAATGGGTAGATTTGAATGGAGTCGCAATTGTGAAAATGGGAAAAATAGACATATTTGAATGGAGTTGTAGCTGCGAGAAATGGGAAAATGGCATACTTTAATGGAGTCGCGGTTACGAGAAATGAAAAAATGGGCAAATTTGAATGAAGTCACAGCTGTGAAAATGGTAAAAATAGGCAGATTTGAACGGAGTTGCAGCAGTGAGAAATGGAAAAATGGCTAAATTTGAACAGAGTTGCAGCTATGAAAACTGTTCATTATTCAAAAAAAATCAAGGAGTTCATCCAGAACAGGAACATGAATTAAGGATCTCACAGTCGTTAGAACACGTCATGAGTGCTGCTCATTAAGTGAGTTCCTGCACAGATTCTTCAAAGAAAACCAATCAAGTGTAAAGGAAAACAAAATAAAAATAAAGAAAAACATCAAGTTATTTATATACAAATTCTTCTGTGGAAATCACAGTGTCCTTTTAAAGATTGGCAATGACAGAGAAAAATTATTATCCTTGCTTTAGCTGGTATCTTGGATCAGCTTGCAAAATAAATGTGTCCCTTGAGATTGGCTTGTGATATAGTTGCAGCCTGTTCCCATTAGCAAATAATGGCCTACGATATTCATCAATAGTGACCAGGCGGACTATGCCATTTTCAAATACCTTGTCTATCTGATATGGACCCAACCATCTTCTTCGAAGCATACCTTTGAAGTCCCTCTTAAACCTACAATCATATAGCAATTCCCAGTCTCTTTCACATAATACTTTCTTCTTTATGAACCGATGATGCCACTTAGATCACTATTGTTGAATCAATTATGTCTGATGTACAACAGTTGTGTGTTTTTCGTCGAGTTCATTTAACTAGTTCAATCTATTCCTCTGAGCTTCTATTAAATCTAAATTTGTCTCCATAGTCGTATTTAAGGTTCTAATTTTGAACTCGATAGGAAAGACAACATTCTTACCATACACCATGTCATAGGGGGGAAATCCTGTAGTATTGCACCAAGTAGTGCGATAGGCCCAAAATTCCTCTAGAAGTATGTCAGCCCAGTCTTTGCGGTGGATTTTGACAGTCTGTGTGAGAATAGCTTCAATTACTTTGTTGGTACTTTCCACCTGGCCATTGGTCTATGGGTGATAAGGTGAAATTATTATGTGTTGAATATGATACTTCTGTAACAGATCTTCCAATTTATGTGACACAAACAATGGTCCTCCATCTGTGATTATCTCCTTCAGTACTCCAAACCAAGTGAATATTTCTCCATACAGCAAACCTATCATAGCCTGGTCATTGGCTTTCACCAAAGCCACATCCTCCACCAATTTTGTCATGTAATCGTTGCAAAATAAGATGTAAAATTTCTGATTTGAGGGAGGGTTGATGGGCCCAATGAAATCTAAGGCCCATCTGTTGAAGGTTTCAACCACCAAATGTGGTTGAAGGGGCATCTTGCCCAATCTGTTAGGTTGGCCCATCCTTTGACAGCTATCACAAGCCTGTACATACCTCTTCGTATCCCTGAAAATTGTTGGCTAGTAATAGCCCATTCATAATACCTTATGACATGTACGTTTATTATCAAAATGTTCCCTACAAGGCTCGTCATGAAAAGCATTCAAGGTACTGAAAATTTCATCTTCTCTGACAGATCTCCTGATTTCAAGATCATGGCCTGTGTAGAAAAGAGGGCCATCTATCCAGCAGTACCTGGAACTTTCTTGGATGATCTTCCTTTTCTCTCTCTTTGACAGATGTGCCAGAAGCTTACCTATAGCCAAATAGTTAGCAGCATCTGTGTACCAGGGTGAATGAGCTAATATTGCAAAGAAATGTTCGTCTGGAAAAGAAACTTCAAATGGCATGCTATCATCATTGTTAGTAAAACGAGATAAAAAATCAGCAACAACATTCTCTTTTCCAGGTATGTCAATAATTGTAATGTCTAGCTCCTATAATAGTAACATCCATCTAGTTATCCTAGCATTCGTAACGGGTTTATTCATTAAATACTTGATGGTTGAATGGTCAGTGTGCACAAAAGTGGGATATCCAGTGATGTAGTGCCTGAATTTATTGACGGAATAGACAATGGTTAAAAATTCCTTTTCTGTAACAATGTAATTGAGTTCAGCAGGGGCCAAGTTTTTACTGATATAGTAAATTGCATATAGAGCTTGACCATCCTGTTGTCCCAACATTGCTCCAAAGGCAATGTCAGAGGCATCAAAAGAAATATGAAAATCCAGGGCCCAATTGGGCCCCCTTAAGATAGGATATGTAGACATCCTCCTCTTAAGTTCAGTGAACGTCGCTTGGCATGCATCATTCCAACTGAAATATACATCCTTCATCAACAAAGTAAATAAAGGAGAAGCAAGTTTAGAAAAATTATCTATAAATATTCTGTAATAACCAACATGCCCTAGGAAGCTACATACCTCTTTCTGTGTTCCAAGAGTGGGTGTGTTTTCAATTACCCTGATTTTGGATGGATCTACCTGGATACCATCAGCAGCTATGAAGTGCCCTAAAACCACGCCCTCACTCATCATCACGTGGCACTTTTCAATGCTCAAAGATAGTTGGGTCTGCTCACAATGTGTTAAAACCTTCTCTAAGTTTTTCAGTGCCTCCTCAAATTCACTGCCATAAGGGGTAAAGTCATCCATGAAAATATCCATACTGTCATTGACCATCTTCGAAAAGATGCCAATCACAGCTCTATGAAAGGTGGCAGGGGAATTGCACAAACCAAAGGGAAAGTACCCCAGGGACAGGTGAAGGTGGTTTTATCTTGGTCTTCAAGAGAAATTTGGATTTGGTTGTACCCACTAAACCCATCCAGGAAGGAAAAAAATTCCTTCCCAGATAAGGTATCAAGTACCTAATCGATGAAGGGAAAAGGGAAATGGTCTTTCTATGTCACTTTGTTTAACTCCCTATAATCCACACAGACTCTCCATTTCCCTTTCTTCTTTGGTACAATCACGAGTGGAGAAAACCACTCACTGTCTGAGATTGGGTAAATAAACCCTGCTTCCAAAAGCTTTTGAATTTCCTCTTTCACTATGTCCCTAAGGTTTGGATTCATCCTTCGGTGTGGTTGGCACACAGGTCGGGATTCACTTTTAATGTAGATGTGGTGGGTGCATAGATTAGAAGGGATACCCTTCATATCTGTGTACTCCCAAGCAAAGGCTCCCCACGGGGACTTCACTTAGTGAAACTCTCACATAGCACGTGCGATCATGGGATATTAAAGAATACCCTTAATTTTGAGAGATATTGACCCAAACTCTTTTTATAGAAACCCCCTCCCAATACTTAAAACCTCCTCCCCACCCCTTTTTATACCTCAATCCTTATAAACCACCCTACCCACCCCCACCTTAAACCCCTCATCCCCTCAATACTTGCAATATATTGGTTCGACTTTTGATAATTTTAAAACCCACAATATGAACTAACGTGATAGGATATTGGTCAACAAGTGAAGCCCCCGTGAGGCTCCCTTGTGTTGTTTCAGGAGTGTGACTAGATGTTCCAATTCATCAGGAGCGAGGTTCAGATTGATATTCAGTCACTTTACCTGGATCTATCTCAACTAGAATACTTTTTTCATTCTAGTTGAGTACTGGAATTATACTAGTGTCACTAACTAAAGTTTTCTTTGTAAGATTTTCCTGTTTTTCTTCATCTAGGGTACTATTCAGGATCCGATAAACATGCGCATTGACAGATGTAGTCTCACTGATGAAACTATTAATAGCATCGTCCTCTATTTCATCTTTGAAGGTTAAGGATTTCCCTATCATTAACAGAGGATGAACCCCATCTTCCTCCTCTAGCTCCATCCATAGTGTAGTTTCAGCTTCTAATATAGGTCGGGATGGAGGGTATAAGGTAAGACTTTTTTTTTGTAGTCACATATGAAATGGTCATAGACCCTAACTGATAGCTGATGTAAGAACCTATGTGGCTAACCAAGGTCTTCCCAGGATCAGTAGGTGTCCCCTTAGCTGTGACTTTGGTTGTAACACCAAGAAGTCTACGGGGTATTCCCACGAATCTATTAATACAACGAGGTCATCCAATATTCCCTCGGATTTTATGTTGGACCTGTCAACGAGTTCTAAAATAGTAGGGGTTGGCCGAAGGTTGGTGAGCCCAAGTTTTCATACAATTTGTATGGTCATAACATTTATGGTTGCACCTAAATCCACCAAAAAATTTTGCATATGCATGTCCCCAATCTGTACTGTGATAGTGGGGTTCCCAAGATCATCGTATTTGGCTAAGGGGGTCTTTCCCATTATCATTTCATAGAGTTTTCCTAGAACATGGAAAGTAGGAGGATCACTAGGTTTTCTTCCTGTTTTTCTTACACAAAGGTCCTAGACATTCTTGGCATAAATAGGCACATCATGGAGGGCTTGCAGCAGTGTAATTTTGACATATAAGTTCTTCGATTCTCCCAAGAGGTTAAACTGGGGTTGTTCCACTGTTTTCTATAGTGTCGTTCATTTAGGATATGGAGGTTCTCAAATTAGTTGTGTAGGTTGTGTTTTGATAACTATTTCTCCTTGTGTTTCATCTGGGGTCTCAGTAGGACTTTCAGCATCCTCAATAATGGGGATTTTCGTGTTGGATGGATATTGCTAATTCATCCTTACTTCAATCACTGAATATGGAACATCCTTAATGGATAAACGTTCCACCACTCTCCCTGATCATAAGTGTATGTCGTTACAGGGAATTGGAGTGATGGATTAAGCTGGAATGTTGTCAGTCTCAAACTGGTGGACTACTTTATTGTTTGGGTTGGGATTAGGTTGGGCTGGCAGCTGTGGTCTTATAGGCATGTTCATTGGTGCAGCATTGTTCTAGATCTGCAATTGCGGTTGTTGGTACTGTTGGTGAGGGTAATTATGAGGAGGGTATTGTTGGTGAGGAAATTGTTGATGGGGAAATTGATGGTGAGGAGTTTGGTTATGAGGAAACTAATTTCCTAGATGGGATTTCCTTTACCTAGGAGACCAGGTTGTCTGTTGATTTAGTGGTTGTGACCATGATGACCAAGAGTTGAAATTTTGCATAGAAGGCTGATATGGATGCCATTGATGGTTAGAATAGTGTGAATGGAATTGTGTATTCATATGATTAATATTATTCATACTATTCATGCTATTCCAAAAGGGAAATGAATCTAGATTCATACCTTGGTTCCAAGGTTGTCAAGGCTTCTTCCGGGCGATGAAGTAAGTTGGTTCCACATCTAGAGTTGATGCCTCTGGGACTTCCTTCACTTGGTGTCATGAGGGACACTCCTTTGTATCATGGTTTAGTTCACAAAGTTGGCACACTTCCACCTTGTCAAGTGGACATTCCTTTAGGGGGTGCTTCTTCCTACACCTGGGGCAGAATACTCAAAGTGTTAAATATTCTACTGCTTGCTTCTGCTTTGCTCTCAGGACATTTATTTCTGAGGAGATGGAACTCATCATCTCTGTTTTGAATTTCTTGAGAAGGTTTCCTATTTATGATTGGGTGGCTCTTCCATTGGATGAATTATGTGCTCTATCAAAGACATCGCATTCCAGTTTGTCCCGATTGTTGGTTCTAGAGGATTCTCTAGAATACCTTCTGCGTAATTCAACAATCTTTTCAAAGGGTTCATTCGAGATATCACCCTTCTCTAGCAGGTTCAACATGCCCAGGAAATATTCTCTAATCCCACGAAGTAGGATAATATTGAGAAAATATAGACCCATAGTAGTATTTCCTTCCCTCTTTACATTGTACAGAATCCTTTCAACAAAATATTCTAGACTCTCTTCGTCCTTCTGTACCATATTGAACAACTCTTCTATTTTATCCTTAGTGTTACAATAATCCTGGTATTTTTCAAGGAACACCTGTTTCATTTGATCCCATGTGGTGACAGTCTCACCACCTAGGCTCATAAACCAATGCAGAGCATTATCCTTCAAAGTAGCAGGGAAAATTTTTAATTTCTGCTCATTGGAAGTGTAGTCATAACTATGGAAGAGGATGTCAAACCCAAAGAGGAACTCATTCGGATCCTCTGTGGCCTTTCCATGAAAACGTGGTAATACTAATGGTGATATATTTTTCATGCAGGCTTGTCCAGTTGGCTGACAAATGGGGAACTGGAGTGTGGAAACTGTCCCAACTTGCGGGGGTTCATCTTCATTGTGATGATTGTCCCCCACCACTTCCTCATGATCTTCAGGTTCACGTCCATTCTTCATGTTTTCCTATGCTCTCTCCTGTCTTTTCCTTCTCTTAACTTTTCGCTTCTGATGAAGATGTGTCCACTTCTCCTCTATCACCTTCTTCCCATCAATTTGTTAAACCACCTCTCGATCACCTACTCCCATAGCACTGACTCTGTCTTCGTCCGCAAGGACACTTGATGGTGTTGTGACTCCTCCTGTATTCTCCACTGTGGAAAATGATGCTTCCACCCTAAGGGTAACCAGGCTTCTTCTGACAGATGATCCCTGATGGAAAGCTCCAGTAGAGGAGTTGGTTTTGGCAACCATATCATCAATGAACATCCTTCTTCCCAACCCTAGGTTGCTGCCATGACCTTGACCACCTGTAAAATTAGTATTCTGGGGAGTTATGGGGTTTCGGGGAATGTCACGTTGTACTCTCCTTGTATTCATACAACCCAAAACACACAAGCTTAGACATTGAAGAAAAATGAATAGATGCAACTATTATGGTGTCTAATAGTTATCTTCCCCGGCAACGATGCCAAAATGTTGGTCACTCTTTATGCTAGTTAGTTACAGCTAACATGCAGAATGCGCAATATAAATTGTCAACCCAGGGAATTATTTTTAATTCAAATATAATTCACACTATCTATGCATAAACACTAAGTAGCTGATTAACTGAATGAAGAATTATTGTCCTACATATCTACTCAGTCAAATTCCTCTCATGATTAACTAATCTAAATTACCTACTTCATAATTTCAAATTTGCAATTACCTTCCTACAACTTTAATCAAGCAACTAATGATTCCAGAAATAAAGAACTAGACTACTTTTGCAAGAAGTTAAATCCTTACATTACCAGACTATATGCAGATCACTCTTAACTAGTTTAATTCCACTAATATAAAAATTGGACATAACAGGAATTGAACCAAACAACTCTCAGCTATAACCTGACTAAATTAGCAAATCTGAAAAAGACAAGAAAATGAAAGATACTAGAGATGAGATTGATTATTACAGCTAACACACACTTGCATAATAGAAACTAACCTACACAGTCGATTTTCACACCACACTGTTGTAGATTAAGAGAAATTATCAAAGAAAGAACAATGATTAACAATTACTGTTGCAGCTATTGAAAGGAGTGCAATTACTATAATTTCCACACCACACAACAGAGTAATCAAAACATCTAATTAAATCAGTGGTCTCTGTGAGAAGGCGGGCCCACCCTTCGAATAGAGATGCTGGAACTAAAATAGATTAAAACACAGAAGTTTGAAGAATCCTTCTCCTTTTATGAAAATGGTAAAATGAAAGTACAGTTCTCTATCATATCTTACATAGTATAGTTCGATGTCAACCAACCCTTGGCTCGGAATGTTTTCCCATATTTATACATGATTAATCATAACCTTTTCCCACTAATATTGGGCAGCCATGAAGATCTACGATCTTCAGGCTTCCCTGTTACAACAAGTTGTACAATTGTTAGTAGAATCGAATGAAAACAGGGAATATAGGGAATCATGTTGCGTGAGCCATTAGTGATAACATAACCAATCCAATGAATACCCTTTCTATTGCATATAAATCCTTAAGCATCGGCACGTTGTCGCAGCTGAGTTTATCGCATCTAAATATGGAATAACGACCTCTGTTTGTGCTCACCATATGGGCTGTGACTGGAAAATAACAGCTGGCAATGCAATTTCATGTTCTCTTCAAGCGACGTGGCTGGTACACATGTACTTCTCAAATATTGAACTATCTTTATGAAATCACAATGTATTAGCATAATTCAAGAGACAAAGTTTCGAACATAACAATCATAGGCATTAATAAGATAAAACAATAATTAATCATACCTATAAGATTCAAGGCTCAATATGAGGAAAGAACATCTTTCTGGTGCATAGAATGGAGTAAGACAAGGAAAAAAGGGTATGATAGGTGTGGTTAAAAAGGGGCATTTTAGGACCCAACAACTACTCCCATATCAGCAAACACTTACAATGGAGGATTCTACTTCTGGACTATGGTATGATTTTTTTTCTCATATGTTGTGGGTTGGTGAATGCACCGGGAAACTTGATGGCACACAACTTGAGTTCTTAAGAGGTTTTTATAATCCTTTCGTCCTCAAGGTACCAACATTTCAGTGCCCATACATTTTCTTGTTTGTTCATCTATGGAAAACCTGAAGCCCCGTTTTTTATGATTATTGCTTCGAAATTGGCATAATCATATATCATGGAATCCGTGGAGTCATTATCTATACATAATTCTCAACCTGTGTATTCACTATTTTTCTAATTTTAAAATAATAATAATTATTCTGCATATTAATTAATGTTTGCTTCGAGATATTATGTTTTAATAATTACTCTACAAGTATAATGTCGTCAAAGCAATAGGTTTTCCATAGTAGTCATACACGTACGTAGTTATTGAGACACTTATTATTTATCTTATTATGACTAGGATTTATTCCAATCAATTGAATATTTGAATATTTTGGAAACTTAATATGTTCACTCGTTCTCCTCAAATGAAATTCCAATTAGAATTTGGGATTCAATGAGGTCGACATCTCATTAAATCACAATCCACAATCAATATACATAATTTAATTGTTGTATGAACGGATGAGTGAAACCCCACATAGCATTCTATACATTCTGCAGTGTTTCCCAATGAACAATCGTAAAAAGAAATCACATGAAGAAAAGATTAACATATCCATAGAATAAAAAGATATTACATACATAGGAGAGCAGAAATCCTAAAAGTTTCATCAAATTTATTTTAGTACATAAGGGATGCACTCTTTTTTATAAAAGAAAAAAAATTCTTGACAGTAACAAATTAGTACAAAAATGAAGAACAAAGAGTCCAAAAGAACATGGTGAAGCTAATGTAATACCCTTGGTTTTGATCCCATGGTATTTGAATTGTACATGATGAATATATTATTGAGATCATGGCATGGAGCTGAAGGCCAAGGCCATGCCATTGATTGATGTTTTGTATAGGTGATCAAGGTTGATACCTTTGGTGATGGTGCCAAGTCAAGCACAGTATATATTTTGATATATCATGTAACTATGCAAATTAATAAAATACCATAGCTAGCTATGTAACTGCAATGTGAAAGAGATGGGGGTGATCAGATGTCAATGGGGAAACCCATGTATCCTTAGCTACCTTTTGTCCTATGTCCTCAATCATTAATTTCTTCCAAAAGTCAGTTGAGGCAATTAATGCCTTGAGAAGAGCAAGGCATGGCAATCTAATGGCTTAACTAATCAATCCTACCAGTCCACAAGTCTGCAGCCTGGGAGGACATGTTCTTGCTTTTGCAGTAAGCAAACCTGAGTGGGAATGTGTGCTCGTTCCCTCATCCTTGAGTTGCGCTGAACATTGGGTTCATTTGTGTTGTTCGCGAAGCCTACTGGGGGGAGTTTTTTTTTGTTCATGCACCTCATGCGTTCATGCTGTTGGAGAATCGGGTTTCGTTCTGGGTTGTTCACCTGTTGTTTACCATCCTCAGCTGCGCATAGGTTCAGTGGTCTCCTTGTTTTGCTGATTAAATGAGCAATGTGAATCACTCGATTTTATGAGCAAGTGTGATCATTTGTGGCTTCCTAGTGTTTTTTTCGAATGGTCTCCTCTATCATAGACTGAGTATAATCCTATTTTGTTGTGTTACATTGTGGTTTGTTGTGTTGTGCACCCATGGTTTTGGGTCTGAATTGTATGCAAGCTTGAGGAGTGGAAGAGAAGAGGAATGGGCTTGATAAACCTAGTGCAGAGAGGAACCTCGGGAAAGGGTAAGATTGGTTGGTAAATCCTCACTACATGCCATGAAGAGCACTGGAAGGGAAAGCATAGCCCAAGGGACTGTGGAGCAGAGAAGGGGATGCTTCCTTGTGTTGGGTATGTAGGTAATGTGGATCCCAGACCAGATAGACCTTGTGAAGGTGTCCCTAGCTCTTGAATGAGGCACTAGCTTAGTCATTCTGCCTTTCCACCTCCTTAGCATCTTGATAAACCCAATTAGATATTGACTTGGCTGTGTCTTGTTGTGTTTGGCCATGTCCAATATTTGACTGGACAACCTCAGAAACCCACTGTGAATGACGGCTTGGTTAGGTTCTTGATAAACTCATATGTGGCTTGGATGGTCCTTATTTTGGAAGTTGGCTTGACTGTGAATAGTCTGATAAACCCAACTATCTGTTGGCTTGGCTGAGTAAGCCTGATAAACCCAGCATTTTTTGGCTTGGAAGCATGCGGCCTAATAAACCCAACTTGAATGATGGATTGGTTGGTAGCCTGATAAACCCATATGTTGGCTTGGTTGGTCCTTAAAGTGATTGTTGGATTGAATGTGAACAGTCTGATAAACCCAACATTGTTGGGCTTGGAATCCTGGATCTTAATAAACCCAACCTAGTATTGGCTTGGCTAGACAGTCTGATAAACCCAACTTAAGGTTGGCTTGACTATGTGTGTGTGTGTGCTTTAGTATGGCTATGTGTAAGCTTGTTGCTTCCCTAGTTCCTTGTGGAAATCATGCCCAGCTCAGGGGTGGCAGTGTGTTGAGAGATTAATGAACACATTGGCCTATGGTTGGGTGGAATGTTGCAACGACATAGCTAGTCGCGGGATAGCTTAATCGTCAAGATAAGTATTCTTTGTCCTTTCTGGTTATGAAATGTATTTGCTTATAAATGGACATGTTGAATATGAAGAATTGATTAGGATGAATGCTTGTCTATGCTATGTATTTGTCTATGAATTGCTATGTTCATGTTGAATGCTTTTTTATGATCAAGTAGAGGTTTGCTTGTGTATGGATGTCCCTGTATTTTCTTGTTTATGCCTTGTATGGTTTATGCACTTTACTTATGTACATGCCTTGTGTTTTTATGATGCATTTACCTAAAATCATGGACGTTAGAATCCTGTTAAAGGGAAGAAAATGTAGCCGAGGAAAGAATTGTTGAGTTTCTGCCCCTTGGAATCCACCTATGGATGGCGGAAGGCAGAAACTAGAAGAGGAAAAGTTGAACGGGGAAGAATTGTTTTGTTTCCGCACCCCAGGATTCATTGCGGAAGGAGAAATGCGGGGGGTGAGATTAAAAAGTTTTATCAAAGAAAAATGTGGGATTTCCCACTTCCAGGATCTTCCTGCGAAAGGTGCAAGGTAGAAATCAGGAGAAAATATAAGGCACGAAGTGGGATTTCCACACCATGGGATCCGCTAGTGGAAATCGGAAGGTGAAAGAGCTATTAAATGTTATCGTTGCACATTATGCATCTGATTTCCAATTTCCGAGGGTAGAAGTGTGGAAGTACGAAACATAGACTACGGAAAGACAGGTCCAGTGCGGAAAGGATCATTCTGGTCATAGAAGGGATCTGTCCATGGTGGAATGACAATCACAGTGGTTCCTAAGCCTGAGAATGAAGGTTGAAGTGTGTGTTAATGTCCATGCCCTGTGTTTCGAAGGAGAACAAGGGTTATTGAGGAAAAAATTTTAATTTATCTACATAATTGGGTATGGGGTCGTTACATTATGGTATCAGAGCAAAGGTTGCAGCACTAAGCCCTAAATGGGCCAAGTTGAACCGTTAAAATGAGATAAGAACACCCAATTTGTGGTTTAACAGAGCTGTTGGTTACAACATTGGTATAAATCGTCAAAGGTAGTTAGTTGTAGAAAGAAAACTACAGTAAGGAAGAGTACTATTTAGCAGAATTGCTAAACTTAGCCAACCCAACAAAACACCCTTGGCAACGCTTAATATAGAGGCATACTTCAAATCGACATTGACCTCAATTGTATAAAGGAATTATACACCCTCTAGTTGATGTTAAACAACTTTCTAGTTGAATCGGTAGAATTGTTGTTGACCGTTGGATCAGTTTCCCCACTAGATCAACGGTGGACTTCAAAAGTGATGACGCATATTTGATAAAAAAATTGTGTACATCAAAGGTAGTTTAGCCACACTAGTTCACCCAGTGGAATCGTTGTCGGTCAATGATCTGTTCGTGAATCAACCTCGTCTATTGATCATAATCTCCTTTAGGAAGATTAGGTTTCTAGTTTCGCAACTCAGAGGCCTTTATCTATCGCATTCTTTCATTGGTGAAATTCACCTTGACCATAGATCTAGATTCTACTATGATCTTGGTGGTTCATGCCTGCAATAGACAGTTGGTAAGTTTTGAATTTATGAGATTGTCTAACAATGGTGTATGTTAACACATCTTGCAGAGTCATAGTGCAGATTAAAAAGTTGGTCTTGGTTTGACCTAGCCTGATCAGCGCCAAGAAGAAGATTAACAACATGGATGATGCATGAGATCCCTGTGGACACGAGGAAGATGTTATGGGGGGGAATCCAAGAGATCCACAAGAGAATAGAGAGCCACTCCAATGTTGGATATGTGGCGGACCCCATCTACGCAGGAGTTGTCCACATGGGGAAGGGTATGTAAGGCTAGATTACAATATCCAAGAATCTGAAACATAATTTGATGAAAAGAGAGCCAAGAGACTTTCCCAGATGTTGTAGCTACCATAACGAACCTGAGGGCAGAGTTGCAGAGAGGAAAATAAAAGGATGATCAAGGCTCTCGAAGAGAAAAATTAGTTGACTAGAGCCATGCTACAAAGTTTGACAAACCTCCAAAGTCAGATAAGCTCTTGGAATCGAGTAACAAATACAGAAGGGGTTAGGAGAAGTTCCCGTAAGAATGTGAAGCTTGGCCAAAGGAAGAAAGTTTTCAAACCTTCTAACTCTCGAAATTAGCAGAAGCAGCTATCATAAGATGTGATTGAGCCAACCATAATGATGGGAGACAAACCAAGAAAACCACTCAAATGTTGGGGATGTGGAGGACCCCATTTGCGCAGGGATTGTCCACTTGAGAATGGGAATGAAGGTCAAGTTCACATTACCCTAGGAGATGAAACTATTGGTCAAGAAGTAAGGACCATTCCTAAAATTTATGCAGTAGTAGAATATCACCAGGAAGATCATCAATCAACTGTGGTGGAAGTTGAGGGTGAGATGGCATAGCAGACTGTTTCTGTTTTGATTGAACCTGGATCCACTCATAGTTATATCACCCCTAGACTTGCTGAGATGTGCACTTTGGAGAAGGAAATGCATAGAATATCATGGTTAGTCCAACTACCCACTGGAACCAAGAAGAAGGTCAGTGAGGTGGTGAAGAAATGTCCATTGGTCATGGATGGGTTAGTCACTTGTGTAGATCTTAATGTTCTGCCACGTGGTTCCTATGATATACTCATTGGAATGGATTGATTGGAAGCACATAGAGTAAAGCTTGATTGTTATAACAATACTTTTGAGTGCTTGGATGAAGAAGGAAAACTAAAGGTGGTGAAAGGCATTCCAAAAGTGATATCTAGTAGGCAGGCTTCAACAATGCAGCTAAAGAAGTTCTATAGGAAAGGTTGCAGAGTGTATGCAGCCCCTGTGATGGAGGAAGATGAGAATGAAACTCCTAGGTTGGAGGACTTTCATGTGTTACATGAATTCATTTTTGTTCTTCCTAATGAAATTCCAGGGCTTCCTCCAAAGAGGGACATTGATTTCACAATTGAATTTGTGCTAGGAGCAGCACCAGTGTCCAAGACACCCGACAGGATGAGTACACAATAAATGCTAGAGTTGAATATGCAGCTGCAAGAGTTGTTGGAGAAGAAGTATATTAGACCGATTGTGTCCCCTTGGGGATCACTTTTGTTGTTTGTGAAGAAGAAATATAACATACTCTGGTTGTGTATTGATCACGAACAACTGAACCAAGTCACTGTGAAGGTTGAAGTGTGTGTTAACGTCCATGCCATGTGTTTTGAAGGAGAACAAGGGCTCTTGAGGAAAAATTGATTTTTAATTTATCCGCATAATTGGGTATGGGGACGTTCAATACTGAAGGATGTCTTATGAACATATTCATCCTTGATTCTTACCTGATGGTGCCCAAACCTCAAGTCAACCTTGGAAAACTCCCTTTCTCGTCCCATTTGATCAAAAGGGTCATCAATCCTAAGAAAATGATATTTGTTCTTCACAAATGCACCAGCTACGTTTAGGTGCCTCGGGAATAATGTTTTCAGTAGGTACTTGGACATGTTTGTTCTTGTTTTCCTCGATGATACTCGCACTTATTCTAAGAATGAGGAAGAACATGTGGAACAGTTGAGGCTGATTTTGAATATGCTCAGGGAGAATAAGTGGTATGCAAAGTTGAGCAAATGTGACTTCTATGAATATAGGATTCATTATTTGGGTCACATTATCTCATATGAGGAAATATCTGTAGACCCCGAAGAGATTGAGGCCATTATGAGTTGGCCTGCTCCAAGAAAAGTGACAGGTGTATGATCTTTTGTGGAACTTACAGGATATTACCAGAGGTTCACTTAAGGATATTCTGCATGTAAATTTGAATCTATGTATGGGCTGAGGAGGCCTGCATGTGAGCTTGTAGATCCATGAGGAGATGGCCCTTGTATGTATGAATAATCATATCAAAACTTTCTGAAGACTGCAGGTAGAATGACCTGAACAAGGCAGTATGGTTATACCCAATGAAACCAAGGCAAGAAGCTGCCATGTGCTATGAGAAGGATCTCATGACTGAAATCTAACCTTTGGATAGAACAGATTTTAAATTTTGTTGTTGATTTCTATTTTATTGTTTAGCTGATCTAAAATGGTGTCAAGAATCTTTTAGGGGCGAATTTTAGCCCAGTGGGCTATTTTTCCATGTTTTTCTCCCAAAAAACATTCGCCATTTTGCATTTTTTGAAGCCTTGTTTCGCCCAATTTTGATTGGGTAAAAATTTTTCACCTTAAAAATCGCCAAATTATTATATAAACGAAATAAAATCCTTGGAAATTAAAATATTTTTTGAAAAATATCGCCAATCATTTTATAGTTGGCGTTATAAGAATTGGTAATATTCGCCAACATTTATACACTTTTAAATAAGTATGGTTCCTTAAAATCATCCCCGGTCAAGATGACATGTTGTATGTGGATGTCCAGGTTTGGGAAGCATGTGTAAGTAGGGGATAAGTGCTCTCACTTGCAAAATCCAAACAATATGAGGATGGCCTCATGGTTGCAAAAATCTGATTTTTCTGTAGGAAGCAGAATTGTGAATTAATATTTTTAATTGACTATCAATGTCATTGATTGTCTAATATTTGGAAAATCACGTATCCATGAAATAGATTTGAAAATCTATGATTGAAATTTTTATGATAACATCTCATGTGAACTGCATGTTGGTATGTGACGCAAGTGAGATGATGAAAGTACGCCCTTGGGGTACATAGCCTCTCAAAAGGATGCCTTTTGGATGTATGGCTCCTCGGAAGGATGTACTTGGGAACGTAGTGTCTTCCCTCTGCCATCTAGGAACCGATATGCATCAATGGGGACACCCAGGGTGTAAGACATCTAGGTAGACTTCTTTCTACAAAAATACATTCACACTCTAAGGGGACTGTCACAAGAGTGGGGGCTCTGTGAAGAGAATAACCCCTAGGTATTATGGTGTCTAGAAAGGAAGTGCCTGAGCTTGGTGAGAACTGGGGGAGGTGCTAGGCCCTTAAGCAGAGATGCCATTGAGCACCTAGAGAGGTGTTAGGCTATGAATCTCGGTTGAGAGATGATACACATATAAGTATTTGATTATTTGGCAAATCCTTATTGCTTTTCTGTAATTACACATGTGCATATGATGCAGCGATGGTTTTGAAAACCTTGTTATAGATTGCATCCTATAGGAATGAATCTGACATGTAAATTGATTCATTGTGATTTCCAGAAAGGAAGCACCTGAGCTTGGTGAGAACTAGAGGAGATGTTCAGCTTTGGAGCAGAGCTACCATATCTCAGTTGATAGATGTTTTCATAGGTGATCTGAGGCTTGTGAAAACTTGGATACATTTTAATGCACGCCCTAGAAGAGAATCGGAAGGGTGGGTACGCTCAAGGGATTGTATAGCAGAGAAGAGGTACCATCCTTGTGTGGGGTGGGGTAGGTATTGTGGGTGCCATAGTTGTGAAAAGACAAGTTGGATACCTGTGGAGTCAAAAGAAGATACTTATGTAGATAAGTATTCGGTTTACTTGGAAATTTCTTGTTGATCTTATGTCAATATACATGTGTATTTGATTCATCTATGATTTTGAAAAATATTGCTAAGGAATGAGTCTTGTGAAAATGAATCTGACATGAGAATTTGACTCATTGCTTGGGGCTTGAGCATAGGTATTGTTGGTTTCCACAGACATTGGAAATGCTCCAAGCTGAGGAGAATGATTATCCAAGACCCAAAAAGAGTTCCAGATCGTGCAATTGGACAAATAAAGGTGCAGAAGGAGCACCACGGTCCTCATGAGACTACATGGGAGTTGGAGGGTGCCATGTGATTGGCACGTCCATTTTTGTTCAATTTTGCAGAACACTAAGGGCAGTGCCAGTGTAGAATTTTCATGGTATTTGAATTGTACATGATAAATATATTATTGAGATCATGGCATGGAGCTCTAGGCCAAGGCCCTTCCATTGATTGATGTTTTGTATAGGTTATCAATGTTGATATCTATGGTGATAGTGCTAATTCAAGCATAGTCTATATTTTGATATATCATGTAACTATGCAAATTAATAAAATACCACGGCTAGCTATAGAACTGCAACGTGAAAGAGATGGGAGCATGATTCCACAAGGGATAGGGAGGGGAGTTAGTCAAACTCTTGAGCCAATAGAGTGTGACCAAATGTCAATGGGGAAACCCATGTATCCTCAACTACCTTTTTGTCCTCTATCCTCAATCATTAATTTCTTCCAAAAGTCGGTTGAGGCAGTTAATTCCTTGGGGAGAGCAAGGCATGGTAGTTTGATGGCTGACTAAGCGAGCCTGCATGTCCACAGGTCGGCAACCTGGGAGGTCAGTTTCTTACTTCTACATTAAGTAAACCCTCGTGGGAATGTGTGCCCATTTCCTCATCCCTGAGTCACGGTAAACATTGGGTTCATTTGCGTTGTTCGTGGAGCATGTTGGGGGGAGTTGTTTTTCAGTTCATGCACATTGTGCGTTCATCCTGCTAGAGAATTGTGTTTCATTCTGGGTTGTTCACCTATTGTTTACCATCCTTAGCCATTCAGAGATTCACTGGTCTCCTTTTTTTTTGAGTGAATGAGCAGTGGAGATCACTCGGCTTTATGAGCAATTGTGATCATTTGTGGGTTCCCCAATTTTGTTGTCGAATGGTCTCCTCTGTCACAGAGTGAGTGTGAGCCGATTTTTTTGTGTTACAATGTGGTTTGTTGTGTTGTGCACCCATGTTTTTGGGTATGAACTGTATGCAAGCTTGAGGAGTGGAAGAGAAGAGGAATGGGATTGATAAACCTAGTGCAGAGAGGAATCTCATGAAAGGGTAAAAGTGGCTGGTAAATCCTCACTGCATTCCCTGAAGAGAACTAGAAGGGAAGGCATAGCTCGAGGGACTATGCAGCAAAGAAGGGGATGTTTCCTTATGTTGGGTATGTAGNGTGGCTGGGAAATCCTCACTGCATTCCCTGAAGAGAACTAGAAGGGAAGGCATAGCTCGAGGGACTATGCAGCAAAGAAGGGGATGTTTCCTTATGTTGGGTATGTAGCTAATGTGGATCCAAGACTAGATAGACCTTGTGAAGGTGTCCCTAGATCTTGAATGAGCCACTAGCTTAGTCATTCTATCTTTCCACCGCCTTAGAATCTTGATAAACCCAATTGGATATTCTCTTGGCTATGTCTTGTTGTGTTTTCCCATGTGCAATCTTTGGTTGGACAGCCTCAGAAACCCACTGTGAATGATGACTTGGTTGGGTTCCTGATAAACCCATATGTGGCTTGGATGGTACTTATTTTGGAAGTTGGCTTAACTGTGAACACTCTGATAAACCCAACTGTCTGCTGACTTGGCTGGTCTTTAAACTGATTGTTTGCTTGAATGTGAATAGTCTGATAAACCCAACATTGTTTGTCTTGGAAGACTCCAGCCTAATAAAACCAACCTGGTGTTGGATTGGTTGGAGAATCTGATAAACCCAATTGAAGATTGGCTTGACTGTGTGTGTGTGTGTGTTTTGGTATGGCTGTGTGTAAGCCTACTACTTCCCTAGTTCCTTGTGGAAATCATGCCCAACTCGGGGGTGTCATTGTGATGAGAGATTAACGAACACACTGGCATATGGTTGGGTGGAACGTTGCAGCAACATAGCTAGTTGCGGAACAACTTAATCATTAAGATAAGTATTCTTTGTCCTTCCTGGCTATGCAATGTATTTTCTTATAAATCGACTTGCTAAATATGAAGAATTGATTAGGATGAATGCCTTTCTATGCCATGTATTTGTCTATGAATTTATATATTCATGTTAAATGCTTTTTGATGATCAAGTAGAGGTTTACTTGTGTATGCCTTGTATGGTTTATGCACTTTACTTTGTACATGCCTTGTGTTTTTATGATTCATTTTCCTAAGTTCATGGAGGCTAGAATCCTGGGACAAGGCCAAAAATGCAGCTAAGGAAAGAATCGTTGAGTTCCCACCCCTTGGAATCCTCCTGCGGAAGGTGGAAGGTGGAAACCGGAAGAGGAAAAGTTGAACAGGGAAGAATTGTTGTGTTTTTGCATCCTGGGATCCGCTGCGAAAGTTGGAATGCGGGAGGCAAGAGAAAGAAGTTTTATCAAAGAAGAATGTGGGATTTCTGACTTCTAGGATCCGCCTGTGGAAGGCGAAAGGCAGAAAACAGGAGATAAGATAAGCCAGAATGTGGGATTTTCGCACCCCAGGATCCTCCTGCGGAAAGCAGAAGGAAAAAAGCGTAAGAGCCGTTAAATGTTTTCGTTACACATTATGCTTCCGATTTTCAAGGGCAGAAGTGCGGAACACAGACTACGGAAAGATGGGTCGAGTGCAGAAAGGATCATTCTAGTCATAGAAGGGATATGTCTAGGGAATAACAACGGTCACAGTGGTTCCTAAGCCTGAGAATGAAGGTTGAAGTGTGTGTTAACGTCCATGCCCTGTGTTTCGAAGGAGAGCAAGGATTCTTGAGGAAAAAATTTTAATTTATCAGCATAATTGGGTATGGGGATATTACAGGTAATATATTTCTTGTACTATAATACACATTTATATGCACTATTATCTTGGTGGAAGAAACAAGAAGGATATTTGGGTTCTTCAAAATAGGTCAACTATAACAGGAAAAAATACCTTATTTTTATTAATTAATTGATCAAGCTCAACAAGTGACAAATTCACCAAGATGTCTCTAGAATCCACGTAAGATTTAACTTTGTTGTTTTGACAAAGCCCTCAAGATGCAACACTCCACCAAGTCATATAATGGTGCCATCCTTGTCCTTTTCAACATGTTTTTTGATGGCATTGCCCCAATCCATTAGTGTTACCTCTTCACCTTCTGAGAAAGCAGTTGCATCATCACCATCTAGACAAATTTATTTTGTGTAAGTCGTTTCTTTATTCCTATCTCCTTCATACCTTTTATGTTTGAGTACAATTCTAACAAAAGGTTCTTCAAGACCATTTGTTAACCACACAAGAAAGTGACTTTCTTGAAGAAAAACAATGTGTCTTGAACATACAAGATCAATCATTTTCCTATTCATTACCCAAAGCTTGTCCCACTCCATGATATAAATATTTTTTGATGCTCCCTAAGCCAATATCATAAAAAATATAAATATTTGACCAATTGTATAAGATAATATAAAGTAAATCAAATCAAAAATCGATAATAAGAGAGGAAAAATGGAACAATAATATAGAGAAAGGAAATACAATATTAAGCCTTACTTGAGATAGAATAAATAGCTTCAGTTCCTCCACTGTCAAGCCTCTTTGTATTAATCTGTGTACTCTTGGAATCCAAGGATCATCCCAACCCTCTACTTTACCATTATATACAAAACATTGTAATTTTCTCTTGCTCAAAAACATCTGTTGGTGGCAATTCTACTAACCCAGGTTCGGTCTTCACTATGTGTTCAACAAATCCCAAGATATCAACCTGACAGAGTGTAACTCCGTCGTCAACACCTATGAAGCAAGTGCGGTCTCACCCGAGATACCTATGGGGACTCCCAGAACCAGGTTTTAACGGTTATAGAAGGGGACTTATTCATGAAAACATTAACATACCACTTGACCGAAACAGAGGGATGGAGTACTGTCGACTCATATAGATCAAGAAAGAAGACCGATCAATCAACACATTCACAACATATAAAATATACAAATTTAAACCATCATTGTCATTGAAATTCCACAATATTATATCAATATAAGTGTGACACGGTCATAAAGACTCAAACAGAAAATACATAGACATCAAATACACAGAGATTTAATGCAGGGTTAAATTTGGTACCACTAAAACCTCATGGAATTAAAATCCTTTCGAAGTTATTTCAGTAAAAGTAAAATTATCAAAATTAACCCCTTGAAGAAATAGGTGGAGTTTCCCAAAAGGTAATGTGTGGCAGTCCAAAAGGAAAGAAAATTAAAATATGTGACTACACAATAATTCAAGTTAATTGTCCCAATGTTTGGGCCAGAGCCAAATCTATTAAGTGTCTATAATAATGTCGTAGATTTGGTAAAGAAATATGTTTGAAAGTATTTTAAATAGATTAATGTTAATAGACGCACTATTTCAAACTAAACCAAATTGAGAAATACAGTCAAACGCCCAACTAGGTGAACTCCATGGTCACTTTCAATGCTGTCGACGACATGGAACCTTTCTAATTTAATCATACACTCGTAAATACATCACTGAACACATGACAGATTTCAGAATAAATATATTAATGAATTTGTTTAAAAGTCTTATATACATATTCCCATTAATATGTTTAGAAAGTAAGAAAATGAAACCAAACAACATGCAGAAAATTAAGAAAGACACTCAAACCTCCAACTGGGTAAAACTCCATTGTCGAAGTGGAACTTTGTTTAATCACGAGTCATGCAATTTTCTAAGATATTCACAAACAGATCACTGATTTCGTAAGAGATTTTGAAAAATTATCTACAACACATGAGTGGTTGTACCAAAGGAACTGGAAAATTCAATTCGAATAATGTTCTAACATTGTAAAATTATAATATTTTTTATCAAATTCAACCTATATGTGGTCGTCATAGTCAGTTTGTTAAAAAACTACTATCAAGCGATGAATGAACAAAGCATACCATCCAAGGGATGTGGAAGGAAGGATTTTGTGATAACTCATTTAGGGCGACCAGAGTTTTTATCGTTACAGGGGTGCTCTTAATTATACAACACATAATTTCAAAATATCTATATGTATTTTTTATTTGGCTTAAAATTAACTTAACATTTTGGACTTTCCCATAAGTTTTAATGGAATTAGTTAATGAAAATAAAATATAATAACTAGCACAACCATAAGTAAAGTGGCACGTGAATGATGATAGGCACAACCAATCACTTAGGTTTGTGAAGATATCTAGGTGTTAAACAAAGTCTAAAATATACAATTTTGTATCCATTATTTATACTAGATTGTTAGACTTGATATAAGCACAAAACAAATACTATTTAATTCAAAAAAAATTGATATGAAAAAACAAAAACAAATTGTTACCCATTTGTTTAACCACTCATTTTCCTCATCTTTGCCTCCTGTCGGATCATTTACTCCCACTGCTCTAGCATCTTTGTCCTCTGATGCTCCTGGCCATCACCACCCTCTGCAATTTTTCTCTCGGCTCTGGTTTTATCAGTCTCCTTTGCGATTCTTCCATGTCTAGGAGGCAACACGGCATCCCACGTCGTGGCCGTCAGGGTAGAGGTGCTCAGGCGGAGCGCCAAGTTCTGTTCTCAGCACAGGCCAGTGGGGAAGGTTTTTGACATTGAAATCCTTGAAGCAGTTCGGATGATGGTAAATGACTGGGAGGACGAATTATTCGGAGCTGCCAACGCTGCTGGACGAACCCTCGAATGAAGGAGAAACTATTGGGTCATAAAGAATCTGCTCATCCACCTCATCCTCCGTTTTCACTCCCAACCTTTGGCTCCTGTCCCTCCTGCTCCTCTCCCAATGTCGGCTCCTCCAGTTGCTCCACCCCCACCGCCTATTCCAGTTTGCTCCACTGTTTCCCCATCCTCCAACTCTACCCCTCCTCCCACCTCCAATCCTCCACCGCAGAGCCGCACTTCCACCCTCCTAGTGGGCAAATTCACTTCCAACCCAGTCTTAGCTAGAAAGAATGCCCCTCTCCTAGCAAAGTAGCCCCCTTCAGGTAGCAATGTTGTGGACGACTCCACCAGCAACAAGGTGATGGATTCTTTCAGTGATGATCCAGCGGATGTGCCAGACAAGCTAGCTCAGCCAGCATCCACAGGCTTTGGTTGCCCCATTGTGGAGGAACCTTACTACAAACCATAATAAGGTTTTGTCATGGTTTCATGTCTTTTTCGGGATGTATGTGGGCTCTGCAAGCCATATTCAGGTTTTGTCACGGTTTCATGTCGTTTTTGGAATGCATGTTGACTTCGCAAACTTGGATTCTACTAGTCTGGTCCTTCCC
The DNA here is from genome assembly GCA_001517045.1 of Pseudotsuga menziesii. Classification (NCBI taxonomy): domain Eukaryota; kingdom Viridiplantae; phylum Streptophyta; class Pinopsida; order Pinales; family Pinaceae; genus Pseudotsuga; species Pseudotsuga menziesii. The sequence continues at coordinate 249,483 of LPNX010035167.1, forward strand.
GGGAACCTATGTGTCTTTTGTATAAGTCTCTCCTTTTGGGTCTGTTTTCCCTCCCGAGGGGAGGGTTCTGGTTTTGTGAATCTAGAGAGAGGGTTTGGCTCCTCACTAAACTTTTATGTCTGCTTCTTATGAACAAGTCTACAAGTCTATGTCTCTCTTTTGTAACTTCTTATGTACCATTTTTTTTTAATAGAATACCATCCAAATTACCAAAAAAAACACAAACAAATCCAAAATCTAAAATAACATAAATGCCTATAAGCATAATTATTTAATATTTATTATAAAAAAATAAAATAATATTATTTTTTAATTATTATTATTTTAATAATAATTAAATCACAATTACAATCTATGGGCATAAATAGAATATTTTTTACACTGATTACACCATTCAACCACGTGACATAGTTTATTTGACTTCAATGCCGATAGATAATCTTTAATTTACAACTGCTTTGGTCTTATATACTGGACAGACTTTCCCTCTCGAGGGGAGCCTGTCCAATGGACACCATTGGATAAGAAATCCGACGGTGTGCATTCGACAGACTCCCCTCCCGAGGAGGGGAAGTCTGTCCATACTTATTTTGACAAATAATTCGGGCAGTTAATAAAAAAGCGCTATGTAACATCAATCATACCTATCGGCGGCTCCCTTTTCATGCATGCCCAATTACAAGCCTTTTCATGCATGTAAGTTAACGCGAACTTTACAACCACTTTGAACATGTCTACTTAATTATGCAGTCTCATTAACTACGCTACGCGAAATTTGGGCAAATAATTAATGCTACATTTGAGCAAAACAAGTAGACCAGCAACCCTTTAAAAGTCTCTCGTTATACTTGAGTTGTGAGGGTTTCGCAAAATAGTTTGCTTCTCTCGCTGTGTTTACTGAGATTTACCAGTAGTAAAGCAGCTATGAAATTCATCAACCCTAATAAGGGAAGGGAGTGTTTGAATGTTGGTCAATCCCAGTCTCAGCGTTTGCCCATCATGAATGTTAATCCATCCACGTAAAGATTTCAAACCTGAATTTTACTTTTTGTTATGAACTTTCATTAGCTGGCTGCTTCAAACATCATGTCAGTTAATGCGTTTAACAAAAATCATTGTTTTGCAGAGACCCTACCGAGTACCAATCTATCACAGCAAAGAGGCCATGCAGCTCTCTGGAGCGGCCAGCAGTTTCCTGTGACAGCGATTGGAACTGCACTGCCTCCATGGAGGGGTTGGCTGCAGGAAATATCGAGGGTGCAACAGCTAGACATGAGGATGAATATGAAGGATCTGATAATCTTATTGGAGAAAATATCGAGGGGTTGGCTGCAGGAAATATCGAGGGCGCAACAGCTAGACAGGATGAATATGAAAGATTAATTGATAATCTTATTGGGAAAAATGAAAAATTCCAGGAATTTACTAAAGATTACGATACGTCTGACATATCACTGCCAGTTCCTACTGGTGTTTCTCAGGATGCTCAACTATTTGACTCCTCGCTAAACCGCACAGTTGTCATCCAAAAGGGAGGTATGTTTGAATACTCTGTCTTTAGAAAGTTGATAAAATCAAGGTAGTCTTTGATTTAGGTAGGGTAATGTTTAAATTTGTACACTAGCTATATCAGAAATACGCACTAGCTATATCAGAAATCTATATGACGATCATCTGCAGTTGATGATCATCAGAAATCTAAATTTGTACACTAACTATATCAGAAATCTAAATGATGATCATCTGCAGTTGAGTTAATTCAATTCATTTCTTTCTGAGAGCCCAACAGTATTGGAATATGGAGAGCGCTCAATTTGGGCATAGTTTATGTTATATTTTGCTTTGCGTTAATAGTTTAAACTTACATGCAGCTAAAAGAAAGCGACCCACTGATGAAGAACCTGCCATTCGAAGACCCCGCGAGTGCAGGTTTTGTCATAAAACATTTGACAAATCGCAAGCCCTTGCTGGACACATGAATCGCCATCACAAAGGTAAAACTAACCTGGGAAGTTGAAGTTTTTTTACTCGTGTTCATATTTTTAGGTTTATGTGTTTTTACAAGCATGCCCGTACATTTTTATGGCGAAACTGGGTTTTTAATTTTAGGTGTCCAAGGGTTTTGGAATGAGCTGAAACCATTTCTATTTCAGAAAAACTATTAAAACATTGTTTGGTTGAGATTTCAGAAACACTATTTTACTATAAAAATGATCAAATCTTTAAACAACTTTATATAAATATTTTTTTTATAAATATCAATATGAAAAGAGTTATGATTATTTTCAATTTTATAACTCTAAATGCAGAAATGGATGCTGAGAGCTTGAAGAATAGTCAGGAGCTTGTATTTCGCAACCGACCCACACTTCAAACGGAATTGTAACCATATACTGATCCATTAAAACCTATTGTAAATATTTGTGATAATAATTAGACAGATGTTTATTCTAATTGAAGTTTTTCCTTTTTCATGAAAATGGTAAAAAAATTTGTATAGCTGTTCAAATATTTGCTAATAATGAAACGGATTTGAAATTTTTTTTTTACTTTCATCAAAATGGACAGTCACAATATCGGTTCATTTGGGTTTCCATCTCAAATTCAATCGCAATTTACCGGAACTCCAACACATATTCCTGCATGGGAAGGTTCTTCATCAATTCAATCTCATTTGAGAGGAACTCAAGCCCAACAAATACCATCTCATTTTCCAGGAAATGCATCTGATTTCAAAGGAACTACATTTGAAAGGGAATAGTAAGCTATTTACTACTTCATTCACCGTAGGTTATTACATAGTTAAATCTGGGCTAATATGTAAATTTGATTTTTTTTTCCTCTTTCATAAAAATGCGCAGTTCCTTCAGATATCCATCTCAAATTCAACCACAGACATTTCAAATTCAAGGACAGTTCACAGGATCTCCAACACATAATTCAAGGAAACGTCCTCCGCTGATTCAATCTCAGTTGACAGGAGCTCAGGCCCAACAACGAATCTATAATCAAACGCCATGTCTACCTAGGACCAATCCAGGGCAGTTACAAAGCATTTCATATGGATCCACAACACAGATGAATGATACAGAGATGAATGCTTCAGGCTGTTATGTAAAAGCAGATCTCTCGGCTTCAGGTTTGCCACCTTATGGAAACACCATCAATATGCCAGATGTCAAAGATCTTGATACCAAAGTCTATGGAAGGAACCAAGAACCGCAAGCTCTTGATCAGCCTCAGCTTCCCTTCTGGGAAGATAACCAAATGGCATATTGTCTACCCAGGAGGAATCCAGGGAACTTACAAAGCATTTCATATGGATCCGCAACAGAGATGAATGCTTCAGCGCCTTGTTATGTAAAAACAGATCTCTCGGCTTCAGGTTTGCCACCTTATGGAAACAGCATCTTGCCAGAAGTCAAATATCTTGATACGTTGGTAAAGAAATTCTATGGAAGGAACCAAGAACCACAAGCTCTTGATCAGCCTCAGCTTTCCCCATGGGAAGATAACCAAATGGGATGTCTACAAAGCATTTCATATGGATCCACAACAGAGATGAATGGTACAGAGATGAATGCTTCAGGCCCATGTTATGTAAAAGAAGATCTCTCGGCTTCAGGTTTGCCACCTTATGGAAACACCTTGCCAGAAGTCAAATATCTTGATACGTTGGTAAAGAAAGTCTATGGAAGGAACCAAGAACCACAAGCTCTTGATCAGCCTCAGCTTTCCCCATGGGAAGATAACCAAATGGGATGTCTACAAAGCATTTCATATGGATCCACAACAGAGATGAATGGTACAGAGATGAATGCTTCAGGCCCATGTTATGTAAAAGAAGATCTCTCGGCTTCAGGTTTGCCACCTTATGGAAACACCATCTTGCCAGAAGTGAATTATGTTGATACGTTGGTAAAGAAAGTCTATGGAAGGAACCAAGAACCACAAGCTCTTGATCAGCCTCAGCTTTCCCCATGGGAAGATAACCAAATGGGATGTCTACAAAGCATCTCATATGGATCCACAATAGAGATGAATGCTTCAGGCTCATGTTATGTAAAAGAAGATCTCTCCGCTTCAGGTTTGCTACCTTGTGGAGACACCATCTTGCCAGAAGTCAAATATCTTGATACGTTGGTAAAGAAAGTCTATGGAAGGAACCAAGAACCACAAGCTCTTGATCAGCCTCGGTATTCCCCATGGGAAGATAACCAAATGGGATGTCTACAAAGCATTTCGTATGGATCCACAACAGAGATGAATGCTTCAGGCCCATGTTATGTAAAAGAAGATCTCTCCGCTTCAGGTTTTCCACCTTATGGAAACACCATTAATATGCCAGATGCCAAAGAGCTTGATACGTTGATAATGACAGAATATGGAAGGAACCAAGAAGCACAAGCTCTTGATCAGCCTCAGGTTTTTTACCTTTAGTTGGAGTAAACTATCCTGTTACTTTTAAGGAAGGTATATCATCACCATCACCATCACCTATTAGTCACCTGGCCAATTTCTCACCTCGAACTCGCAGGAAAATTGTGAGAGGTATTTGACGTTCAGTTGGAGTAAACTATCCTGTTACTCTTAAGGAAGGTATATCATCACCATCAAACGGACTTCAATCTGAGCTTTCAAAATCTAGATTATGATTTCGGAATGGATTTATCAGGCATACCCATATGAACTGGTTATTTCTACAGCTAACCCATATGAACTGGTTATTTATCAGGCATACCCATATGTTATCCTTCTCATGTCACGGAATCAATGCATATTTCAACTGTACATTCGGAGATGAACCTTAGGGGTTCTGTCCATGGTTCTTAATAAACTTTTCAATTTTTATTATTTTTAGCACTGTATAAAACAGATAAGTATACCAATTCAAACATCATTTCAGCGTGACTAATCCTTATTTGTAAGATTACAAAGATGAGATTACAAAGATGATTTCAATGTTACTGTACTTTTAAAATGTATCTATCCCAAGGTTTATATATATATATTATAGTATTGAAATAGTTGTTATGAAATAGACTTAAATAAGTTTGAAGTCGACCTGTGGCCCAACCGACACAAACTTGAGAAGTCTCCTTAGGGAGGGGAGGGGAAACTGGCTCACTCCTTAGGGATCTTCTTATTATTTCTAGTACGATCTTCTGGGCTTTCCATGGATACGTTTGCAAAATGAAATATATATACTTTAAACAGTTATGAACTTAATTAGTTTGAATTCCAAATATATATACTTTAAACATATTTATAAACACAAGTTTGAATTCGATTTGAAAACGAAAAATTGGTTACATAAAATTCAAATAAGAAAAATCAAGGAATATACATTTAATAACCAAACTCGAGACAGATAAATGGAAGCTTTTAGTTTAGAAAATAAAACTTCAAAGTATCATAATTTAAAAGAGAAGCTAGGAATTACTAAAGGTTTAATGAGTTTTTTCTTTAAAAAATAATATCCAAGTTTCAAGTGTTATAAAGACACTGCACTCTGCAATGGGAGAAGTAAGCTCAACATTTTACAATCCAACAGATTGACCATGAGCGCATCCCATTCCAGTGATGGAGGTTGTCCTTTGAATGCACCACATACTAAGGTCAATGAGCCAAAGGAGATAGATGTAGAGGGTTTCACTAAAGTAACCCATAGAAGAAGATAACCTAAGAAGCACCAAATATTAGAAAAACAAAATAAGCCCATATCAACGAATAGCTTTGTAGTGCTAAATCAGAGAAAAATAATAATGGAATGGAGTCACATTTACAAGACATGTTTCTCGACCATCAATGAAGAAGACAAGTAATGGAAAGGATTCACATTTACAAGTAGCACCAAATCAAGACAAACTAGAAGGATGCAAGAAGAAAATTAAAAATCATGAAAACATGGATCAACAAACCCATCCATATGAATCTCAAGGCAATGAAGTGGAGGCTAACATCATCGAAGAATACAGGGAAGATATGGAATAAGGATAGTTGGACTAAAAAAGACTTTAGGGAATATTGTAACAACCAGAGCCACAAATCCATCTCTACCAAACAACTTCAACTACTAAAAGAGGCATTGGTCAAATCCAAAACAACCCCTCAATTGTGGGTCCACAGAAGGAATCTCGAAGAAATAAAAATGGAACTATAGAGGATAAAAAAATAGGGGACACAAAAGAAACAAGCAATTGTTATAGCCTAAAATGACACATTCTCTTCCTATGGCCACTTTCCCATGTTTTCGTCACATGTCGACACTTTCATGACGACACTTCATGAAAGTCACTGAAAAATACCCAAATTGGAGGAGCCATATCTCAACTTATGTAACTCCGTTTGAACTCTTCTTTGGACCGTTGGAAATATATCTGAGTAAGGAACATCTTTGCAATAGAATCCAAAGCTTGAAAATTCCCTAAATCACCCTAAAAATTATATTTTTGATGTAACCAGGACTTTGCTTAAGCAATCTGCATTTTCCACTATGCATTCGCGACTTTGCCTTCATAGTACCCACGGTTACCTCCTGTAGTGGTAAAAAAATAATAAAAATATGAAAAATATCGAACTAGGGGTGGTTTGGGAAGTTTTGGAACTGACTTGGAAGTTGTAACTGACCCCTATTCGACCCTATCTCTTAAGAAATGTATAAAGAGAGGGAGAGAGGTCCATGAGAGGGGAATTGAACCTTTTTATTGTTATGCTGGAGGAATTGGGACTCTCATTCCCCCTACCTTTTCCCTAGATCATATCCTTGTGTTGTAGATATTGGAGGCTGAGTTCCTTAGAGAAGAGAAGCAGAAGAAATAGATCAAGGTTTCGTGAGGTGCCTAACAAGAGGAGAAAGTGAACTATGTACTTCTTCCACTTGATTAATATAGATGTGATGTCCTTCTTCTTTCCCAATCATTGTTCAATGTATGATTGAATCTATGTTATGTTTATATAATGATGTCTATCATTTTAGGGTTTCATGTTTTACTGAACATAATCTCCTTTCATATAGTCTATTTGGTTTGAGGAAGTTATAACTTGTTTTGCAGGTCTCTTGAAGAAGACGAGCAAGAGGAAGGGATAGAGAAAGCTTGGACCAGCCTTCAGTGATCAGGTATGGACCCTACTCATCTTTGAATCTTGCTTATATTTTCTTGTTGAACATTGTACATCTATCTTTCAACCCTAGTATGTTGATGGCCTCTTAATCCCCAACCATATGAACACTTTCCCCTACAATAGAACAGGTGACTCCGCTCGGGAGATCCTTGTTAGTTTGGGGTTTCTTTGAATTTATTCCATTGTTTTTGAAACTTTCAGGTCCTTCTTACAAATTAGGAACACCCTTGGATTCTGATAGAACACCTCCCCTGCCTTCCTAGGGCAGTTTTTTACCTTTTGGGGGATTTTCCCACCCATTCGCTGGTCCTGGACTCAACAGTCACAACTTTAAGATGAATTTGCAAATTGTACACTAGAAACCTATGAGTCATTCGTGACCCAGCAGAGGAGAAACTCATGAATGCCCCTGAAACAGCGTTTTTCATCATTTTTGTGTTTTTTTTGTTGTTTGAGGGTTGTTTTGGAGGTCTTTTAGGGTCCTCTGCATGTGCATGACTCTAGGGAGTTGGTACTATCTCTATTGAGTGTTTTTATTCTATGTTGTAAGCCCCTTTCAAGTCTTTGAACTTGTTTTTTTCTCTTTCTCCCCCACCCTCCTTCTTTGGCTTGACCTTGTTGGACAAGGTCTTGATTGACTCTTGGGACTTCTTAACCCTTGATTATGTCAGTCTTATTTCTTAGTCTCTTCATGCCAAAGTGGTTGGTTTGTTTACCTTTATAAGCCTTCCTTCCAAGAGAGGTTCTATCCGGTCTTAGGGCACGCTAGGGCCACTTTGAGGGGTGTATAGCAATTTTCTATTTGTTGTTGTGTGTTTTGCTTTGCATGCATTAGTTGATAGGTTGTGTTTCTTTTGCATTTATAAAATAAAAGTAAAAAATAACATATAGTTTATTTATATGCACATAGATTAGGTTCTTAGTCTAAATTGCATGGCATATCATTGTTCTTGAAAAAATAAAAAGAAGTTGTTATTTTGTGGCTTTCAAATTTCAATTTGAAAAAGAAAGAGAAGTAGGTTTGTTTTTGCATTTCATTTCTCTTTTGCTTAGTCATCTTGTTTTGACATTGATTCAAAACACGATTGGTTTCACCCTCCCCACCCTTTGAGTAATCAACATCCCTTTAAAATGAATGTTTAATATCTAAAATCTATTAGTAATTGTTTGTTTCTAGGGATGACACACACTAGTCTATGTTACTGTCTTGGGTTAGGGATATCTTAACTTCCCAAAACTTAAAAACTCAAACATAGTGGCCTATCTTTTAGGAAATCCAACTTCACAAAGTGAGACACCGAAAAACTCCTCTAACATGGGAGTCAAGCATGAGGTCGTGCGATACTGAGTTGTTGGAGATACCCCTCCTCTTCTGAGCAAAGCATACACCAGAGATGTTGCACATTTGGGGACTTACTCGGCACCTCTTTTCGGCCCTATGTGGTGCCTGGTAGTGGTTAGGTTTCGAGCTTAGCTACCCTGCCCATGTGCATCGGTTGGACTGATGAATGTTTCGACGGACTTGATTTGTAATTTTGGTATCCTTAGTATCTTGTCTGCTAGGTTCTTACACTAGTGGCAGTGGAAGGTTATTTCCACTACTCCTATGGTAGACTTAGAAGGTAACCCCAATTGACAATTTGGGAGGGCGGTTCGATGATTCCAACGCTTGCACCCAGAAAACTCATCACAAGATGCCGAGTAACTACTATTTGACCTTCACCTGTTTGTTCTAGGCCCTAATCTTCCCAGAATTTCCTTTGGAAGGTACCTCTGCTTTTACTAGTTTGATACTTAGGTCTTTTCTGCTAGTGGTGTTTTCTTTGTACTATTGGTTGCCTATTGACCTCGGACTTTTTCTTCTTGTTTGAAACTATGGCTAATACCCGTATGGACACTAACCAGGAGACCCCCGTGCTAGGGGCCCCTTGTACTTTTCCTCTCACCGTGAATGTTGGTATTCCTTGATGGCCACCTTGAATCTACCTAGATTCACCCTAGGGCTACCAGTTTGGTTTTTTTCCACTCCAACTATTTGGAATGATCCTGATTCTTCTCAAGCAAGCTCCTTATATCAAGGGAACCAAAACAATGTCTCCCCTTCACCTATAGAAAACTCTCCTCCTCCTTCTACCTCATGCGGTGAAAGTTCTGATACTAGTAACCGACAATCTAAAAGGAGTAAAAGAAGGAAGAATAGGAAGAAGAGTCGAAATCAAGGGGGAACCCATTCAACCTCTGCAGGTAAAGTTGAATTTCACCACCTAGCCTCTGTAGGTCATGCTGGGGGCACCTATGCAACCTCTGCAGGTCAGGTTGGATCTAAGCACTCAACCTATGCAATTCAAGTTGATCCCAACCACCCATCGTCAGAAAGTCATTCTGGTGGAACCCTTCCAACCTCTGCAAGTCATGTTGGACCCAATCACTCAACCTCTGTAGTTCATGTTGAAGGCACCCGCTCAACCTTGGTAGGTCAAGTTTAACCTCCCCATCCAACCTTTGTAGGTCATGTTGGATCCAGTTATCCATCCTATGTAGGTCATGTTGGGAAACCTTCTCTAACCTCTATAGTTCATGATGACTCCATCCACCCAACCTCTGGAGGTCATGCTGGGGGCACACACTCAACCACTGTAAAGCATGTTAATATTGACCACTCAACCTCTAGAGGTCATGCATGAGGAAAACAACAAGCCTCTGCTAGTCATGTTGGACCTAACCACCCTGACTCTAGAGGTCATGCTAGGGGAAAGCAGTCAACCAATGCATGTCATGCTGAAACCGTTGAGAAAACAAATCATTCGAAACACAATCCAAATTTTCCTTGTAGGATTTGTGAGGGAGATCACCTTACCAATCAGTACGCTTCTATCGCAGAGGTTCAAAGAGTATGGTTCCAAGGACATCATGTTTCTTAACAACCTGAAGTTTATCAACAACCTATTCAACCTTCTATTGATCAAGTGGTTGAACCAATCTCATCTTTGGTCGATCCCACTCTCCCTCTGGAGAGTGACATTTACCAAGTGATTGAACCGATGCAATATTTGGTCAATCCCACTCTCCCTTCAGAGAGTGATTTTCATCAAGCAATTGATTCGATGCCATATTCGATCAATATCACTCTTCCTTTGGAGAGTGAATCATCGATGCCATATGCCATAATATCCATTTGCATGTACCTTGCTTGCACTTATGAACCTGATTTCATCTTCCACGCTTTTAGCTCATTGTATAAGCCCTAATCTCTACTCTCATTAATGCTCATCTTTGTACCTTTTTGCCTTTGCAACTTGACACCTTTTTCCTTGAGGAGACGTTTCCTAAGTGTCTTTATCTTTCTCATGTTCCTTGCATTATGCTTAAGTTTGTTCATCGCACTTGGAGCTAGTTTCTCCTGCCTCTAACACTCGTCTCCTCACATTTAGAGAATTCTTTCTACACTCCTTCAATCTCGTTAAAAGAAGTAAGGAGGTCGCGAGTTTACTTTTCTGGACTCGTTAAAACTTTATGAGAAATCTGAGTTATGTGTTTGTTTAGACTCGTTAAGGTAATTTGAATTATCATCCACATCGGTGGTATTTTATCGCTTTTTTGGACCATGTGGATTACTTACAAAAAAGGAATAATCTATTTTCTTCGGAATCTAGAAGAGTATCTTCAGGCATAGGTTTATCTCTTTTCCGGACCTAGAGGACTAAAATTACGAAAAAGGAACCTTTTCGAGCTTAGTTTTCTCTTTTTCGTGCTCTAGACCAAAACATGAAAAATATTTTGAGTGTACTTTAGGTATTTTTCATGCTCGCTAAACCCTAAGAACAAAGCATCAAGTTTACTGTTGTCAGTCCCATTCTTGTTAATAAATGGAACTTTCTGAGCGATCTGGCATTCTTTCACACTCATTAAAACTAAAGTGTTTCTACTTGCTTTTGAATGAGCGTCAGTCTAGTGATAATTTACCCCTTTTTCAGACCTTTTCGACTAAGTACAAAAAAGGTACACCTTAGCTCACTTGAGCTAATAGAGTTATCATTTGGATTGTTTTATAATTTTTCAGACTCGGGAGACTAAATTTACGAAAAATCACCCAAATGGAGTCTTCTTTGGAGTTTTCATACTCTCAAAACTATGAAAACACAGATGAGCATCCACTAATTTGGGCTCGTAAAATCCACGAATAAGTGCTTATCAAGCATTCTTCTATCTCTTCTTTGAGCTTCTCAACAATGAAGAAGGTCTCGAGTTTGATTTCTTGGACTTGTTAAACCTTTACAAGAAAGAAGGGAACAGAAGTTCATTCACATGTTTTTTACATCATGGCAGCAAGTCTTGTCTCCTTGAACAAAGCACCGGTTTTGAGTCTATCAACAGTTGGGTCCTAGTATTTTGACCTTATCCCAATTTGAAGTTTCTTACTCCTCTAGTTGGATTATTTTCCAATTATATGGGGAATCTGTTAATGTCTCCTACATTGCAAATTTGTGTCGTTGGTCCTTTTGTGTCAAAAGCTGCCTAAGTCACTTTTGTGTCGTGCTCACTGTTGAAGAATCAAACTTTGCCAGCCATTCTGCAATTTCCTTGACCTTTTTTGTCGGACATTCCTTGGTATTAGTTCATTACATTATGTCTTTAGTGATCTTTGTTGCAACTTTTGTATTCGTCCCAGATCCCATTCAACCTTTGACTTACCTCTTGTTGGATGATGAAGGATGCTTTAATTTATTCCTTCCAATGAATCTCTTCCTATCAACCTCAGCACATTTATCTCTGGGAATGATCTTTAGAGTTACTGATAGTACCTTGGCGATTACAGTCATCAATGGCAATTTCCCTCGCTATTGGGTAGCGAGAATTCCTTAATGTCTCCTACTAGATGGATTCTTAAAGTGTTCAACGTCAAGACCTTGTAATCACACTTGTTAGAATGTACTAGGTACCTTGGGAACCATTTTCATTAATGGTGGTTTCCCTAACGTTTGTTAATGGTTCTTATCATTGACAGGTAATCAAACAGTTTCCTCCATGTTCGAATTCGGCTCCTTTATTCGCATGGTTAGGATTCATACCTTTGGGCAGTTTGGATTGAAGACCTTGGGCCGATAGTAGCATCGTCATCTTTTTCTATTTCTCGATTTGTGTAAGACCTTGTCACACTTCATATGAAATTTGTTAAGACATAGATCCACCTTGTATTCTTGTGGCTATGATGGATTTTTTAGCATGGATCCACCTTGTTCATTTGTGGCCATGACACCTTTAGATTTCATATGGCACATTTTTGCATATTGTGTGACCATGATAGTTACATCAGTTATACACATGTTGGATCCGCCTGTATCTTTATGGAGATAATTTGTATATGGACTTGTATGTCCCAGAGATCATTTATGTCTAACATTTATCTCTCTTTCAGGTACCTTCATTCGAGCCTTTGATCTTGGATTCTCCGTCTCTTTGACTCCATATGCAGTTGTTTCCTTTATAATGTATTACGACTATCATATTTCCCTCTAACCTCATACATTATGGGGAATATGGTATAGCTTAAATGACACTTTCTCTGCATGTGACCACTTTCCCATGTTTTCGTTGCATGTCGACACTTCCACGATGACACTTCATGAAAGTCACTGAAAAAACACCTACATTGGAGGAGCCATATCTCAACTTATGTAACTATGTTTGACCTCTTCTATGGACTGTTGGAAAGGTATTTGAGTAAGGAACAACTTTGAAGAAGCCTCCAAAGATTGAAAATTCCGAGAAGCACCCTAAAAATGATATGTTTTTATGTAACCAAGACTTTTCTTAAGCAAACCTACGTTTTCCACTATGCATTTGCGACTTTTCCTTTATAGAACTTGCGGTTACCTCCTGTAGTGGTCAAAAATAATAAAAATATGAAAAATATCAAATATGGGGTGGTTTGGGAAGTTTTGGAACTAACTTGGAAGTTGTAACTGACCCCTATTTGACCCTATCTCTTCAGAAATGTATAAAGAGAGGGAGAGAGGTCCATGAGAAGGGACTTGAACCTTTGCATTGTTATGCTAGAGGAATTGGGACTCTCATTCCCCCCTACCTTTTCCCTAGATCATCTCCTTGTGTTGCAGAGCTTGGAGGCTGAGTTCCTTGGAGAAGAGAAGCAGAAGAAATAGATCAAAGTTTTGTGAGGTGCCTAGCAAGAGGAGAAGGTAAACTTTGTACTTCTTCCACCTGATTAATAAATATGTGATGTCCTTCTTATTCTCAAATCATTGTCAATGTATGATTGAATATCTATTATGTTTATATGATGATGTATATCAGTTTAGGGTTTCATGTTTTACTGAACATAATCTCCTTTCATATAGTCTATGTGGTTTGATGAAGGTATAACTTGTTTTGCAAGTCTCTTGGAGAAGAGAAGCAAGAGGAAGGGCTAGAGAAAGCTTGGACCAGCCTTCAGTGATTAGGTATGAACGTACTCATCTTTGAATCTTGCTTATATTTTCTTGTTGAGCATTTTACATCTATCTTTCAACCCTATTATGTTGATGGCCTCTTAATCTCCATCCATAGGAACACTTTCCTCTACAACAACAATGAATTAAATAAATGGAGGCAAAGATCATAGACTCTGGACATAACCTACAACTTATGGAGGTTTTCTTCATCAACGCTCCCCATTCTCGTTGAAGTTAATCTTATAGAATTTAAGAGGAACCAATGGTCAAAAAATAATAAGGCTATTGAAGAAGTAAATATCCATTGAAAAAACATCTATCATGATGCTACAAGAAACCAAATGCTCCAACAACATGGTCTCGAATCTATCCAAGAAAAATTGGAAATAAAGCTCCTCCACATCAATAGATGCAAACGGTGTTGCTGGAGAAATAGTGATAATATGGAAATCATATGAGGTACATCTATCAAGATTATTTTCTCATGCTTATTCTCTAACTACTACCTTCCACATAATAGGGACAAAAGTAACATGAGTGCTCACAAATGTTTACGTCCTGCATGCACCTCCACAAAAACAAAAAGAGAAAATTGGGGACAGACATTAGATCTCGGGAGATGACTTCAATATGATCACCTCACTCATAGAAAATAAAGTATGAAGAATTAATCTAGAACCAAAGGGTAATTCATTCAAGGAAACCATTGACCAGCTAGTCCTAATCGACATGGATATTAACAATGTGACCTTCACCTGAAACAACAAAAGGGGAAACACCCATAAAATAGTCTCATGTTAGGACATATTCCTAAGAATGGATTCAATCTTAGTTTTATGTGGAGAACTAACAACTTATATCATGGATTCAGTGGGATATGACCACTGGCCAATATGCCTACAATGGAACAACATCTAAATCTTGTCACGAAGGCCTTTTCGATTTCAAAAGTCTTGTCTCAATCACCCAAGCTTCCAGGACAACATTAAAAAAATGGTGGAATGAAATTGAAACACCAAGAGGAACCCACATGTACAAGTTACAACAAAAGCTCAAAAGCATAATGACCTACCTCAAGAAGTGGGATTGAGAAATATTTGGGAACATTTTCATTGAACGGTAGAAATTGGAAAAGAAATGTTTAAGACTCAACAAGAGATCATCACTTATGGATTCAATGAAAGGTTAGTGGAAGAGGAAGCAAAAATCAAAAATCAAATTGAAGAGATAGATAGGCAGGAACAATGGTTGTAGAAACCAAAATATACAGTAAACATGCTACAATAGGGAGAATGAAACACACACTTCTTTTATCAATCCTCCTTGGAACGTTGGCAACACTATATGATATTCTCTTTTAAAGATCATCAAGATCAAAATCTTACCAAACATGAAAACATTGAGAAAGAGTTGGTCTCTTTCTTCAAAGATATTTTGATTGAACCTCCTCTTAATATATCAAAAGCAATAAGGAATATTACATAATATATCCCTTCCTTGGCCACCCAAGAACAAAATGACAGTATAATGAGGCCTATTGAGATGTTTCAACTTGAAGGGGTTATTCATCAAATCATAACTGGAAAGACTCCTGGGTCAAGCAAATTTGCAACCATCTTCTTACATCATTGCTAGATATCATTTTAAGTAAGAGGTGTGGGAAGTAGAAGAAGATTCCAAACATTCCCTGGGAGTGCTTCTGACCCTCAAATCCAATTTTCTAGAACTTATGCTAGTGTAAAACAATACTGAAAATCCTTATAAGTTTCACCCAATCTCTTTGTGCAATGTGATATATAAAATTATTGCAAAAGTTTTAGCCATTTGGCACAAACCTGTTGAAATATTGTAACTTCAAAGGATATTCTAAATGTATTTTACTGATGTACCCCAAGGGAGATGTTATTATTCCTATGTCGGGATGTTACTATTGTATTTGGTCATTATAGAGTCATGAGGTAAAGCCTCCATTGTAAGTCGGGTCATTAGTACCCCAATGAATAATATAAAATACTATTTTGAGTATTCCTAGGTGAATTCGTCCTAGATAGTTTAGTGGGGCCGACTTGTTTAGGGTAAAAGTCGGCTGACATAAAGTATAAATAGAGGAGATGTGTTCCTCATTATAACATAGACTCACTAACTTGAGTAGTGCATAGGATATAGAGAGAGACAGATCAGCAAGGAGGAGAATACCTGTTTTGGGGTTTTGCATTATACATATAATACAGAGGAAGTTTTGCTAGGTTTTCTTCCCCTTTAGTGTTTCCCAAGATAAATACTGTGTCTATCTTATGATTGTGTTTCTTTAAGTGATTCTACATACGCTACTGTTGTGAAGTTGGATTGAACACTAATGATATCTGGTCTAGCATATGAAATCTTAACATGATATCAGAGCTAGCCTGAATAGGACAGCTTTCACAAGGTGAAACTCTCTCTCCTCTCCCTCCGGAAGAAACTAGGGTTTCTGCAAAGTTTGGAATTTGGAAGATTTGCTTGCATAGAAAGTTGTGCCTCCCTAGAGAGCATCTATTGAGCCCAAGATTGAATTTTTTTGGGTGGTTGAATCTTCGAGAAATCCAAATCCTAGTTTGCCCCTGAACCAAAAAACTACAAAAAACCAGAACCAACAATTTTGCAGAAATTGGAACCTTGCAAGTAAGATTTGAAGGGTGAAGATTTGGGATTTCCTGAAATCAATTGGACAAACCAATTCGCCTCATTCGAGCGCATCTCCTGGTAAGGTCAGCTTTACATGTTGAGAAATTTCAATTTTTAGTGACCTACTGGACATGATGGCCCTAAACACTAAACTTGGTTAATTAAGGAATTTTTTAGGCCTAAAATGGGCCTCATAAAGGAAATAATAAAATAAGAGTTATAATAATAAAATAAAAGTTCTAAATTTTGGAGGGGAAAAAGAAAAACTACTTTTTCTTATTGTATTTTTTACATATCTCCTTATCGGTTCATCCAAATTTTGAATTTGACGACCTGTTGGATGGGGAATTTAATTCCTCATCCAACTCATACCCACGATGCATGCTTCTGAGGTACCCAAGGCACCCAAAAATGAAAATTTCAATAAAAAAAATGTATTTTAATATTAAAATATGTTTTTACTGAAATTTTCATTTTTGGGTGCCCTGGGTACGTTAGAAGTATGCAGTGTGGGTATGGGATGGATGTGGAATTAAATTCCCCATCCAACGGGTCCCCAAACTCAAAATTCAGGTGAACCCATAAATAGATATGTCAAAAATACGATAAGAAAAAATAGTTTTTTCTTTTTCTCTCGTTTTTTTTTTTATAAATTTTACCCTTATGTTTTACATCATCATCTTGAGTCCGATTGGTTCTTATAAAGTGAATTTTAATGGTACAATTTTTGTTTTGAGGCCCATTTTTTACCTCAAAACTCCCCTAATGATAAATTGGAAGGCATTGAAAACTTCCTAGCATGGAAGTATAGGATTGGTCTCACTCTGAAAGAGAATGGTCTTGAGAAGTACATCAAGGATGAAGTTGCAGAACCAACCAAATTTTAAGCTAAGGAGAAGCATGAACAAGAACTAATCAAGGCAATGAGGATCATTGTTGATTCTATCAAAGATCACTTGATCCCTCGAGTGTCGTCTAAGAAGACACCAAAGCAAATGTATGATGCACTTTCCAAAATGTATGAGGGAAGTAAAATCAATAGAAAGTATGAATTTTGACATAGTATGGGAAGATTGCATTCAAGAAGAAGCTATAGTATCTAACAAATAAGCTCTACTCAAAGAAGATGATCAGGATCTAGCCATCCATACTAAAGGAAGAAAACAATCTAACTTCAAGAAGGGTAGTCACAAACCTTCAAAGAAGAAGTTTCAAAATAAAAGAGTAAACAAAGATTACTCAAAGTATCAATGCTATAACTGTCATAAGATAGGACACCTTTCGAGAGAGTGTCCATCACCAAATAAGAAAAACAACAAAAGACATCATGCTCGTCTAGCTGAAGATGAGGAAGAAGAATAAAGACCTCAAAAGAGGCTAACAAAAGAAGAAGATGTAGAAGAATATTACTATTCTTTGCACTCTATGGGTCTGTAACAGTTGGAGATGATACATGGCTTATTGAAAGTGGTTATTCAAAGCACGTGAAAGGGAAGAAGCAAAAATTTTCAAGACTCGAAGAAAAGAGCTCTCCTCGGAAAGAATCATTAGGAGATGACTATCAATGTCCCATAAAAGGTATTGTTGAATCAAGCTACAATATTGACTCTATGACTTCCATGGAGATGAAGTAAGTACTCTATGTACCAGGTTTGAAAAAGAACTTACTTTCCATCTCAGCTCTAGATAAGAAAGGATATAGAGTTTATTTTATAGAAGGACAAGTACTTATGTGGTCCAAAGGAAAGACACTTGAAGATGTTGTGGTCATTGGTGAAGAAGAAGGAGGACTGTACAAACTCAAAGGACATCCATAGAAATCCATTGTCCATGAGACGACTAGCTCAAGTGAAATATGGCATAGGATTCTTGTTCACATCAAATACAAAGCACTACCCTATGTGAGCAAGGTGGTAACAGGGTTACCAGATATGAAGATTTATTATGAGGGAAATTGCAAAGGATGTGCAATAGTAAATAATATCAAGAATCCCTTTCCGAAAAGTGAAACAAATACTAAAGGTACGTTGGAATTAATTCATTGTGATGTATGTGGTCTTATTCCCTATGTATCATTAAATGGATATGAATATTATGTCTTATTTATTGATTACTATTCAAGAAAGACATGGGTATACTTCTTGAAGAACAAAAGTGAAGTCTTCAGGAAATTCAAGGAATTCAAAGCCTTGAAAGGGAACCATTCAGAAAGAACAATCAAGACACTAAGATTAGATAATGGTGGAGAATATACTTCAAAATAATTTGAATCATTCTGTAAGGAGGCACGAATCAAGAGGGAACTAACCACTCCCTATAATCTTCAACATAATGGTGTTGTGGAAAGAAAGAATATAACTATTATGGAAGCAGTGAAAACAATGATTCGTGACCAAGACCTCCCCATGCATCTATGGGATGAAGCAACAAGAACAACCGTATATATCCATAATAGATTATCTCACAGTGCTTTTGGATTCAATACTCTTGAAGAAATGTATACATGAAAGAAACTTGAAGTGAGCCATCTCAAGATATTTGGTTTCCCAGTATATGTACATATTCCAAAAGAGAAGAGAACCAAGTGGATCCTTCTGGAAAGAAAGGAATATTGTTTGGATACTATGAAGTTTCTAAAGCCTTCAGGATATACATTTCAGGATTCCATCATATCAAGATTAGTAGGGATGTAACATTTGATGAAGAGAGAGCTCTGAAGAAATATATAAGGTGTCTGCTTGAAAATATACATGAAGAGGATGTACCTCCTAGAATGATTGAAGTTGAACCCTCTCCTAAAATAGTAGAATCTAAAGATCATGATATGCTAGAACCTCAAGAACCCCCTACTATGGATATGTCTCGAAAGAGAGAACTTGCTTGGGTAAGGGAAATTATACAAGAAGCGGAGAGAGATGGAGCTCAAGACTCAGTCAAGAATAAGCAAAATATCAAAGCCATACTCCATTTATGTAGCTTTGATGTGTGACCTTGTAGATCAAGAACCCACCAACTATGAGGACGCTGCACAGAAGAAAGAGTGGGTGAAAGCAATGACGGAAGAATACCAGTCAATGATGAAGAATGATGTTCGGGATATAGGACCCAAACCAAAAAACAAGAGTGTGGTGTCTTCGAAATGGATCTACAAAATAAAACATGTTGCTGATGTAAGTATTGAAAAGTACAAGGAAATATTTGTGGCTAGGGGATTCTCTCATAAAAAAGGGGATTGATTATGAAGAGAAATTTTCTCCAGTAGCAAGGTACACTTCCATTAGAACCATCATGGCACTTGCTTCCATGATGAAGTGGGATTTACACCATATGGATGTAAAAACAACCTTCTTGAATGGTATGATTGAGGAATAGGTTTAAATCGAACAGCCACAAGGATTTGAAGCTGAAGACAGAGTGACTCATGTATGTAAGTTGAAAAAGGATTTGTATGGACTGAAGCAAGCTCCTAGAGCTTGGTATGGTAGAATAGATAGCTTCTTAACAAGCTTAGGCTTTACCCAGATTAAATTTGATCCTAACCTTTACGTGAAGGTTAAGGATGATGAACATGTCATACTGTTACCGTATGTGGATTATCTATTTCTGACGGGAAATGGGAAACAAATCACGGAGAGCAAGAAGAAGCTAGCCGAAGAATTCGAGATGAAAGATCTTGGATTGATGCATTATTTCCTCATGCTGGAAGTGTGGCAAAGCCCAGAAGGGATCATTCTGAACCAGGGAAAGCATGCAGTATAAATATTAAAAATATTTGATATGTTGGATTATAAATCCATGGACACCAACCTGAATTTGTTATCTGATGAGTCATCAGAGTTAGTGGACATGACTCGGTACAGATAGATCATTGGGTCATTGATGTATCTGGTGAATACAAGGCCATATATATGCTTTGTTGTGAACACCTTAATTCAGTATCTAGTTAAACCTAGACAGGTTCACCTGATAGATACAAAGCATGTGATGAGGTACCTAAAAGGTATGATAGATCTTGGACTTTACTATGGTGGAGATCATGACTACAGATTGTATGGATATATGGATTCATATCGGGAAGGAAGTGTCGCATACAAGAAGATCACCTCAGGTGGATGTTATTGTCTAGGATCCTCCATGATCTCATGGTTTAGTAAGAAACAGTGAAGTGTTTCTCTCAGCACAACTGAAGCGGAGTACATAGCATCTTGCTCTGCTAGTTGTGAAGCAATATGGCTTCAGAAACTGATGTTAGGACTATTTGACATGGAATTGGATACCATAGTGATTCTTTGTGACAACCATAGTTGCATAAAGATGAAAAAGAATCATGTGTTCCATGATAAATCAAAGCACATAGAAATCCAATATTTTTATATAAGGGATATGGTACAAAAGGGAGCTATAAATATCCATTATGTGAGTACCGATGAGAAAGTTGTTGATGCGATGACAAAGCCTCTATATCGAGTAAAGTTTGAATATTTCTGTGACAAGCTTGGTGTAGTTCGAAAATACTTTCCTCGCAAGGAGGAATAGTGATGATACTACAAACTTTCCTTGCAAGAAGGAATGATGAAGATATGGACCCTATTCAAAAAGGAGGAACAAGTCGAAGCTATGAACTCTCTTCGGAAAGGAAGAACAGGTTGAATATATGAACCCTCCTTAGACAAAGGGGGAGCAGGTTGATGATATGGATCTTCCCGGAAAATGGGGAGTGATTGTAAGACTATAATCGATGACGGATGATAGTGATGCTCTAGTATGAAAGAGGCCAAGTACACCTGAAGATGCTAACAAGGTCTGAAATTCACTTGTGGACGACAGTATCCTCTCTTGAGGATGGTATTGCAGGTATAACACTATGTCCATGAGAGTGTTCCTTACTAGCTAAGGATGTCCCTGTAGATGTTACTCTTGTATGGAGAGTACCCACATTCATTTGTGGATACTGTAGTATAGCATTCGCTTGTAAATGGTCCTTGATTTAGTGCTAAGAATTCTCTATGATGATTCCTCGCAGACATCGTAGTATAACACTCGCATGGAGTGGTCCTAACTCTAACATGCTAAGGATATTCTATGATGAGGTCCCACACCTAGGTGTGGTCGAAATTTGCAGTTGCATACAATAATCTTCTATGGAGAGTATTCCTACATGTACATGTAGATGTCATAGTATATCACTCGCTTAGGAGTGGTCCTATATTTGAAGTTGAGGATTATCTATGATGAGTCCTTATAGACGATAGGGCCTGCATCTAGGTGTGGTCAATATCTACATTCAGTTGTAGACTATTAAATTGGTCGATACTATGGACCCTCCTTGTTGAGGTGGAGTAGGATGATGGAGTATTGCATCATACTTGGACCTATGTCCTAAAGTTATAGGGATTGATCATCCCGAAAAGAGATCATGTGTACTGCAAGTAGCATGGCAAAAAAGGATCAAAAATATTAAAGTGGAGATGCAAAGGATCGAAGTGACGCTGCTACAAAGGATCAAGAAGATCTAAGTTCTGCTACAAAGGATTGAGAAGATCAAAGTGTTGCTACAAAGGATTGAAAGGATCGAAGTGATGTTGCTACGAAGGATCAAGAAGATCGAAGTTCTACTGCAAAGGATCAAGAAGATCAAAGTGTTGCTGAAAAGGATCGAGAAGATCGAAGTGTTGCTACGAAGGATTGGAAGATCGAAGTGTTGCTGCAAAGGATCAATAAGATCAAAGTGTTGCTGCAAAGGATCAATAAGATCAAAGTGTTGCTGCAAAGGATCGAGAAGATCGAAGTGTTGCTGCAAAAGGATCAAGTGATCATGTGCTGCAGAAGATGAAGACATTGAAGAGTAATTGTTCCAGTTACTGATGAATGTTGAAAACTTCGTATGACGTATAGATGTATTACCTCGATACTCTTGAAGATACTGTCTCTCGTCACTCCTATAGTCTATGATGATGTTGTCAGTAGAATACCTTTCTTGTTAAGGCAGAGTGTTGAAATATTGCAACTTCAAAGGATATTCTAAATGTATTTTACTGATGTACCCCAAGGGAGATGTTACTATTGTATTTGTTCATCATAGAGTCATGAGGTAAAGCCTCCATTGTAAGTCAGGTCATTAGTACCCCAATGAATAATATAAAATATTTTTTTGAGTTTTCCTATGTGAAGTCATCCCAGACTGTTTAGTGGGGTTGACTTTTTTAGGGTAAAAGTAAGTTGAAATAAAGTGTATAAATAGAGGAATTGTGTTCCTCATTATAACATAGACTCACTCACTTGAGTAGTGCATAGGAGAGAGAGAGAGAGAGAGAGAGANTTTCTTCCCCTTTAGGGTTTCCCGGGATAAATACTGTCTCTATCTTGTGATTTTGTTTCTTTCAGTGATTCTACATATGCTACTATTGTGAATTTGGATTGAACACTAATGATATCTAGTCTAGTATATGAAATCTTAACAAAACCTCTCCTCCCCCATCTCATTTTTCCAAAATAATAATTATTAATATGTTGAGGGAATCCAAACTATGGATGGAATCATATTGGATCACGAGGTTATACATCCCTTGAATCTTACCAAAAAACCTAACATGTTAATCAAACTAAACATGTCAAAAAAAATTGACAAGCTTAGTTGGGAATACATTGAACAAATGTTATTTTCCTTTGGATTTAACTCGACTTGGACGCATTGGATTCTCTCCTTGACTTCCTTTTTGTTCTTATGAATTCTCATAAATGGATAACCTTCTGCAACTTTCAAACCTTTAGTGGAATAAGGAAAGGTTACCCTCTTTTTTTATTTCCTCTTTATTCTCATGTAAGAGGGCCTTAGTTGAACCATTAATGACATGAAAACCGATCAATACCTCAAAGGTCTTGATATTTACCACTCTAACAACACCCACATGCATTAGAAGTTTGTAGATGACACATTTATCATGGGACACTCCTCGATCAAGGAAGTATCTGCCATAAAAAAAAATATCTATATATTTTTATGGAATCCTTAGGCACCTCCATCAATCATGAAAAATCCCAACTCTTTTTTTTAATTCCCCCTTTATAACACAAGGAAACATTTCCTAAATTATGGGATTTCCTAGTAACTCCCTTCCATCTAACTACTTAAATGCCCTACTTATAAATTATATGATTAGTGATGGCTCCTTGTTTTATCCATATTCTATCTATATATTAGATAAGGAACCAAGTCTTTTAATTGAATTTCCTCATGTTTATCGTCTAACTAAGCATCATTTCCACGAATTTGAAGGTTATTCCATGAAGTTTATAACAAGGTATATTTTTGCCATTATTCCATCTTATTTATTCATTTTTTTAAACAAAAATTTAAAATATTATATCTAATGAATAATTATTTGGGATATAGTCCTTTGGTTATTATGCATATTTCTCTCGTTGATCCAGTACCCAATCGGGTACCCAGTCTTGCAACTAATATGCTACCTAATCCAGGACCAGTGAATAAAGTGACAAATGTTCAAAATACGTGAAAGCTCAAATTAGGGCACATTGATGGCTTGGTCATATGATACCCGTGAATATTAGTAGACAACAGTTGTTATCCAAATCCCTTGAAGAACTGCGACCTTGCTATCAACAGTATGAATATTGTAGTCGAAGATGTGGGAGAATCAACTTGATTTAGAGCATGCTTGCTTAATGAAAGACCTCTATTGTGTTTGTTATTTTGATATTTGTTATGACTATTTTGAAGAGTCAACCCTTTCAGTGGTCGACCCATATATTGTATCCTATAAATACATGTTATCGACTTCAACAAATACATGATGATTGTTATGTGATACATTTCAAACTGTTAATTGAATCTAGTGATTGTTTTGAGTTTTTAATTCTCATCTGAAAAGAATTTGGAGGGGGGCCCACCTTCACTTGGTGTTGATATACTGCCTGTGAATATTTCATTTACTTAGATCACTATAAGAATTTTCCTTATATGTTATTCAATTGCTTCTAATTTGTTTACTGTTATTGGGGGTTCTCATAAATAAGAATAGAACACAAAGGGTTTGAAAGGATTCTATGTTAGATGTTGTGGGTTTCATACAATTTATCTCATTATGTTTTGTTTGCATTAATAGCATTCTCTTAGGGTTTTATGCTATAGATTTAAATCTTTTTCATAAACTCAATCAGTTCATCTTAAAGCTTCAGATCTGCAAATAGGATTAATAAAATAGCTTTGAGTCCTTTCTAGTTTAATAAATAGGGTATGTTGTAGAGATTGTTTACGTAGGTTAGCAAATTCTAGCCAGAGACTGTAATTCAATATTCTTTTTAAATTTCAGCATTTTAATATAGGGATTTCTTGTGTGCTCAAATTAGGTTCAGTTGGAAATTCAGATAAACTGAGAAGTTTACTGTGTGTTGGAATTTGAAGTCACAGATTTTTCTTGAATAATGTTCTTTTGTTAAAATATTTTCATTTGATTTGAAATCAAACATTGGCATCAGAATAGATTGTGTGGTGATTATAAGATCTTGTAATAGTTTGTGTGGATTGGTTAGTAATTCGATTTTCAGAGTAAAAATCTGAGAGTGATTGTGTGCATTTAGTTCTTTTATATTTTATTAAGAACATAATTTTGTTGGAAATTATTCTATTCTTGACATAATTAATAGAATAGTGTTATCAAAAAGTATTAAGAAGTTTGATAATTTCATTTCGAGTGGATTGAAAAGTAGCAGATAGATACATAGCTTAATTTAGGACCCTGCTATAAGATATATTAATTAGTTGCATCGTAAAGTTATGATTGTTTATGATTTCTGGTAAGATCAGTAGCAGTCGTGATTTCTTGGATTAAAAGAAAACCAAAGTAGTCTCGTTAATAGTAGTTGTAATTAGTTTTGGAATATTCCCTTGATTCTTGATTACATAAAATAAGTGATTGAATCTTTCTGTAGAGTAGATTTTTATTTTATTTCTTTTCAGTATTTATTGATTAAATGAATAAATAGTGTAGTGTAGATTGTGATTTTGTTAGCATTGATAGGAGTTGATTAGAGTAAAATTATCATTTCCTGAAACTATCATAGGATCTTAATTTAGGTTCTCTTACGCCACAGAAATAGTGTAGCGACTCTACTTACCTTGGACGATAATTGAATTAAAGGTAAATTTATTTGTTATATATATTTTACCTGACATTTTTGGCGCCATTGTTGACGAGTTGCTCAAAGGTAAGATAGTATTTGATTTATTTTTTTTACTAATTTGGTAGTTGTTTTATGTTAAGTGTGATTAGTTTCTCCAGACGAAAGAGAAGGGACGATAAGCCGAGAGGTAAGAACCTACGCATCTGTTATAACAGGTTCTTTCAAATCCATTTGTGGTTTAAGTATTTTGATTTCATTTGTTAGATAGAGTAGTTATTTTGAGTAGTTGTAATTAGTTTTTGAATATTCCCTTGATTCTTGATTACATAAAATAAGTGATTGAATCTTTTTGTACAGTATATTTTTATATTCTTTCTTTTGAGCATTTACTGATTAAATTAATAAATAGTGTAGTGTAGATTGTGATTTTGTCAGCATTGATAGGAGTTGATTAGAGTAAAATTATCATTTCCTGAAACTATAATAGGACCTTAACTTAGGTTGTCTTGCGTCACACAAATAATGTAGTGAATCGAAGTTTACTTACCTTGTTTGATAATTCAATTAAAGGTAAAAAAATTTGTTATATATATTTTACCTGACATTTTTGGTGCCATTGTCGAGGATTTGGTCAAAGGTAAGATAGTATTTGATTTTTTTTTTACTAATTTGGTAGTTATTTTCTGTTAAGTGTGATTACTTTCTGCAGACAGAAGAGAAGGGACGATAAGTCGAGAGGTAAGAACCCGCGCAACTGTTATAACAGGTGCTTTCAAATCCATTTGCAGTTTAAGTATTTTGATTTCACTTGTTAGATAGAGTAGTTATTGATGAAAATTTTGTCATTCACAGTAGAAATTTTTAATGAGACCTAGGGATAGTAGAGGTAGATACACCAAGATTAGTTCTCAAAATTCTCCTATTTTTGGAGATAGAACTCCATCATCATCAAAAAACCCAAGAGATAGGTACATGAGTAACCAAAGAGAATAAAGTACTACACAGGAAATTGTAGGGCAACGACTAGAGGAAATAGTCAAATCAAATTTCATTGGAACAAAAACTGAATCACCTCATAAAGAACTGTTAGTAGCACCTGAGGCGTCTGAAAGTGCTAAAATTTCACCTATAAGAGAGGATCCTAACCTAGAAAGCATAGTGGATGTAGAGAAAATTAACGCGTTATTTGGGAATATATCAGATCCAGTGGTTTCTCAGATAGAATCCACACTAATCCCACCAGAACCAATTAAGGGAAATACATTTCCCCAAACCATACCTAGAATAGAATGGTGGGATCTCACATCATCCTCAAGGGAAGGAAATATAAGCTATACTTTGTTCGATAATCCACTCACAATGGGAGACCGTGAAGAGGAAGTAGAACAAGAAGGGAACACTGAGACAACCTTTGGATTCTCAATTCTGCATCTCATACAAAATGTCAATATGAAAAAGATACCCTTATCCTCATTACCTGTCTTTTATGGCAAGAGTACTGAAGATCCGGATACTTTTTTGTTTGAATTTGACATATTATGTCAAAGTTATAAATATCTCCATGATTCCTAGAAACTAAAGCTATTTCCTGCTACTCTTAATGACGTTGTACTTCGTTAGTTCATGGGGTTAGGACAATTTAGTATAAGGACGTGGGACGAAATGAAAAATGATTTCCTAAAAAAGTATCAAGATTACTGTAGGTCTAAGGATGCCCACCATGGCATTCTTAAAATGCAGCAACATGAAGAGGAAAGTCTGGAAGACTTTATGTAGCGGTTTAATTACATTCTTCAGAAATATAAATATAATGTCATCCAAGAAAATGTTATTAGAACACTCTTCCTAAAGGGAATTTCGGAAGAGTACATAGAAATTCTCAACCTCATGGCTTCAGGTGATATCTATCACAAGTCATTGATGAAATTTGTGAATTGTGTAGAAAATAATCCTGTAGCAGAGAAAAAAATTGAAAGTCTATGAGGGATGGTGTTCCTTGAGCCTCTAAGTCAGTAAATACTAGTGGAGTCACTATGATGGAGATAGGGAACCTTTTGGAAAATTTTAAAACAGATATCCTATGTACCCTAACCTCTCAATTTGATGCCTTGAAAACTAAAAATAGGCAAGAAGAAGAAGATCGTGCAGCATTACATATATTTTTTTCCTAAGTGTAGGAAGAGACGTCCTCTTAAGAAATGTCCTCTTAACAATGTTTCTATTTGTGATGTGTGTATTGAGAAACATCCCATAGAAATTTGTCATGCATTTTCGAATATGCAAGCTCTTTATAAGATAGGTAATGAACCAAGCGATCAATCTTATGTACCTAGAATTCCATGGCCGCCCCGACCTCAAAATTTGTATCCATACCCTGCATATCAAAACCCATCATATTATTACCCGATGCAACCACTTCAACCCAACTAGAATCCACAAACCTGACCAAATTGGCAGCCTCATCCTATACAAAATCATCCTTGGTAATAAGGTTGGAGGGGACAAGGTTATGGGGGAATACAACCACAATTACCATTACATTCTCCTCCTCCTTACTCTCCATATCCAACCAATATACAACAATTGTTACCTGGTTATACCCTACAATCATTGCCAGCTCCATAGATTCCTCAAATTCCCCAACAATACCATAATTCAAATCCTCCTCGACCAACCTTACTCCCTGCCCAACCTATTACAAACCAAAATAATAGAGTTTCTCAACCTCTTAACAATGCTGAGATACCAAATTCCTCAACCTTTGCGATAAATGTAATTCCAATACAGGACATTCAACTTAGGTCTGGGAAAAATTTAAACAAAACACCCCCTGTTGTTATTATTCAAGAAGAGTTTGAGGAAGAAACTGAATATAGCCAAGCAAAGGAAGGAAATCCTAATATCTTGAGTAATGTTCAAACACTCGAAATGAAAAAAACAACTCAACCGCAAACATCAAGTATCCCTCCATATCCGAAGAGGATTTCCATAGAAAAACCGATGGTACGGCCTCAGTTTGACTTTGAAAATGAGATGAGAAATGTTTGTATTCAAATCCCTTTACTTCAATATATTAGTGATGTCCCCATTTACTCAAATGATAAGGGAGCTTTGTTTGAAGAAACTTGGAAGAAAACAGAAATATCCATTGGCCATACATGAGTTAGGCCAACTGTCTGATTATATATCATATCAGCCTTTACTCCCAACATTTGCAAATCCTAGAAATCATATTTTAACCGCATCCATTAATAATGTTTCCATAGGAAATGCATTGATTGATTTGAGGGTAACAATTAACATTATGTCCATGACTACTTTGCAGGCATTACAATTACATAACATGCTCAGACCTACTCCTACAATTTTGGAACTAGCAAATAAGACCACTGTAAAACTTGTAGGGGCGCTTAATGACATTATTGTAATTGTAGCCTCCTGGGAATACCCAGTGGAATTCTTAGTTCTTCAGACCAAAGAACTTGTCAAGGAACATCTAGTTATCTTAGGAAGACCTTGGCTGGTGACTGCTAATGCTTTTATAGGTTGTAGAGAAGGGATATTAACAATATCAAATGGCCCTTCTATGCAAAACCTTACAATGTATCTACCATCTCAACCAGCAAAAGAAATGTTATGGTTGGAAATCCCATATGGGGATGAGGAAATTGAACATCCTTTATTGTATATCATTCAATCTAGAGGGTTAGAAGATCAAAATCGAGGATAACATTTTAGATCAGTTTATTTCTACCACTACTAGTATTAACTTTCCTTGGTCCTTTTCTGTATTTGATTATTTCCTCACAGAGGAATTTCAAGAACAGTTTGATCCATTAAATATATCTGCATATTTAGTCCTCTTTATGGATGATAAAATGGAATCTTTCATAGTTCCAATTGAAATTAGTTATGGGAAGTATTTAATTATTAATGCCAGATTAAGTCAAGACAAACAGGACGAGTTAGTCCATGTATTGCAAGCATAATCAGGAGCATTTGCCTAGACCTATAAGGATATGAGGGGAATACATCCTAACACATGTATTCATCATATTTATACTCAGGCTAATATTCGGTCAGTGATTCAACCACAGAGGAGAATGAATCCTTCTCTTAAAGACATTGTGAAGGATGAACTCCAAAAATTACTTGATGTAGACTTCATTTATCCCATTTTTTATAGTAAATGGGTCTCCCCTCTAGTAGTTGTCCCCAAAAAGGGAGGGAAATGGGGAATGTGTATATATTTACGAGAGATTAACAAGAAAACCTTGAGAGATTTTTTCCCCCTTCCCTTTATAGATCGGGTCTTAGACACTCTGTCTAGAAAACAATGTTTTTCATTTCTTGATGGATACAGTGGATAAAATCAGATAAGGATAGCCCCTGAGGACTGGGAGAAAACTACATTTACCTGTCCATGGCAAGCATATGCCAACAAGGAATTCCCCTTTGGACTTTGTAATGCCCCTGCTACTTTTCAAAGGGAAGTTTTAGGAATTCTGGCTGACCTTATTCATGATTGCGTAGAAGTCTACATGGCTGACTTTACGGTTTATGGAAATAATTTTGAAGAAGCCCTTCACAATCTGGAAAAAGTATTAATCAGGTGTCAGGAAACAAATCTTGCATTGAGTTATGAGAGATGTAAGATGTTATTAACTGAGGGCATAGTTCTGGGACAACATATTTCCTCTAAGGGTATTAAAGTTGACCCTGCTAAAATCGAGATCATTACCAGCCTTCCTCCCCCTAAGACACAAAGGGAAGTTAGGATTTTTTGGGACGTGTGGGTTACTAACGTAGATTCATTTCAAACTTTACCAAGATAGCAGCCCCATTATTCAAATTCCTGGTTAAGGATGTTGATTTTTATTGGGATCAGTATTGTCAGCTTGCTTTTGAAACCCTTAAGGTAGATTTATCTTCGACACCAGTTTTAAGAGGACCAAACTATTCCTTACCTTTTTATATATATATATTGATGCATCTGACACTTCCTTAGAGAGAGTTCTTGGAAAAACTGAAAGTCAAGATGTGACTACACCATTTATTTTATCAGTAAGAACTTAACACCAACAGAATTGAACTACACTGTGACAAAAAAAGAATTCTTAGCAATAGTTTATGCTATTAATGAGTTTAAACATTACATCACTAGTTATGATGTTTTTGTTCATACTGATCATTCTGCTATTAAGTTCGTAATGAATAAATCTATAACTAGTGGCAGGGTTACTTGGTGGCTTTTATTGTTACAGGAGTTCAACATCACAATTATTGATAAGCCAAGGAAAGCAAACCTAGCACTTGAAAATGAAAATGCTCTTGTGGATGATGATTTTCCTTATGAAAATTTGTTTTCTATTGTTGTTAAAGTGCTTTGGTTTGCAAACATAACCAATTATCTGGTCACATGTAAGGTACCAGTTCATTTTCCATCACATGAAAAGCAAAGAATTATTCAACAAGGTGCTAATTATTCATGGGCAGGTAATAATCTATTTCGAATGGGTCCAGATCTAATCATTCGAAGATGCGTAAGAGAAGATGAGATGTATGAAATCCTTCAATCCTGCCATGATGGACCTTGCAGAGTTTATTTTTCAGATATATGCACAGCCTACATACACCAGGCATACTATTAGCCCACACTCTTTAATGATGCTTCAAAGTATGTAAAGAGTTGTGACAGTTATCGACGGATGGGGAGACCTACAACCGTTGATGAAATGGCTTTGCAAACCCAGGTAATGATCGAATCATTTGAAAAGTGGGGGTTAGAATTTGTTGGATCAATCTCACCAATGTCACGAAAGAATAAATATATCTTATTGTGTACTAATTATGTGACTAAATTGGTAGAAGCGAAAGCTTTATTAAGGGATACTGAAAAATCAGTCATAGAATTTATTTATGAAGACATTTTCACTTGTTTTGGTGTTCCTCGTGAGATTGTGACTGATAATGGAAGACAATTTGTTTCTAAATCTATGAAATAATTGACAAATCAAGATGGGATTAAACATTGTAAGTCCTCTCCATACCATCCCCAAGCCAATGGTCAAGTAGAGTCAACGAATAAAGTGTTGGAAGCCATCCTTACCAAGACTGTACAAATGCATCATAAGGACTGGGAAGATAGGATTCTGGAAGCTTTATGGGCCTACAGGACTACATGGAGGAATACTACAGGACATGCCCCATATGAACTCGTTTATGGAAAGCAAGTGTTGCCTCCTATAAAACTCTAAGTAAAAACTTTCCTAACTGTTGGACAATTAGGACTAAACTTAGATGAGGCCCAAAAACAAAGGCTGAAACAGTTAAATGAATTGGACGATATCAGACAAGATGATGTTCAAAGGAATATTTTAATTTAGAATCGGAGATTTAAGTGGCATGACAAGTTCTTAAAGCAGAAGGCTTTTCAGAAAGGTGACTGGTCTCTACTGTTTGATTCAAGATTTAAAAACTTCAAAGGTAAACTCACAATTGATGATGAACAGGTAACCTTTGTGGTAAATAGACACCGGCTAAAAGTATATCATAAACCTTTAACCAAGCATGAATTCATTTATGGTTTGACTCACCAAACTGATTTGGAGTTGGTAGGCGAAGAAGCAACTTCTTCACCTCCCTCCTCCTGAACGATGTTTGATTGGAATTTTCTTTGTATATAATGTACATAAGTTTCTTTATTATTTTTTAGGTTTTCTTCAAGTTTTGCAGTTATTTTCAATTTACAGGGACAACCCAAAACACTTAAGAAAAAGAAAAGTAAGTTACACTATTTCCTTCGATCATATTCCTGGAAGATACTCAAAATATGTTTATTAGATGTACTGGGTGGTCAACTTTCTGTTATAAGGAAATGCTTTTATCTAGAGATCTAGTGTTTTCAGTTACATAAGATTTATACTTCATTGTTTATAGATATTTTCTACCAGCTAGTTTTGTTTCAATTAGTTTAACTCATGAAACCATAAGTACACTAGTGCACTTTGATCCAGCTCTGCACAAGAATGTGCAAGTGATAAAAATAAGGTTCACCGTTAAGTTCATTGAATCATTAAACATAATTACACTCTAGAGGTGTAATCCTCCTATATAGTAAGGATCGGGGATTGGAGAATTAAATCATCTTAAGAAGATTATCCAATGGCTATTAAATAAAAGTTATTAAATTTAATTTTAGCCTAACACATCTTTAAATTCTTGCAAGAGTACCTCGTTCATACAAGCATGGATAAAACATTATAATATATACTAAAGTCAGAACCCATTTCCAGCAACCTTGTTCAGGACTCTGATAGGATAACTATAATATCCAATAAATTTATTCCTTGGGCAATATGCCCCATTGCCAATAGGCATGTTCAGTTCCCTAATAGGTTTTCTTGGTCATACCACAGGCCGGTACCCGCTTCCAACAGACCTATTCATCATCTCAGAGGGTTAACATCTTACTCGTAACATGGTTTCCAAAGCAACAACCAGTGGGAACATTGTCGAAACTTCTTTCGATTCCACTCATGTTCATATTTCGTCGTCTACTCCTCCATCCCGGAAGGAAATCCCTCCATCTACTACATCACAATGAGTCTCTTCAGCCCCTCTATCTCTGTTACACTCTTCCAATGTATCTTCGCTACCTGAACATTCTGCTTCTGATCCTTTGCGTACACCAACTCCTTCAACTCCAATTATCAATCCTTCTATCGTTCCTTCTGAGTTGTCTGCAAATAATTACATTCAAAAGAGGAACGTTCAGCTCAATGGGGAAGTCCAGGAGTATGCCCTCTTTACTCGACATCTTAAAAAAGAAAATGGGATTCTGAAGGATAAAGTTGCCTCATTGCAAAAATTAGTTGATGATATGGTGAGATCCAACAGGAGCTTGAGAAGACAATTGAAGAAAAAAGAACGACGGCTAGAAGAACTCATGAACATTCAACCAAAACCAATTCCTTCTTCTCCACGGGTGCACATGTTGGTTAATACCTCGGGGGTCTGACTGGGTCATGTCATCAATTTTGAATACCAATTTTGTTTCCTTGCATTGGGACATGCAAAATCCTTGGTGTGTGAGAGATGATGGCTCCTTTTTTTACCCATATTATATCTATACATCAGATAAGGAACCAAGTCTTTTAATTGAATTTCCTCTTATTTATCGTCTATCTAAGCATCATTTGCATGAATTTGAAGGTTATTCCATGAAGTTCATAACAAGGTATATTTTTTCCATTATACCATCTTATTTATTCATTTTTTTAAACGGAAATTTTAAATATTATATCTAATGAAT
This sequence comes from Pseudotsuga menziesii, assembly GCA_001517045.1. Classification (NCBI taxonomy): domain Eukaryota; kingdom Viridiplantae; phylum Streptophyta; class Pinopsida; order Pinales; family Pinaceae; genus Pseudotsuga; species Pseudotsuga menziesii. Next base: position 283,179 of record LPNX010035167.1, read on the forward strand.
CATTATTTGGGATATATCTCTTTGGTTATTATGCAGATTTCTCCTATTGATCCAGTGCCCAATCTCATACCTAGTGCGGTACCCAGTCTTGCACCTAATCCAACACCAGTGAATAAACTGACAAATGTTCAAAATATGAGAAGGCTCAAATTAGGGCACATTTATGGCTTGGTCATATGATACCCGTGAAAATTAGTAGCCAACAATTGTTATCCAAATCCCTTGAAGAATTGCGACCTTGTTATCAACAGTATGAAGATTGTAGCCAAAGATGTGGGAGAATCAACTTGATTTAGAGCATGCTTACTTAATGAAAGGCCTCTATTGTGTCTTTTATTTTGATACCTGTTATTACTATTTTGAAGAGTCAACCCTTTCAGTGGTCGACCCATATATTGTAGCCTATAAATACTTGTTACTAGCTTCAACAGAGACATGATGATTATTATGTGATACATTTTCAAATTGTTAATCGAATCTAGTGATTGTTTTGAGTTTTTAATTCCCTGCTGAGCAGCGTTCAAAGGGGGCACCTTCACTCGGTGTTGATATACTGCACATGAATGTTTTCATTTACTTAGATCACCGGAAGAATTTTCCTTATATGTTATTCGGTTGCTTCTAATTTGTTTACTATTATTAGGGGTTTTCAGAAATAAGAATAGGACAGGAAGGGATAAAAGGATTGTGTGTTAGATGTTGTGGGTTTCATAAAATTTATCTCATTATGTTATGTTTGCATTAATAGCATTCTCTTAGGGTTTTATGCTGTAGATTTAAATCTTTTTCATAAAAAAGCTTCAGAGTTGCAAATAGGATTAATAAAATAGCTGAGTCTTTTCTAGTTTAATAAACAGGGTATGTTGTAGAGATTGTTTAAATAGGTTAGCAAATTCTAGCGAGAGACTGTAATTCAATATTCTTTTAAATTTCAGCATTTTAATATAGGTATTTCTTGTGTGCTCAAATTAGGTTTAGTTGGAAATTCAAATAAATCGAGAAGTTTACTGTGTGTTGGAATTTGAAGTCACTGATTTTGCTTGAATAATGTTCCTTTGTTAGAATATTTGCATTTGATCTGAAATCAAACATTGTCATTAGAATAGATTGTGTGGTGATTATAAGATCTGGTAATAGTTTGTGTGGATTGGTTAGTAATTCGATTTTCAGTGTAAAAAATTGAGTGATTGTGTGCATTTAGTTCTTTTATATTTTATTAAGAACAGAATTTTTTTGGAAAGTATTCTATTCTTGACATAATCAATAGAATAGTGTTATCAAAAAGGCTTAAGAATTTTGATCATTTCATTTCATGTGGTTTGAGAACCAACAGATAGATACATAGCTTAATTTATGACCCTGCTGTAAGGTATGTTAATTAATTACATGCTAAAGTTATGATTGTTTCAGATTTATGGTAAGATGAGTAGCAGTCATGCTTTCTTGGATTAAACGAAAACCAAAGTAGTCTTGTTAAGAGTATTTGTAATTAGTTTTGGAAGATTCTCTTGATTCTTGATTACATAAAATAAGTGATTGAATCTTTCTATAGAGTAGATTTTTATATTCTTTCTTTTCAACATTTATTGATCAAGTGAATAAACATTGTAGTGTAGATTGTGATTTTGTTAGTATTGATAGGAGCTTATTAGAGTAAAATTCTCATGTCCTGAAACTATCATAGGACCTTAACTTAGGTTGTCTTACCTCACACAAAAAGTGTAGCAACTCAAAGTTTACTTACCTTGATCGATAATTGAATTAAAGGTAAATTTATTTGTTATATATAATTTACCTGAAAATTAGATTGTCCTCATGGGATGACCTCTTGGCCAAAATAAAAAAAGACATTGACTTGTTGGACTTTAAATCCCCTCAACCTTTTCATTCGTCTAATCTTTGTTAAGTATGTCCTCTAGTTTATGCCCTTGTATTTGTTTTCGCAATGGAATCATCAAAATCTATTATTAAAGCCATACGTAACCTACATAGAACCTTCCTTTAGTGTGACAATGAAAACCATCATAAGCGGGCCTTGTGAAATGGGGAATGTATACAAGCCCAAGCTCATAGGGGGATTGGGGTTAAGAGATCTCGAAATATTCGACATAATGTTGGGGGATAAAACTTGGTGGTGGTGGGTCACTCACTCTATAAAAATGTGGGCAAAGATGTGGCATCAAAAGTATGATTCCACTCTTGATAAACCTGAGCTATCTAGATTCTCTGAAGAAATAATTGGATCCCTAATTTGGAACAGGCGTTGCACAACAAAGCCTTAATCCAGCAACACTGCTTTGGGATATCAGAGAGACAATCCAAATCCTTTTGGGATGACTCTTGTAAATAATTTCCCATCTTGTTAAACATACCTCCTATTTAGGAAACGTGTAATAATCTTATCAATAATGGTATAACAAAAGTATCTCACTATTGTCTCAATGATGAGGAAGAGAGGTAACTAAGACGATGGAACCCATCATCCCAATGACCAATCACAACTAATAAGGAAAATAAAGCACCCTATCAAAAAACATTTAGGATTAGTGCATTAAAATCAACAGGGAAAGGACAAAATTCAATGGGGATACCAACCAAGGGGGGACTTCATAGTGAAGGAAGCTTACATGCTAGAATCCAATGTTAAGGATCTTCCTAGAGAACGGGTCTAGAGACAGATATGGATAGTAAATATGTATCCTAAGGTGGCAATGTTTCTTTGGCTCATAGTGAAGGAAAACGTTCTTACATCGAACAATCTACTAAAACGAGGCTTTGTGGGAAGATCCCTCTTCCCTCTACGCAAAACCCAGTCAAAAACAATGAATCGCCTACTTGATTCATGCACATTTACTTTGGATATGTAGGATAGGGGAGCCATGATTTTTCGGAAAACAAACAAGGATTGGGGAAACCCATCTCAAACCATAACATAGTGGGCTGAAGACCCCTTCAACAATTCCATTCTTAATAGAACATGGAATCTTTTTCTACGCCTTCTTGTATGGGAGGTTTGGAAGGGGAGGAATCAAAGAATTTCAGAGATCAGAGTCAAGTAGGTGCATTATGGGCTAGCTTTAATTAACACATTTTTTAACTTTTTATTTTAGAGAATTGGGGGAACACGATTTCCATATCACTCCACATGAACAAAATATCATTCAATCTTGGAACCTCACTCCTATCTATTAGAAAAAAAGAATTGCAAAGCAATAACAATAAACAAGATGCAAATATTAAAAAAAAATACATTACAAGAGAGACACCAATATAAGGTGGTTCACTTAAGATGGGCTATGTCTACACAGAAATTGTCATTTCTTATTATTATATGGTTTAACAAAAAATGAAGGGATAAAACCTACAACAAACCTGTTGCACTTACTCTTCACTATCTCATAATCTCTCTAACACAATCATAGAGATTGTTTTGCAATGCTAGAATATAACACATAGTCGTATTACAATGCTTTCTTTTTATAGGGGAATCACCATGGGAAAATAGCATGGGTCACCCAATACCATGGGCTTGTAAACTATTGGCCAACAAACATCCCAAAATTTTCTTTTGGAGGCTTCGCCCTCGGACCCGCCAGTCGAGGGGGGTGTCCCCGCTCGCACCCCCCTTCTAGAACGAGTGTACAATAAAAATGGGGTACAAACATGGATGACCAATAACATCTCTAAATCAAGAAAATCAAGCTCCACCTTCAACAATCTCCCATTTAGAGACTGATCACAAAAACTCCACCGATGTTGCACTTGATGGACTATGCTCTAGACCTTGGACCTACCGAATTTCTCATCTTCACCTTCATGCTTGAAGGTCAACATAAACCAAGCAGGAACTCTGTTTCTCATTAGTTAATACTATTGTCAATATGTTTGTAGGATTCTGGCTAATATATATCTTTTCCAACTTTAACAGTTCATCTTCCATAACAAATCTTATGAAATGGTATTTGAGATGTATATGTTTAGAATTAAAATGGAAGGTTGATTTTTTTTTTCAATATGAATAAAACTCTGGCCGTCATTATACAACATAATATTCTCTTGCTTCTTACCAAATTCCTCCATGAACCTCGACAACCAAATCATCTCTTTACTAGCCTCTATAGTAGCAACATACTTTACTTCTGTTGTTGAAAGTGCAACAACCTTTCGCAGTTTAAAAATCCGACTTACTTTTGTTCCACCTACAATAAATACATACCATGTGGTGATCATCCTACTGTCTTTATGACATGCCATATCGGTGTCAACATATCCCTATAGAACAGTGTTTGAACCTCCAGACCATAATGCATGAGAAGTGGTACCTCTCAAATACCTAAGAATCCACTATACTTCCCTCCAATACTCTTTACCTAGATTGTTCATTTACCTGCTCACAACTCCCACTGCATGTGCAATATCTAGTATGATGCACACCAAGGCATACATTAAGTTGTCAACTGCTGATAAATAGAAAATGTTGAACATGTATTATATCTCCTCCTATGTCTTGGGACACATCTCCTTACTTAATTTTAAATAGATGGCCAAAGGTGTACTAACTAGTTTTGCATTCTAAACCTATCCAACGCATTTTATATTACTCACCTTGAGACCATGTCAATTTGTGATTTTTCCTATCTCTTGTTATTCTCATACCATGGATTTGGTTTGCAGCACCCAAATCCTTCATCGCAAAATATTTAGCTAGTTTTCGTTTGAGCACATTTATATCATTCGTGTTAGACCCTACAACAAGCATGTCATCCAAATACAATAACAAGATGATATATCTTCCATTATCTAGCCTCTTGAAATAAACACAGTGGTCAAAATGACGTCTACTATAACCCAGTTCTGTCATAAACTTATCAAATTTCAAATACCAGTATCTTTGAACTTGTTTTAGGCCATACAAGTTCTTCTTTAATCCGCAAACTAAATCATCCTTCCCTTTGACCTCATACCCTTGTGGCTTCTCATATAAATCTCTTCTTCCAAATACCCTAGTGGCTTCTCATATAAATCTCTTCTTCCAAATCCCCATGGAGAAAGGCTATTTTTACATCTAATTGTTCAAGATGCAAATATTATACCGCTAGTATACTTAAAATAGTCCTAATTAAAACCATTTTAACATGAGAAAATATTTCATCAAAATCTATACCTTTCTTTTTGTGCAAACCCATTTACAAGTATAGGCCTATACCGGTTCTTGCTTCCTAGCAACAATATTGGGTAAGGGAGAATGCCCAGTTTGCAATTGTTATAATCCTACCTTTTGAGAATGATGCTTAAGTTTTGTAACATGGGGATTATGATGCAAGAGCATCCTTGGTGAAACTAGCTATCCTGCACATTTTAGCTACTTTCAATATGTATGCATTGTTTACATCATTTTTTATAGATTTGTGTTCTAGGAGCTACTATAGATGATGCTACAGAAGTTGCTTCAATAATTGTATGGAAATGAGATCACATAGCATTAGCCAAATAATTTTTTTATAGATTTGATGCTAAACCAACCCTTAAAACTACTTATGTTGTATGTAGCTTTTTTTCATATAAATACAAATTTATTTTTTTCTCAAAGAATAAATAATAATCCAATTTTATAAATATAATATTTAAATTACCTAAAATTTTGATTTAAAATATCTTTATTTTTAATACATTCTCATCACATTTTTTTTGGGACAGAAACAATTAAGTACTTTGCAAATGGAAGAGGGGCCAAACCTAACCTAAATATTGAGTATCACCATCAAATTTAGACATGCATGATATTATGAAATGCATGCAAACATCTTTGGCTTTTTATAGTGATATTTTGATAATTACATTAAAACTTCTAAATCTAATTTTGCAGAACAGGATGTGAACCATTATGCAACTTAAAGGTGAAATTTAAGATGAATTTGCTTACACATGTTAGGATTAATTACACATTTTAGGATTAAATACCTGGTGAACCAAACTTGAAAACTTTAAACCATTTTCTCTCTTATACATAAAATCCTAAAATCCATAATGATGTGACACAATAACAAGCATTTCCGCCATTTCCGTGAACTAAAATAACAAACAATTTCAATTTAAACCCAGTATAAAAATGAAGTCTTTGTAGACTTAATATTCTCTAATTTGCCTGCCCTATAAAAAAAACTGCATTGTTTGAAAATCTTCAAACAAGAACTCACAAGGTTGGTCGAGTGTTGCCAATTACATCTTATTGTTGTGTGGATACAAATGGGTGCTACATTCTACCAAACAAAATAACCGTTTCCCTGTGAGACCAAATAGCCTCAACTGTATCTACATTTAAGTGGTGTGTGTTGAATCTCGAGATAAAGATTTGTCCTATGAGACCAAATAGACTGAATTGTATCTACATTTAAGTGGTGCGTGCTGAATCTCAAGATAAAGATTTTCAGACTCTGGTAAACAACATCAATGCTTCAAAATTATTTATGGAATAGAAAAACTCGATAGCTTGTTGGGTTGTTTCGCGGTTTCCAAAATATAAATTAAATTTATGAGATGAAATTGGCTTAGATCTTATTCACAAGATGTAGAACAGTAGATGGTAGGTGTTGTGTTAAGACACTCCATGGATACTAAAAATCCACCCATGTTAAGGGTTGGTGTGGTCCAGAGTGGGTACAATCCCTAGATGATTTTGACAGCTTAGATGCCCCCTGGTTCGTGGTTTCTTAGCCAAAAACAAACCTTGCAGGTAAAAGGTACCACTTGCCAAAAAAGAGACTTTAGATCTTAGACCAAATATTCAACTCATGGTTTCCAAAAAAATAAATGAAACTTTTAAAATGAAATTGGCTTAGATCTTAAGACAATATCTGGGCTCGTGGTTTCCAAAACATAAATTAAACTTATAAAATGAAATGGCTTTGATTTTAGACCCAATATTCCTAAAATATTATAATCATTCTAGGGATAATAATAATTATTTGTTTTTAAAGCCATAGTCAAGTCAGACACTTAATTTGGTATATGAGGTCTCTTTGTTTGTGAAACAAGGGACCCCCAATATTTGGCTCCTGATTCAAACCAACGCCTGCTAAAATGTTATGACCATTGTAGTGATAATAATAATAATCTATTTTTAAGGTCATAGTTAAGTGAGACACCAGATTGGCGTATGAAATACCTTTGTTTATGGGACAAGAGACCCCTCTATGCTGTGATGTAACTGCCAAAGTCTACAGAGGTGTGCATACCATATCCTCTCTGGAATTGAATCCGTAACCTTTAGTAAAATACACCTGTTTTTAACCGTTAGACCCCCTCCCAATAACATTAAACATATATTTGAATGCAAACATAGATTAATAGTCTCCATGTGCCTACATGGAAAGGATGAGAAGCACTGGGTCCTGCAAAAAGCCTCCTGTCAAGGATACAAACTTCATACCTTTTCTAACATTTAATAGTAGATCTATATATCAATTCAATAAGACTCTTCTGAAATAGAAATATACCGTACTATGAGTGATCACATCAATTCCATGTCCAAGGATTACAAATATGCAATTCAACAAATAGAGAAAACGGAGCTAATTTCAGAACGACTACACTTTCGCCAATTTATTCGCCATGCTTAAAAAACATTATTTCCAATTACCAGGCATTAACAGCAAGACTTTGTTACCGACAAGATTTCCATTTTTAAATGACAAGCTAGACGTATCATAGTACAGTCTAGTACAATGAATCAAACACTAGATGTCATTGCAGGATCGAAAGATATTTTCTTCTCCGATATCGGACTAGTTAAACAGAGCATAGCTTTCAATTTAAATATAAACTCATCACAAATGACACAAAGAGCTGTATTAAGACTCTCAATGACCATCGAAACTCACCAAAGATTTAATTTAAGCACCAAAATATGTATTTTTACATTTCTACACAAACTGCTAATAATATTCATTAAATCAAGTTATAAACCAAGCTTGAATCCTCCACCATCTCCACCGGATATAACAGCTATAGCAAATGCCAAATAATGTGCATAGAACAACTGCTTGCAGCTGAAAGTGGCATCTTCAAATTTTCAGTAACAAGAAATATAGGGCTGCAACAAACACAAGAAAACAGAAAACCAGCCAGTCATAATAGATTGGTTTGAAAAAATCAATAAACGACTATTTAAAATATACCCATTAAGAAAAGTAAATAAGACCGCAAATTGAAATTTTTAAAGGGAATACATCTCATTAATACTGTTCCTACTATTATAGAACTATAATGTGATACTTATCCCAGGAAGCTTTGAATAGTGCTTTAATAGTTTAATTCCGTAACATCGATGTGTAGTTGGCATTTATACTTGGACCAATAGTTGCTATTACGACAGCATCCAGTGGGCACTACTAGGTGCAATTACAACAACACTCAGTAGCTAATAAAAGGCATAGGTATCCAGCACAAAAATTCCTAACACGCCCAGATAATCCCAATGGTTGTCATGTACGATCCCGAAAAAGATTAGTCAGATCCAATGGTAGTAAAGCTTCAGGATCAATACTACATGCGCACAAAAATATTATCAATTGACGGTGGAAGTGGTAGACAATGACACAATAAAAATGCAATCACTAAGGCTCTCTGTTCAAAAGTTCACTAATTTCTTTTAATCAAGTAAATGACTTTAGCAGAGATCTGTAAATAATAAATATTAAAAAGTACTTCAAGGCTTCTGCCACCTTCCAACAGCTTGTGCAGTGAGGTTTGCAGAAACACAGGTTGATCTCCATGTCGACATCCCATTACCTTATCCCTGGATGGGGTGACTACTTGGCATATGACCCAACGTGCATGCGACCAGCCAGGAGGCACATGTAGGTATTTAGATCCCTGGATGGGGTGACCACTTGGCATGACCCAACGTGAATGCGACCAGCCAGGAGGCACAAGTAGGCATTTAGATCCCTCGATGGGGGTGACTACTTGGCATGACCCAACGTGCATGGGACGAACCCAACGTGCATGGGACGAACCAGGAGGCACATGAAGGCATTTCGAAGGTAGAGAAGAGAGACAGTAGAAACCTCAACCCCTACTTCACATTCTCATCACATTCCTCACCCGCCTAAATAGAGCTCTGCAAACTCTACTTGCAATCAGGACGGAGTACAAGTGGAAGTGGCAAACTCACCAGACTGATGGCTAATGTTTTAACACATAAAAAGAAGCTTGGAATCCTCTGGTAAGATTATCTCCCTTGACAATTTTGGTAACTTGTGGGCAACTCTCTCTGACATGGCTGCCTATGCCGAGCAAACTGGAAGGGATGAGAAAGTGCTGATGCTAATGGAGATCATGGAGAATAATTACTCACTCCCTACAGCTCAGCAGACACAGATAAAGGACACGAAAAATCTGGACGAGCACACTGACAAGCACCACACTGGGAGGACGCAGGGGCAGCCAGGGACTCGGACCCTAGTTTCTCAGACATGACCCCTCCCAAGGCACTGCCTCCAATACACAATCTAACCTTATCAAAGGTAAGATGGCCAGCCCTGCATGTGCAAGGGAAGAGGTGATTTTGCTTCAAAGTTCACCAGTGATATAGAGCTAAGGGTTGAGGAGATGCAGTCGAGGACCAGGGAAAGAGTCCACTCTAGAATTGAGAAGAATAGAGAATCTCTCTCTAAAACAATCGTCCAGAACCCTGGCTTTTTTAATCTAATATGTAATGATGTAATTATATAATAATAATAATAATCTATTTTTAAGTTCACCGCCAAGCAAGACACCAAATTGGTGTATGAGACCCCCTTGTTTGTGGGACAAGGGACCCCCTCTGCGCAGCGATTTAACTGCTAAAATTTATAGAGGTGTACATACACTACCCCCTCTAGATTTGAACCTGTGACCTCCTAAGAGGAAACACATGCTCTTAACCATTAGGCCCACTCATGTAATTATGTAAATATTGATGAAATGGCTAGGAGCCGAACGTGAATGGTATAGTGCATGACCAAGTTGATGTAATTATACACATTTTATGTTTAATATAAAAACCACAACTACTGCAGACTAAGAAGGATGAAGATGAGATGAGGGGCAATGGTTCCACAAAAGGGAAAGAGAAAAGGGGGTTTAAGGGGGAGATGACCCTATAACTTATAAGTGAAGTCATTATCTTTAATATTCATTTTTATCTTAGTTATATTAGTCTCTCCTAATTAAAAGTGAATCAGCCATAATCTTGGGTTAATTATCCTAAGCTTGAGAGTAGTTGAGAAAAATATAAACTTCCCATGTGTGCCACTTGTCTAGCTCTCATCACCCTTGCATGCCACTTGGCTAGTTCTCAATATGCATACAAATTATTGAGAACTAGTTCATTCAGCCATCATCTTCTGTCATCACTGAGCTAACATCCCAGACCATAGCCTTGCACTGTACTTGAGATACTGGTGCTGGGAAAATTGAGTATTCCTTGTGAGATAACCTGTCCTGCATCTTAGTTCACTGGGGTCCTTGGAAGGGAATTGAGGAAATAGCCTGAGGGATTGTTAACTGAAACAAGGGAACCCCATTACTTGGGTTGTGCAAGCTGTTGGGGAAGGAGTGCTAGCAGATTTGGATAGTTGTAGAGGGGTCGGGCACCTTTTTGTGAAATGATTGCCCCACCTTGTGGGTGGCCTCTGTGATAGAGAGAACCGGTATAACAAAGTGCCTACGGTTGGGAGGAACGTCCTTACTCTGCAATCAGTTGGAGGATATTTAAGAAAAGTTTCTATCCGTCTAGATAATGTTATGTATTTATCTTTGTTATGTGTTTTGTTTAATTACTATTATGTAAATATTTGAATGCATGGAATTCATGGCATTGTATGAATGCATTCATGCTAGAATTTATCTGTATGTTTTAGTATTTAGATCTATTTAATTTGGGCATCTTGATAATTAATTTATGAAAAATGAAAATGTTTAAGTATTTACATCTATATTTAATTTGAACGTTTACATATATTTAATTCCATTTTAATCTTGATAATTAATCTATGAAAAATGAAATTTGAATATCAGTGCAGATTCTGATAAGTTATTTGAGTATCCTGTGGCCCCAGAGGCATGGTGTGGTCACCGTGTACGTGACACTGGCCACAGTAGAGGCAGGCAGACCCTGTTCACCAGAACAGCAACCTTCTTCTGGGCAATGAATGAAGGAATTTATTGCCATGGACATGATGGGAGATGATGAGGGAGCAGGCCCTAAACGTATTGTCATTAGTTACTCCAAATGACTTCAGAGCCGACATCTTGCCTGTTCCTATGTTTAAAATGTTTATGCGCTGCACTCTCTACCAGTCTTACAGATCTGAAACTATAGAAAAGTTTAAACAATATTCTGGAGATTATATTTTATTCCAGCTTTAACATTTGAAAGCGGAAATGGCTTTGTTGTTTGGACAGACCCAGAACCCACAAGTTGGTTGTTATGTTTGTTTACATTCTAGCTCATATGATATTGTCTGGACCGCAGTTTTATACTCTACTTGAACTTAAGAAGAACCCACCCCTGCAGGATCTGCTGCCTGTTTGATGGCCAAACCTTGACAGACATTTTGTAATACTATGTTCTATACAATATAACTTCCTGCTTAATTTACCAAAAAAAAACATTCCATTACCTTATGAGCAGCAAGAGTAGGTTCTAGCTCCCTCTGCAGGTCTATCTGTGAGAACCATGCCTGCAGGCTGCTGCACCGGACGTGCTTTAGGTAATCTCCGTGCTGCACAACACATTATACATCATAATCTTGGAGTATACAGCAAGGTCAAATATAAAATTCATGGTTAAGTCTGCAAACAAAGGAGTTCTTAATTTGAAAAAAAAAACATTAAGTACCTCCCATATTTAGTAAGAACTAGGAATTAGTAAGAACTTGGAAAATGTAAATATGCATTCCAGAACTCGAGTGCTATGACAAATTTCCCTTGGAACTCCCATATTTAGTAAGAACTTGGAAAATGTAAATTTGCATTCCAGAACACAAGTGCTATGACAAATTTCCCTTGGAACTCGTGGATCAAGAATGAATCACAGTAAGATTAAACTATGAATTTGGCAGGTAAGCATTAGTATTTTAACTGAAATTTAAAGAAGGTATGAAATAAACACATAAATGGACAGATTTTCATGAATATAAACCCATACATTTCTTCATCATGTTTGCAGTTAGATTGTCAAGCACTAGAAGAGCTAGATTACTCAAGAATTTGTATTAGAATATTGAAGTGCCAATAAAGTATTTTATTCCTACACAATTCTGTATAGACTTTTACAAAAGGATGTTTCAAGCCAAACTTCAAAGAGGTTTAGGATTTTTTCATTTAATTGTTTTTGTCTGTACATGGGTAGGCTTCAAAGAGGTTTAGGATTTTTTCATTTAATTGTTTTTGTCTGTACATGGGTAGGCATATGTTAAATTTTTATCATTACACACATTTCCTGCCCCCATACAAAATAAAGTTGGTTTTACATTTGGATCCGTGTGGATGTAGGGATGAATAAAAAAGGATCTGGCCAGGAATTGATAAGAGAGATGCATCTGATAGATAAGATACCATAAATCATGCACCTTTAAACTAAACATCCACCATATCAACAATTTCACAGCATCCAGCAAGAGTAAAATAGAAGTTGCATGGAAACCCCCAAAAGCATTCACAGCATTTCATCCAAATGAAGATCGGTGCAGGAAAAAGAAACATTATCCCAAGCAAGATGTGCTGTAAATATAAATTGGTGGCACAGAAGAAATCAAAGATGGCCACCACCAGATAGTCGCAAAGAAGTGAGCCAAGCAGGGCACACAAATAGGATACCGCTTTGGCTTATGACAATATTAGCATGCTTGCAAACTCTGAATCTTTGACATTATAATCATTACCAATTTCATAGAACAGTTCATTGACATTCTGCGCTGTCTTTGCTGAGGTTTCCATGAAAAATAGACCATTTTCCTTTGCATATGCTTCAGCTTCCTGCAAAAAAGACAATTTTAGGAATCGGTACAAATTGGTGAAATAGCAAGTTAACAATACAGCAACCCCAAAATATGAATATGAAATTTAATTCAAGGACCAGCAGATCTGCACTTCAAGAGTAAAACGCTACAGCCACTAATCTGCAACTCTATATATGGCTATGAAAACCCTTCTCTCTGCATAAACTAAACTCTGAATTGTATATTCAAAAGTACAGACACTGCTTTCGCTAAAACTCTGTCCAAAGTCAACAGTAAACTTACTCTAGCATAAACAGAATCCTGAAATTTATGACAGCAAGAAGAATTTGCAGAACTTCAATTACATAATTGATTAATAACTCGGAAAAAACAGAAATTACAACCTCCAACTATTTGACAAAATTGAAAATGATAAATATAGAACAGCAAACTTGCTAATTTTAGAGCAAAGACAAATCTGGAATTATGTAACTACAGAGGCAAAATGTATAAAGACACTAAACTGGCACATGCATTCATGTGCCCTACAGTCTATATAATTCCTATGTGCCTCCTAAGATGACTAGTGCTGCACTATGGTCACACAACAATCTGCATTCTGCTGCACAGATTTACTGGTGCACATTCCACACCACGGCAATCACTGCTGCACAGACACCTAGCCCTGGAATTGGATCTGTGCATCACTGCACTGTCATTAGTACTGTCTGCACAGCAACCGGAATTGAATGGATCAGCTGGGTGCACTCTATGCTGAAGGAGACCATTGAGATCCATAAGAAAGAGAAGGATCAAAATGGAACCACCAGCAAACCCTGTTAGAGATAATCCTCATATTTCACACTTAGAACATGTTAATTTTGACTTAGTGTATAATAAAGTCTGATAACTGTTACTAATAAAGTTAAGCAATAATGAGGCATTTAATGTATTAATTAGTGTAGTAATTGATTAGCGAGTTAGGTCCTGTACTCCTCTCCCCCTGCTATGTAATGAGATATAGCATCATCTAATGTCTAAATGAATTCACTCTTTCTCATTAATCATGTGTATTACTGTCCACACATATCAGAGGAAGAAGCTAAGATGGAAAAAATAGGGTGGAGCCTAGGGACCACTGAGATCAGACAAGGCACATAGGGACTGCCTAAGTCACACGGTTCGGGTTTGGGTTCGGGTTCAGCGAGCATTAGGTTCGGTTCGGGTTCGAATTTTTCGATGAGGTTCGGATGAGGTTCGACATTAGGTTCGAATATATATATATATACACTTGTTGTTTATGACAAGTCTGCTCACAAGTTTAAACTTTATGAGACTAAATTGTATGAGAAAACTTTCTTTTTGTAGGGGAGAGGGAAATGGTTGCTCCATGACCAATTCCATTGCTAATTTCCATGCCATCCTTGTCTAAAATCGATAGGATTTGAGACTAAGGAGATCACAATAGTGAAACATTGTCTTAAGGTTTTAGGTTTCTGTGAAGGAACCTCACCCCTCCTTCATTTGGTCATGTCTATTGGCATTCCTCAAAGGATATTGCTATTGTTTGTTTCTATGAGTTCCTCCATGAGCCTAAGAAACCCGAGGGCACCTTGACAACTTTTGGGCATAGGTGAATCACTGAATCGGTGATGGGTCTGACTCTTGAAGAGGTGAACACTGAACACTGAATCGTGATGATGTTGCAGTCTTGCAGAGATCGGGCGGAGTCGGATAGAGTTGCGGCGGGGTTTGCATCGGGTGCTAGGGCGGAGTCTAAAGTTGGCTACCATCAACTTCCTTCTGCTGCTGCAACACAGACCTGATATGCTTCTGCAGGTTGTTATATCTACAACAAACGCGCTTGAACATAGACTTGAGCTTTTGATTCTCCTCGTCTATGCGATTATGTCGGCCACAAGTACCGTGATCTGCACGAATTATAAATCAAGCAATCTGTAAGAAAAAGAAAGGCATAGCATGACAACATGAATAAACATTGAAAGAAAAAAGACGACATCTCTGAAACTCGCTCAAAAAACCTTATTCGTGTGACCATCCATTTCATTTATCTTCAATTTTCACGACCCTTCTGTGAATTCGAGGTGTAGACGTACACGTATTAATAGCAATCGTGGTGCCATTCCTAATAATTCGTTGGTAACTGCATTCTCGAATCTCAACCTCTTCTTCGCATTGACTCGGCACTTGCTTTTCCTCGCATTGACTCGACACTTGCTTTCCCTCGAGTTGTGACAGTAGGGTCGCTTCGAGCCGTAAAGTCGGCGTTGCACGTCAAACTTTTTGGTTCTCTGTTCTTTTGTATACAAGACATTTAGACAGGTTTCTTTGGTCAAGATTGGTGGGAAGTAGAAGCACCCTCGAATGTGAGCACGCAATTGTATTTTACGAAGCAGTATAAGCGCTAAGTTTAAACGAGGTAAAACGATTTAGGTATCGGGTGCTAGGGTACCCTTTTTTTTTTAAATTGTTTTTTTTTAATTAAAAATTCAAAAATCGTTTAGGTTCGTCATTAGGTTCGCCATTAGGTTTGGGTTCGCCTTGATTAGGTTCGGCATTAGGTTCACCGAACCTGAAATTTTTTTTGAGGTTCACCGAACCTCAAACCTCAAGGATTAGGTTCGGCGAACCCTGTGACTTAGGGGACTGCTATCATACACAAGCCAAGTCTAACTAGAGGAAGGAGTATTGAGATCAAATGAAGTTATAGGGTCACCACTCAAGATGCCATTTACGTGAGAGAACAGGGGCCTGATCTAGGCACAGTCCAAGTTCTAGTGAAAACCCGTGATGGGTAATAAAATGAAGGAGGTGTAAAAGAACCTTGGCTGGAAAGGGTTGAAGGCTGATACTCTGAAATATGTTAATGAATGCTCCACATGTCAGCAAAACAAAGTGGAACACATTCATCCATCTGGCCTCTTACACCCCTTGCCTATTCCAAAACGAAAATGGGAGAGCATTTCCATCGATTTCATCACTGGTTTGCCCAAGGTGTTTGGTAAGGATTGCATATTTGTAGTGGTGGATAGACTCACTAAATTTGCTCATTTCTTTGGTGTTACCACAACTTTCACTACTGCACAAGTGGTTGAACTATTCTTTAAAGAAGTTTTCATATTGCATGGGCTTCCCAAGAGCATTGTTAGTGACAGAGATAGCAGATTTTTTAGTGCATTTTGGCAACTCTTCAAAATGGTGGGTACAAATTTGACACCTAGCACAAGCTATTATCTACAAACTGATGGTCAAACAGAGAGGGTGAATTAATGGTTGGAAAGCTACTTGAGGAACTATGTTAGTGGGCAGCAAAAAGCATGGATAAAATGGTTGCATTTGGGTGAGTTTTGCTACAATACTACTTTTCATATGTCCATTGGCATGTCTCATTTCAAAGCACTTTATCGTTATGATGCATCCACTTTTATTGACCACATTTTTGGTGATAGTAGAGCTCCAGGGGCTAACGATTGGATTGAAGAAAGTCAATAAATTTTGAAGGTTTTGAAAGATAACTTTAGGTTGCCCAAAATCAGCAAAAACAATTTGCAGACCAACATAGAGTGGAGAGGCACTTCCAAGTGAATGACTTGGTATATTTGAGGTTGCAGCCCTAGAAACAAACCACCATAAAGGGTAAAGGTTCAGAAAAACTCAAACCAAGATTTTATGGTCCCTACAAACTTTGATTCGAAAAATTGGAGAAGTGGCCTATGAATTGGAGCTTCCAATAGGAAGTAAAATTCATAATGTATTTCATGTTTCATCTCTAAAGACTGTTATAGATCAGCATATCTCAGTTTCAGATACATTACCTCCCTTGGATGATGAAGGACAACTTGTTCTCATTCAGGACAAAATATTGAAAACAAGGGAAAAAAGGTTAAGGAGCAGAACAATAAAAAAATACTTGGTACAATGGAAGGATTTGCCTAGTGAGGAAGCCACGTGGGAAGATGAGCAAATTTTGCAGCATCCAAACTTGGCATTGCTCGAGGACAAGCAATATTGGGTGGAGAGGACTGTCATGTCCCCATCCCAATGAGACTACTAGTTAACAAAGTTTCACCCACCTACTAGTTCCCTGGGTTAAGGAGGAAGCATTAAATCTTGCAATAAAAAAGCTATGAGACCCAAGAGAACCTTAGTTTACCATCTACACATTAAATTGGGTCATACAAATAATAAATATGGAGAAAATAAAGTGGCATTACTTCATGAAGACATTTGGAGGTTCATGGAGACCTTGGGTGGCTAGATTCTTCCTTACACTTGTCATGACTTAACCCCAAATTCGAAATTATGAGTAATAGAACGTTCTTTGAAGGTGAAGAGGTGTCAAGTAACATGTCATGAACCCAAGGATTCGAATAGGTGAAAAGGAATAACTCCCCATGGAAGAGAAAGAGACTAAGAAAAAACTATGTGCCACTTGGAGAGAGATTCCCTACGTTTTATGACAACAATGATGGAAGATTCTATGACAAAATCATATCTATGACAATCTAACATGTCAGGGCTAAAAATAGCCACCAAGAGGGCGCACTTAGGGGTTGGTAGCAGCAATTCGAATTTGGAGGAAGATTGAGGGATGAGGAGAAGGACAAGTGTCATAGGGGTTACTAAACATCAAGGATGAGTTGGAGGAAGCCTGTGGGAGGGAATTCAACCTTGGAGGACCTTATGAGAGTTATAAAAATATGTCATAAGGAAGGAGAATGGCTTTTGATCATTTGAGAATTTGCCTTTGGCATTTTGCAAAGCACTAGCTTGTCCATTGCACGTTGAGTGCTCACTCTCCCTGCTAGTGAGCCAATTTCGAGGGAATTGAATTCTCATCCAAATTAGTTGTTGGAGAGGCCACCCTGGCCTCTCATTTGGAGCTTAATGGAATGTTGTTATTGCAGATAGGAGGCTGCTACAGTTTGAGATCTATCTCTTTCCCCATTCTCTCATTCCCTACCTCTCAATCCCCATGTTTCCATATGAAGGCGCACTAGTGTGAATGATGCTTGCGCTTTGTTGAGTCAAGTTGATGCCCAAGCATGGGTGAATAATGTTTGGCTCTGTAATATGTTCCTCATACTCTCTGTAAGTCAAATTACCAGAAATACATATGTAAAATGTCCACATTTCCAAGCTATGGCTTGACTAGTTTCCATGTATTGGTTTCCATTTCAAAGGGATTGTTTATCGGATTTGTGTTGAGGGATTGCTCTGATGTTAAATGTTGTTGAGAAGGATATTTATGTGTTGGTGATGGTCTATAACCCCCATGCCCTGTTCTGAAGAATTTCATATTCATTTGATGAGTCAAAGTTAAGCTTTCATTGTCATTCCCTTAAGCAATAACATTGAAAATATGCATTCGAATGTGAAGCTTTATAACACTATTTGCAGAACTTATTTCCACATATAGTGACAGTAAATGAAGTCTAATATCAATCCCCATACTCTGTTTGTCAATTTCGAAGGGTCGCACATGAGTTGGGAAGCCATTTATGCTCACACCCTAAGGGGAATTTAACCACAATTTACTAGTAATTTTCTCATTTTTTCCAATGACCCCTCATGCCATGTTCGAAAGCATTTCATATTCATTTGATGAGTCGAAGTTAAGCTTTCACTGTCATTCCCTTAAGCAATAACATTGAAAATATGCATTTGAATGTGAAGCTTTATAACACTGTTTGCAGAACTTATTTCCACATATAATGACAGTAAATGAAGTCTAATATCAGTCCCCATACTCTGTTTGTCAATTTCGGAGGGTCGCACATGAGATGGGAAGCCATTTATGCTCACACCCCAAGGGGAATTTAACCACAATTTACTAGTAATTCTCTCATTTTTGCCAATGATCCCAAATTGAGTTGCACATGCCTATAACCTGTTATAAAGTGACCAGAGAGTCCATTGAGTGGTCCTAAGTCTCACCATATCAGTCTCTACCAAATTCAAGACCCTCTTGTGCCATTCGAAGCCCCTAGAGTCGAGACTAGTCAATACAATTTTGCCCCAAATTCTGCCCCTGTTTGGAATTTTCAAATTGGGTCATTACAAGTTCTATAGCCCTTAAAAAGGTGATGCCACTATTGAATAGCCTTCAAACTGTTGTTGAAAATAAAAACAAAAGATGGTCCAAAACCGTCGTTCCACATTTGCAAAACATAGTGATGCCACCAGCCCATACCCATGGATCGACGAAAGAAAAGATGGCTAAAATAAATCAGCAAATAAGCCCTAATGTCGGGCCTTCAAATCTTGTCCAAGAGATCTCAAAAATAGCACAAAAAAGGGATTACACAGCCCTAAGTCAAGTGCCCAACTTCAGCCAACACAATGAACATGAATAAACCTTAATACTCCATAAGTTGGACACAATTTCCATTGGAAATTTTGATCACTACAAAAAACAGGGAAAAAGAAACCCTAACCAAAAATGTAATGCGTAAGAGAGGTTCACAATGTCACACCCACTCTGATACCATATTGAGATCCATAGAAAGAGAAGGATCAAATGGAAAGATCAACCAATCCTAAAACCTGCAATAAATGGAGAGAATAATAACAACGCTGCCCTAAAAAAAGAATTAAAACCTACACTAAACTTGGAAAACCCCGCCTTGAGTAAAAACACATCAATACTAAAATCCTAAACTAATAGTGCATACATTAGCCCATACAAGGCCTTCTTCAATCTGAATTCATGGGTATCTCAACCATGCACCTATAACCTGCAATAAGTGGAGAGAATAACAATGGTGCCATAGAATAAGAATTAAAACCTACACTAAACTTGGAAAAAACGACCTTGAGTAAAAACCTGTGTTGCAAGGGTACCCGTCCCCAAAGGCTAGGTTCGCGTCCCCATCTCGAAAACCGTCCCCAAGTCCTGGAAACCGGGTCAAGTACTTCATCGACATCCCCTAAAGTCCCCGCCGAAGTCCCCAAGTATCGGGTACTTCTAGAACAAAAATAGGAAACTTTGCTCATTTTGGGGACTTCGGGGAAACTCCAGTATGTGAAAATTATAAAAAACTTTACCTTAATGAAGAGGGACATGGTAGGCATGGTTCCCCCTACCCTCTTAAGACCCCACGGGCCTATCCACTTCTCCCAACGCAGAGTTGAGTCTTGACTTTTGTTGGATCCTGCAAGAGGAGAGCTTGTTGCGCAAAGGAGATGATACAGGGAGAGGAGAGGCAAGACAAGCTTAGGTTGTCTTAGACTTGAAATTTTTGTGTTTTTAAGTTAATGGCATGGCACTATCTAGCTTGGAGGGGCTGGTATCAATTCTTAGACTGTTTCTTCTAGAAGATTGCCTTATTCTTTTATGACTCCGGATCTTGTCATTGGATTTTTATTGGCATAGTTTGTGTTAATTATTGATCCTTTGTGCAAGTTGTTCTAATGTTGTTGCACAGACCGTATTCTTTGTCCTTCATGAATGATAGAAAACCTACTTTGTTGATGTTTGTGCAGACGTTTATATGCATATGCATATTTCTAATTTTGAAAAACCAAAAGCTCCATCAACTATTGTTATGTTTACACTTAAGGTTCATATGTAATTCCCACTTTATATCAATGATTTATGAACTTTGAAGCAATGTGCAAGTTAAGTGTACTTATTAATTATTGAAATTGAATACTAATGAAAAATAAATAAATTTAATTTTTTATTATATATATACATACAGTGTTCCACAGGGACGTGTCCCGAAGGGTCGAGAACGCGTTTCGGCGTTTCTCACGTCCTAGTGACGCCGAAACTCCATGCGAAATGTTTCGGGACGTCTCGCTTTTGGCAAAACTTGGCGAGACGCTGAGTGAAACGTTTCGGTGGGCGACGAAACTACGAAACTTCGTCGAGACTTGTGGACGTCCCACTCGAAACTTCGTCGAGACTTGTGGGTGTCCTACCCGAAACTCCAAAACTTCCCCAGGATATTTTCGAATTTTCTTAATCCACATTTTAAAAAAATAAAAATTAAACAAGAGTTTAATTAAATAAATCATTAAAGAAAACTCATATTAAAATTTAAAATTTAAAACATAAAAATAAATAAATATATATTTATATATATATATATATTAAAAATTTAAAACTAAATCTAATTTCTAACCTAATCCTAAGCTATCGAGATCAACTCTTTAATATTTTTTTCTGATTTCATTTGGAATTACAAACTTACAAAGCTTTGAAAGTTTATTCAACAACCATCGTGAGAGGAGAGAGTGGCAAATCTGAAATATCATTGATTCATTTTTTCAATCACTTAAAAGTCAAATATCAAATGACAGACTCAAAACTTAGTGACAAACATAAAATATGATGTTCATGTTAATCATAGATTCATATATTTATTATTAATATAATAATAATCTTGATGAATCGTGTACTATGTTTAAACTTTGCATTTACATTGCATGATTGCAAAATGATGAATGCAATATTACTATTTAGTAATTCACTAATTTGCAGGGATGGTTTGTTATTGTTGGGATTTATATTTTTCATATTTTTAATATTTTTAAAACTTGTATGACTATCGCATCTCGTCATCCCCTCGTCCCCCCTGAATTTCTCTAAAAATTTGGGGTGGTCTCCACACGTCCCGAATGTGCGTCTCCCCGCTCCCACGTACCTGAACCTTGGGGAACATTTTATATATATATACCCCTGACGTACCCAAGTCCCCTGTTTCAAAAAGTGGTGTCCCCGTCCCCGTCCCCATACCCAAGTTTCCTGGCAACTTAGATAACTCATCAATACTAAAATCCTAAACTCATGGTTCATACATCAGTCCATACAAGTCCTTCAATCTGAATTTACAAGTATCTTGCCCATGCACCTCAAATCCTCCAACAGCTAAAGCAAAAGCCTCCTGATAAATAACCAGCAAACAGATTTTTTGGGAGTGCTTGTCTGCCAAGCAATGTTGGGAGTACCTTCAAGATCAATATCCAATGTTGCTTTAGGGAAAGATTCCTTGGCACTCTATAGTATTTAAAGATAGTCATTCTCGTGTTCATCCTACGTTTGCACAGATTTGGCAATGTCTGCATATTTCGACTCTATTTGTTCTTTGGAAACTTAGGTGCAAAGTTGTATTTTATCATGAGGTTAGATGATCATAGTTACTCAATCTTGAAATCCTTTAGTTTACTTTGATTGTATACCCTTTCACTTTTGGTACAACTTTTTATAAATATTTTTATGTAAAGACAAGATATATTTTTCAACAAAAAAAAACAATTCAAGCAAAATCCTCAACATGATATACTGCCTCTTTCTGAGAGAATCCTCTAGAAATTGGAGTAAGAGTCTCATCATGGTTGACTCCAATTGATTTTTGTAGCATCAGACAAGTACTTCTACATAGGCCAACTGTCCAGCATGCAAGAGTCATCTAGGAGACTCTCAGACTTAGGAGTTTCGCTGCTAAAGTGAATGTGCTTTTGTTATTACTTTGTGTAAAGGGGGCCATGGTATTTGGTGGTCCAAGGTATTGACCCATGGTATTTGCATATGTAATGAAATAAAAGTCAACCTAAGTGAGAGGAAGAGACATCATGTCAATGTTAGTGTGTGTGATATCATTGATAGTGAGTGATCAAATCTAAGAGAGGGATTCTCTTAGAGGCTTAGGAGAGAGGGATCCTCTCAAGCAGATATCAACGAGTCAGGAAGGTCTTTGGACCTCGTCCAGGAGACTCTCAGACTTGGGAGTTTCACTATTAAAGTGAATGTGCTTTTGTTATTACTTTATGTAAAGGGGCCCATGGTATTTGCATATGTAATGATCACATCATTGTTAGCATGTGCGAGACCATTGATAGTGAGTGATCAAATCTAAGAGACAAATTTATCTTAGAGGCTTAAGAGAGAGGGATTCTCTCAATATGAGATCAGTGAGTCAGAAAGGTCTTTGGAACTCTGTAAACTGCAAGTGTTGCTTAACAAACATGCAATAAAAGACAAATTTGTTGTTGGTTTCCAGAGTAAATCAATGTGTCAAATGGTGTGATAATTTCCTAGTTAATTTTTTTGTTGCGTGATTTGTTGGTTATCAATGTATTTTCAATTATAATTTAATCAATAAATTATTGAGGTTGAAGATTAGATTTGGTAACGTAAAATCAACATTGTATCAAAACCCAGTTTGACTCCAAGTGGGAAATCAATTTCACTAAGATTAACAAGAGATTTCCAAAATAAAAAAAATTAAGGACTATACGGTCACAGTACGAGTCGTACATGCACCATACAACAACGTATTTTAGCTTGTCGGCTAAGCTAACTATTGCAAACTCAAATCGACCAATAGTGGAGACACACTAGTAGATTGCATGCAGTAGGACACATGCTCAAGCCCTAGCATAGGTTGTGCACGGGTGTATGAGTAGAAGTAGCAATCGTCAGTAGCTGCAGATGTTGAGCCCGCAGGGAAAGTCTACGAAGCCGACAAAGTGTGTTACCAGTCAAGTAGGGCCCAGGGCAATCCAAGCAACATCTTGGGAAAACTGCATAAGACCTTAGGAAGCCGAGAGAAGTTCAAGCAAGCCCAAGACAGTGTCGAGAAGGCCCTGCAAAAATTTTGAGCAACTTCCCAATGAAGTTGAGCAATCCAAGAAGACTCTGGGAAGCGCCCAAAAAGCAATAGTTGGTTGGAAAGCTTCGAGCAACAAGGCTCAGGAAGGTGGTGCATATAGCCATATGATGGGAAAGAAGTCGGTCTTCCTTAGTATTTCATAGATAGACTCATACTGCCATTTGGGTTGTGAGACAAGCAGCATGCATCGAGTGAAGGGAGTTGGATGTGTGAAATTCTAGCTAGATTCAGGAGGGTCTCTAGAGGTGGCAGAGATATTGTTTGTTCTAGAGTTGAAGATGACTGAGGTTATGTTCCAAGATGGACAGGCACTCATGTGGTCAAAGGGAGCTACCCATTATGCAGCAATGATGGTTGGCATCAGACAGGGTAAGTTGTACATGTTGTTGGGATATCCTATAGATGGGTCCAAGGGAATCTTAGATCATGGACCAATGTCAGACATAGAAGGTAATGGACAAGAGGCTTCATCCAAATCTGTCTACAGACCAAGTTGGTATGAACTTACATGGTTGGATGCTCAGGAGCAAGAGGATCTTCCTAAGAGCATGATGGAGGTAGTTCTAGAATAGAGTCTAACACAGATAGCAGGAGGATTTTCCAGTTCAAAGAAAGTAGCTACAGCAATAGAGGATGTGTTTGATCCTGGAGGAGGTTCTTCCAGAAGTACCTTCCTTGCTAAGAGGAATGTTAATTTTTGTAGCATCGAACAGGTACTTCTGCATAGGCTAAGTGTTTGGCATGCATGAATCATCTAGGAGACTCTCAGGCTTAAGAGTTTCACTATTAAAGTGAATGTGCTTTTGTTATTACTTTATGTATAGGGGGCCATGGTATTTGCATATGTAATGAAATAAAAGTCAACCTAAGTGACAAGATAAGACATCCCGTCGTTGTCAATGTGTGAGATCATCGATAATGAGTGACCAATGAGTGATCAAATCTAAGAGAAGGATTCTCTTAGAGGCTTAGGAGAGATGGATTCTCTCAAGCTGAGATTGTCTAAGAGAGTGATTAGTGAGTGATCAGATTTGAGAGAAGGAATCTCTTAAAGGCTTTGGAGTGAGGGATTCACTCAAGCTGGAGTTTGTAATATTGTTGAGGGTTTGTGCGTAGATAGCAGTGGGAGTGAGTCAGTAAGGTCTCTGGAGCTCTGTAAACTGTAAGTGTTGTTTAACAAATCTGCAATAAAAGACAAATTTGTTCCTAGTTTTCCCCTGCGATTGAGGTTTCTAGGGTAAATAAATGTGTCAAATGTTGTGACGATTTCCTGTTTAATTTTTCCGCAGTGTGATTTGTTTATTATCAATGTATTTTCAATTATAGTTTAATCAATAAATTATTGACGTTGAAGATCATATCTGATAATGTGAAATCAACAACTCGATCTTTTTGAAAGAAACCTTCTACAACAAAACTATCCTAATACTCTTCACTACTCAATCTCAACTGCATGCATGTAATCAATCACTCATTCCACATATGGTTTTGAAACTATCACCACAAAGTTGAAAGGACTCCAGCATGGCATCCTACAATACTTGCTCTACTAGATCAGCAAGTAGCCTGTAGAGACCACCATCTCAAACTCAACTAGTTTCATGGCTATGTTTTCTAACGATCACTCACTGACTATTAAGCTCAATCATACATCATTTATCCATCATGCAAAAAACTAAAAGACTTCGTGAAGCTAGGAACATACAAGACATCATATAGCTCAACAACATCACCTAAGGCATGTGGAAAGAGAGACAGCCCAATCAATAAATGGACAAGTGTCATCATTGCCCATCCGTGGACCAATTGAAAACAGTGGAAAAATACAAAAGGTCAAAGTACACGTTGCATGGTTGAAGATACTGAAGATCGTCAAGGATTTACTGCCGAAGAATTAGTTATTTAGGCTTTAGTTTATTTTTAAAAATCAATTAGTAGTTAATAAGTGTTGAATGACACATGTAAAAGGCAGTTATGCCTATTTTTAGCAGTTTGTTTTGCTTCAACTCATGGAGCAATTGTATAACAACTAGTGAATGCAATGAAAAAAGGGTTGGAGCCCGTGAGAACTAAGTTATGCAATTTGAGACCCATTTTTTATAAAATCACAGAGCCAAAGCTGGCCTTTTCTGCAAAGATTCATGTGTTGTTCATGATTACAGTCTGTTTTTCCCTTCTTAATGTGAATCTCTTCTTGTTATTACTTTCATTATGTCTTCTTTCATGTCTGAAATAAGTGTTTGATGGTTCAGAATTCATATGTCTATGCTCTGACTATTGATTTAAGATATTCACAAGCCTTTTCCACTAAGGTTAGCATTGGATTCATCCTTGATAGATGCCCATGTTAATGGACTGTATATTATTTCTTCCTTTACACCAGACCAAAGCATTTTGACTGTGACTGAATGGCTACCTTGCCTTTAATTTCAGAAATTTCCATGCAAACAGCATTGTGATTTATTTATATTCATTTTGACTCCATAGCCCAATGTATACTTGCCCTGTTTCAACCAATACAACAATCTGAATTTTACTTTTATTTTTATATCTGGCCTTGTCAAACAATCATTGAGAGATCCCTCTCTGAAGAGAAAGAAGCCAGCTTTCTTTCCTAAAGCTTGGTTTTGTGGTTACCTTGAGATTACATTTTTACAACCTGAGGTACATTTTGAGTGCTAACACACCTTGCTGAAGATCTTATGTTTGGAATCTTTGGATGCTCTGCTATCCACATACTACCCTACACCAAAGACAATGTTGGTGGAAAGGCACAATACCGTGCAGAGAGATGTCTCAAGTCTGGATGCTAACTCATATGCTATCATTGAAATTTCAACGCTCTCTACAAACTCTTACTACTGATGCTTGGCCCTTTTCATATCAGGACATTGAGATGTATCATGGCCCATCTTGTAGCGTTGGACAATCTTCACATGAATCCAGTCTTTCTTCTACTGGTTTAAGAATTTGATTCTTTCCCCTTGCCCTTCTAACCCCCGCTCCATAGGTCCTCTTTTCTTACCTACTCCCCTCATCTTCCGACAAGGGTTAGGTTCTCAGTGCTCACTCTCCTCCACAATCACTGAGACAACTCCAGTTAAGTTCCCCCTTGAACAAAGTCATCCCAAAGCTTCTCAAAGTTGGGAAGCTTCTCACAAGCATCACTCCAAACAAAAGGCTCCCAAGATGAAGAGAACCCATTTAAAGAAATGGGCACCAACTCCTCATTCTCCAACTTTGCAGCAATGGCAGCAAGCTGATCTCAAAGCTCATTGATCTTCATAAGATAACTAGCCACTATCTATGTCGCTCATGTATGTTAATGAGCTTGTTCTTCACTGACATCATGCAGTTAATATTCACACTCAAATACGTTGATTTGCTTCACCTTGGCCTACTTTTTAATATGGCCAGGCAACAATGCTGCATCCACATGCACTGTGGCCTTCTTATCTACATAACTGAAAAGATCAACCACCTCTAGTAGCATCTGCAGTCGTTGGAAGCACACCCACTCTCTGAAAACAAAATTGGTCATAACTGCAAAACCTGGAACATGTTAAAACCAAACAAATCATCCAGACAAAGAAATTGTATACAATACTCCAATCACTAGAGCACTTAGGGCATCACACTCTACAACCTCTTACAGGTTCAGATCTCTCAAATCACTGAAGAACCTTGGGCATCACACCCACTGAAACTCTCCAACAGCTCCCTCCCACAAACAGCTGATCTATCCATACACAGATTCCTAGAAGATCACAAAAGTACAGCTCTAATAACCATGTTGAAATTTAATTCATGGACCAGCAGGTTTGCACTTCAAGAATACAAACCTACAGCTACTAATTTGAAACTCTGTATATCCCTAACAAAACCCTTCTCTGCATACACTTAACTCTCAATTGTATATTCAGAAGTACAGACACTGCATTCTCTAAAACTGTCACAACGTGAGAATAAATTAATTATTCCATAGGGTAAACAGAATTCTGAAATTATGACAGCAAATAGAGAGAGAGCTTAGGCCAAATAATAGATATCCTAATTTGAGACCTACGTGAATGAGTAACCTTCCTAGGAAAGAGTGCCCTAGGTAAAAGCTTCCTAGGGAAGTGCACCCTGCCTATAAATAGCTAAACACCTACCTCATGCACCTAAAATAAGGAAAAAAAATACTAGACTAATGCTATGTGCCAAACTCGAAAATACTATATGACAGCACACTTGCTAATTTTAAAGCAGATACAGATCTAGAATTTTCAAAGGAAAAATTTAGGACTCTAGTCTGGCTCATGCATACAAGTGCCCCGCTGTCTATGTAGTTCCTATGTGCCTCCCTACATGACTAGTTCTGTGCCTTCACTCTCTATGCTCTCCTCACACAGCAACTGCATTCTTCTGCACACATTTACTAGTGCACCTTCCACACCAAACCAACCACTGCTACACAGAAACCTAGCACTATAACTGGATCTTCCCATCACCAGTGTCAATCATAAGTTGTAATTATTGCTGTCTGCATGTGGATCTGCAGGGTGCACTATCTTCTGAAGGAGATCAAATTCTGAGCAACAGGAAATTCTAACAAACAATCCCAATAATAAACATCCAAGTGAAGATAACCTTCTACTGCAAGAAAAACAAGATAGAAGCAAAAATAACAATCTATAATAATAATATATATAAAAAATGATCATACTTATAATAATAGACAGCTTTGTAGCAAGTCATTACTAGCACATCCGTGCGTGTTTAAGCAGTAAAGGAAAAAGACTAGTTAGGCAGTAGAGGCAACATATTTTTTATTCAGCATATGGAAAATAACTCATCTCACATGCTCTATCAAATTAAAAGCCATGAAAGGCCTTTGCCATTCTTTTTGGTTATAGACAGCCATGAAACAAATCTGTAGAAATTTCACCAACAAACTAGTTTTACTCATGTAGGGATTTTGTCAAACACTAAGCCAAACTCTGATTTCAGTCTCCAATAAAACTTCAACAGTAATGCATTTAAACATAACACATTCTACTGTATTTTATGAGCAGAAACACAAATGACTAAGAACTTGCAGCAGATATAAATGAACAGTAAACACACATTCAACTAGTCATTTGACACATTTCCTGGGCAATGTCCCTGGAAAATCCCCAAAGGGAAAACCAGACCAAGAGAGATTTTTACTGATGTGGGCCCACAGAAATTTATGAGTGTTATAGCAGAGGAAAGATCACCATTAAATACAATTCATTTCCTGGAAATTTGTCAGTCCACTTCAAATTCGTGCCCAGTCTATACGGACTGCTTCTACAGTCTGCTCCTCGATTTTCTTGCCCAGAAAATCACACAGCTCAGCCCCTTGAAATCCATAACTGATTCAGCCTCGAATTGTGTGCCACAGTTCTGCTGTACAGGCTGCCTGGAATTCCATGCCTCTGCTCAGCTGTACAGATATCCTCGGAATCCGTGCCATGAATCAGATTTACAGTTTAGTCATAAATGCTCTGTATAGCCTGCATTAAATGCTGAATTTGCAATGGGATTCGTGCCCGATCTCGTTGGGAACTGCACCCCCTTTCTCTTTCAGCTGCTCTCTTCTTCCTTTCTTCAGCTCTCAGCTCTCTCTCTCGAATGTGTCTAAACTCTCCTACAATTCTACTTTTATTAATTGACTCGAGATAATGACTTTGCCTCTTCATTTTCCAAGTGACTTTGTCTCTTCATTCTCCAGGTCAAACAATGAGTCAAATTTCAATAAATGAATTTAAAAATCATTTTCATTCATCAATTAAATAAAAATCACATTTTACTTTATAACACTAAATTTAATGTCTAGAAAAGCCACTTAGGTCCTTTCTACATGCCTAGACACCAAGCCTATGTAGAAGACCTCCCAATCTATAAAATCTAACGAAATCATTATTTGAGAATTTGTGTCTATTTCAGCAGTTTAAGTACATGGTGAAGATGACTACTTTTCTCATTGCCTGCAGGTCTTCTCTGTTGTATTAAGTAAAGTTTGGTTTCAACTTTCAACTGTGTTTTGTGTTTCACGTTTGTACATTGTCACCCTCAGGGAAGAAATATGATACAGACCAATATATACTGCCATAAGAGTTGATGTAACAAGTTTCTTTAAAGTTTATTGCACCAACTTGCCAAGAGAAGCAAAGTGCTCTACAGCAAGGAGAGATCCCCATACTTTTTGTAACACTTTTGTTATATGTCTGTGTGTGCATGTTGTTGATTTTTCTGAGCAGCATCGAGAGCCATTTTCTTAGAAGAATGGGGACACCTGGTCCGGGACCACAGTGTGGAATCAACCTAGAGTTGAGTGATCATTCTGTTGAATGATGATATCTGGTCCTTGACCATGATATGGACCCAGCTCTACACTGAGGGATTCAACCTTTGAGTTGAGTGACCATTCTGTTAAATGGTCACATCTGGTCTGGGACCACAATATGAACCAGTCTAGCACTGCTAGACTCAGCCTAGTTCTGAGTAGCCATTCCTACCTGGTCAGTTACCATGACTCAGCCCGGGGCTGAGGGCCATTCTCCGAGAGAATGGAGGTGCTTGGTCTGTTACCAAGTATTTGACCTAGTGTCAAATTATGCAGCCTATGGCTGAGGCACCTGGTCTGTTACCAGGAAGACACTATAAGCCCTAGACCGGGTCTAGGCATGTGTGACACTCTGACCCTTAACCAATGGGCTTTGCGATCTTCTCCAAGGCTTAGCAACCCTTGGTTAAGACACCTTCGTAACCAATATTGGTGTCACACAAAGTGTGAGATAAAAGCATTAGTAATTCTCTATGTTCATGATGATGTACTTTGAGTGGTGATGAAAGACCACCTTGACCACATGTGATGACCACAAGAGAACTTAAAGAAAGCTAAAGCAAAAGTCAAAAATACATGAAGACCCTTAGTACCACTAAGGTGTAAAAGTGAAAGTGCAAAAAGACCTTTAGTACCACTAAATGCAAAAGTCAAAATTAGAAAAGAATAAAATATTAATATTTTGATCTTTCTAATTTTGGTCCACTTACAAGGGACTCAAAGAATATAAAAGAAGATCAATCCATTTCATTATTACACACACTTGCTCTCACAGGTACGGCTGCTCCATCAAAGATCTCACAAGTTTTGAAGAAGAAGGTTTTTATGATTATGCCCCAGCATGGATGAGTCTAGCTAGGGTATCACATCCATTTGAAGAAAAACACTAAGCTAGGGTTTCCTTTTGCAGCAACTGGTTTTGTTTGAGTTAGGGTTTCACGGTTCACCTTAATTTCATCTTCTTCACCCACGAGCAGCTCCCTCTCTCCTTCAACAGATCCGAGCAGCAAGTTTTAATTTTGGGCAAGGTGCCCCTCTTCATGAGCAGCCCTCTTGTTACGTTCAAGTTGCCACAGCCTTGGGGCAGTCTGATTGTGCTCCCAAGCTGCTACAGCAATACCGAGCAACTAGCAAGTGCCCTCGAGCTGCTAGCGGCAAGCTCGAGCTACTTGGTAAGGGCCACGGGCTGCTAGCAGCAGGCCTCGGGGCTACTTGCTAGCCCTTCCAGCTAGCAGCACCATACCCGAAAAAGATCCAGGCAGGCCACAAGGCCTTCGACCATACCCTAAAGGGTCCCGATAGGGAGGGCAGCAATACCACTGGGCCACAGCAGAACCGGCCAGCAAACAGGCTGTGGGGTGCAGGATCCACGCAGCAGGTAACAGCAGAAAAACAAGTCGAGCAGTAGGCAATCCGATCAGGCAACAGGGCAGCATACGAACAGGTACAGGATAGCCTGAAGGTACGAACAACCTGCTAATTTGGGCAGGAGAGAAAAATTAGGGCCACAAGCCCTAATTCGGCATATTTGTGAAATTGGAAATTTGATCTTCTGTAATTTTGGAACAACCCAGTTAGGGTTTGTGGATCGTTTTGGAAAATCTTAGTCATCTCATTTACAAGAAGAATTACTAATGCTTTTGGGGTTTTTGTCCTTTAAAGTTTTCCCAAGTGAAAAATCTTGTGTTCAATGTGTTGATGTGATTGATGTTGTTTATTGCACTTGTCAATTGTTTATGTTAGTCTACAAATTTTAAAAGTGTTCATGCTAATGTTAAAAATTCAACATGGTATCAAAGCTTAGCATGTGAAGACACAGTAAAGGGAGATTGTTGGTGTCTTCCTAGACCTTGGGATAAGTTTTGCAGACTTAACATTTGACTAAGTGGCAGAGATGGCTATCAATATCTTCAGACCGAAAGAGAAGCTACAAGGTTCAGCGAACTACAACTCCTAGAAGGCTAAGTCAATAGCCATTCTAGAAGAAAATGACTTGGATGACTTTGTGTTTAATGTCAATGAAGAGCCAACATCTAATGCTGGCAGACTTGCTTACAAGAGGAGGCAGGGTAAGGCTAGAAAAATCATCTATGATTTTGTCAAAGAAACAGTGATGCCTAACATCACAACTCTAAAGACTGCCAAAGAATGCTTTGACACCTTGTATGAAAAGAAGGCTCCCAATCAAAAGAGAGTCTTGAAGAAGAGGCTACGAACTTTGAAGTTGAACAAGGATGAAGGGGTTGGTTCCTTCTTCACAAAGATTGCACAAGTAAGAGAACAACTCATTGCTATTGGCATTACTGTTGATGATGATGACCGTGTGCAAACTGTGGTTGATGGTCTCCCGAGCTCTTGGGAAACCTTCATGGCATATGTCAATGGACGTGAGAATCAGTCAACCTTTGAAATACTGTGGCATGATTGCATAGAAGAAGAGGGGAGGACTTCAGGCAAGGTAACCAAAGAAGTCAACCTTGCACTTGTAACAAAGACAAAGAAGTTCAAGAAGCCTTTCCCTCGGCAAAAGAAGAAACCTCAAGGTAATTTCTCTAACATGTCAAAAGTGGAATGCTATAATTGCCACAAGTTTGGACATTTTGCCAAGGATCGCAGGCAAGCCAAGAAGAAACCCAAGCGAAGGTTTCAAGCCTCTACTGCAGAAGCAGAAGAAGAACCTAGAAGAGAGTACTACCTGATTTCTGCTTTCACTGGTTCTTTCACAGATTGTGCCACCTCTTGGTTGGCGGATAGTGGTGCCTCTAGGCACATGACAGGTAACCGTGGAGCTCTCACCAGTTACAGAAAGAAGAAGTTCACCACATAGGTGGAACTTGGAGATGACTCCACCTACAAAATTGAAGGAGATGGCTCAACTTCACTTCAACTTGACCCAGGTACGGTTCTTCATATTGATGATGTTCTTTATGTTCCTAGTTTGAAGAAGAATCTTCTATCTGTTGTTGGCTTAGAGAACAAGGGCTACAGAATCCTCTTCATGGACAAGAAAGTCCTTTTGGATTTGATTCATTCTCGCATTTGTGGGCCTGTGTCTTCACCCTCTTTGACTAGGTGTTTATATTATGTCTTGTTCATTGATGATCACTCTCGAAAGTCATGGATTTACTTCCTCAAGGCCAACAGTGAAACTTTTGACAAGTTCAAAGATTTCAAGGCACTGATTGAAAATCAGACTGGCAAACACATACGTAGCTTGAGATCAGATAACGAAGGTGAGTATGAATCTAATGAGTTTGATGATTTTTGTCGAGATGCAAGAATCAAGAAAAAGCTGACAGTACCATGCAACCCTCAACAGAATGGGGTTGCAGAAAGGAAGAATAGAACAATCTGTGAAACTGCTAAAGCAATGCTTACCGATCTGGATATTCCTTTATCTTTGTGGGCAAAAGCTGTAGGTGTTGTTGTGTACATCCAGAACAGAAGCCCTCATGCTATCTTGGGGGAGAAGACTCCAAAAGAAGTCTTCACCAAGAAGAAACCTGCAGTTGACCACACGAAGATATTTGGCACTCTGGTATACATTCATGTGCCAAAGGAAAAGAGGGCCAAGCTAGAGCCCTCCAGTAAGAAAGGTATATTTGTCGGGTACAATGATTGCTCGAAGGCTTATCGAGTCTATGTTCCGAGACAAAGGTGGATTGAAGTCAGCAAAGATGTGATCTTCCATGAGGAAGCTGCGTTTCATAAAACACTAAGCTTTCAGCGGAAGATGAAGTTCCTCCACTTGAGTTTCCGAATTCAAAAATTCAGAGGGAGAAAGAGGAATTTGAGGATCAGATTCCAGATACACCTGAGGACAGTGAAAGTCCACCAGAAGAACTGCTTGAAGTTCCTCCTTCTAAAAGGAGACCTACTTGGTACCAAGAGACGGTGCAAGAAGGCGAGAAGCATAAAGCTCCTCCCGGGACTTTCAGAGAAAGCATAAGACCACAAAAGTACTCAGGTCTTATGAGCCAACTTATCAATGCAACACCTTCATCATACGAAGAAGCAACAAGTAAACAGGTATGGGTTGATGCCATGATTGAAGAGTACAATTCAATCATGAAGAATGATGTGTGGGAAGTTGTTCCCAGACCAACAAGAAAGTCAATAGTGACATCCAGATGGCTTTATAAAATCAAGCATGCTACTGATGGCAGTGTGGAGAAGTATAAAGACAAATTCGTAGCTCGTGGCTTCACTCAAAAAGAAGGCATTGACTATGATGAGACATTTGCTCCTTTTGCCAAGTATACTACCATCAAAACCATCATTTCACTTGCTGCAGTATTCGGATGGAAGTTACATCAGATGGATGTAAAGACAACCTTCCTCAATGGCAAGATTAAGGAGGAAGTCTATATTGAACAACCTGAAGGCTTTGTGACTCATGGGAAAAAGACCCATGCGTGTAAACTGAAGAAAGCCTTGTATGGATTGAAACAAGCTCCAAGAGTATGGTATGCCAGGATGGATGGATTTCTCCACAGCTTGGGGTATTCCAAAAGTACAGTTGATTCTAACTTGTACTTTAAGGTTGTTCATAATCATGTCTTGATACTTGTTCTATATGTAGATGACTTGTTTCTTACAGGTGATGAACAGTTGATAGCGTAGTGTAAGAGGGAGCTTACCTCTGAATTCGAGATGAAAGATCTCAGATTGATGCATTACTTCCTTGGCTTAGAGGTCTGGCAAAAGCCAGGCGAGAACTTCCTGACACAAGGAAACTATGTAGTAGATATCTTGCAGAGATTTGGGATGCAAGACTGCAAATCCATGAGCGTACCCATAACTACCAACTTGACAAAGTTGCGAGATTCGGCCACCAGTTCACAAAGTGTGGACTCTACTCTGTACAGACATCTTATTGGATCCTTGATGTATCTCGTGCATAAGAGACCGAACATCTGTTACACGAAGAATGCACCGAGTCAGTTCATGCCCGATCCAAAGCACATACACTTGGTAGTTGCCAAACATGTACTGAGATATGTGTGAGGTACTATCACTTATGGGCTCAGGTATACTTCTAGCAATGGAGTATTGTTATCTGGATATGCAGATTCAAAATGGGCTGGCAGTGCAGTAGACCGAAAAAGTACCTCTAGTTACTGTTTCAATAAGAGATCAACAATGATCTCTTGGTCCAGAAGGAAGCAAGGTTCCACAGCTCAGAGTACAGTTGAGCTGTGTATATTGCTGCAAGTGATGCCTGTAAGGAAGCAGTTTGGCTCAGATAACTGATATCGGATCTGTTCGAAGGAAAGCTTGACTCAACGACCATCCATTGCGATAATCAGAGTTGTATAAAGCTTTCGGAGAACCCCGTGTTTCATGATAGATAGAAACACATTGAAATGAGGTATCATTTCATCAGAGACCTAGTACAGAGAGATGCTCTGAAGTTGCAGTACATTCGTACAGATGAACAAATCGCAAAAATCTTGACCAAGCCTCTGACAGCATCAAAGTTCTTGTACTTTCATGGCAAGCTTGGCATGGCAGAGAATGCCTCTCTCGCTGAGAGGGAGTGTTGATTATTCTAAGCAGCATCGAGAGTCATTCTCTTAGGAGAATGGGGACACCTAGTCCGAGACCACGATGTGGACTCAACCTAGAGTGATCATTCTATTGAATGATGATATCTGGTCCTTGACCATGATATGGACCCAACTCTACACTAGGGGGACTCAACCTTTGAGTTGAGTGACTATTCTGTTCAATGGTGACATCTGGTTCGGGACCACGATATGAACCAGTCTGGCACTGGTAGACTCAGCCTAGTTCGAGTAGCCATTCCTTTGAATGGAGGCACCTGGTCAGTTACCAGGACGTGGCCCGAGGCTGAGGGCCATTCTCCGGGAGAATGGAGGCTCTTGGTCTGTTACCAAGTATTTGACCTAGTGTCAAATTATGCAGCCTATGGCTGAGGCACCTAGTATGTTACCAAGAAGACACTATAAGCCCTAGACCAAGTCTAGGCATGTGTGACACTCTAACCCTTGATCAGTGGGCTCTGCGAACTTCTTCAAGGCTTAGCTACCCTTGGCTAAGACACTTTAGTACCCTATCTTGGTGTCAAACAGAGTGTGAGATAAAAGCATTAGTAATTCTCTTTGTTTATGATAATGTACTTTGAGTTGTGATGAAAGACCACCTTGACCACATGTGATGACCGCAGGGTCACTTAAAGAAGGCTAAAGCAAAAGTAAAAAATACATGAAGACCCTTAGTACCACTAAGATGTAAAAGTGAAAGTGCAAAAAGACCATTAGTACCATCTAGGCATGTGTGACACTCTAACCCTTGATCAATGGGCTTTGCAAACTTCTCCAAGGCTTAGCTACCCTTGGTTAAGGCACCTTAGTACCCTATCTTGGTGTCAAACAGAGTGTGAGATAAAAGCATTAGTAATTCTCTCTGTTTATGATAATGTACTTTGAGTGGTGATGAAAGACCACCTTGACCACATGTGATGACCGCAGGGTCACTTAAAAAAGGCTAAAGCAAAAGTAAAAAATACATGAAGACCCTTAGTACTATTAAGATGTAAAAGTGAAAGTGCAAAAAGACCTTTAGTACCACCAAAGGCAAAAGTCAAAATTAGAAAAAAATAAAATATTAATATTTTGATCTTTCTAACTTTGGTCCACTTACAAGTGACTCCAAGGATATAAATGAAGATCAATCCATTTCATTATTACACGCACTTGCTCTCACAGGTACAACTGCTCCATCAAAAGATCTCACAGGTTTTGAAAAAGAAGGTTTTTATGATTATGCCCTAGCAACTAGTTTTATTTGAGTTAGGGTTTTGTCCTAATTTCGTTTTCTTCACCCACTGGCAGCTTCATTTCTCCTTCAACAGATCTGGGCAACGGGTTTTATTTTTGGGCAAGGTGCCCCTCGTCACAAGCAACCCTCTTGCTACCTCCAAGTTGCCACAGCAAGCTCGAGGCAGCCTAATTGGGCTCTCGAGCTGCTACAGCAGCACCAGGCAACTAGCAAGTGCCCTCGGACTGCTAGCAACAGGCCTCGGGGCTACCTGCTATCCCTTTTGACCAACAGCACCATACTCGAAAAAGATCCGAGCAAGCCACAAGGCCTTTGGGCATACCGTAAAGGGTCTCGACAGGCACTGCTTGCCCTCTAGGCAGTAGTACAACTACCCCACAGCAGAACCGGGCAACAGGATCTAGGCAACGGCAGCAGGCAGCAACAGAAAAACAGGTCGGGTAGCAGGCAGTACGGCCGAGCAGCAGGGCAGCAGTACAGACAGGTATAGGGCAGCCTGCTAATTTGGGCAAGAGAAAATTAGGGCCAGAAGCCCTAATTGGGCATTTTTGTGAAATTGGAAATTTGATCTTCTGTAATTTTGGAACAACCTAGTTAAGGTTTGTGGATCTTTTTGGAAAATTTCAGTCATCTCATTTACGAGATGAATTACTAATGCTTTTGGGGTTTTTGTCCTTTAAAGGTTTCCCCAGTGAAAAATCTTGTGTTCAATGTGTTGATGTGATTGATGNCTGTAAATTTTAAAAGTATTCATGCTAATGCTAAAAATTCAACACATGTGATGTTGATTTTTCTGAGCAGCATCGAGAGCCATTTTCTTAAGTGAATGGGGCCACCTGGCCCAGGACCACGGTGTAGACTCAACCCAGTGTTGAGTGACCATTCTATTGAATGGTAGATATCTGGGCTAGGACCATGATATAGACCCAGCTCTGCCCTGGGTAGACTCAACCCAATGTTGAGTGACCATTCTGTTGAGAATGGTAGACATCTGGTCCGGGACCACAATGTGGACCAGTCTAGTACGGTAAACTCAACTTAATTCTGAGTAGCCATTCTCTGAGAGAATGGAGGCGCTTGGTCTGTTACCAAGTATTTGACCTAAGGTCAAATTATGCAGCCCATGGCTAAGGCACCTAGTCTGTTCCCAGGAAGGCACTATAAGCCTTGGACTGGGTCTAGGCATGTGTGACACTTTGACCCTTGATCTATAGGCTTTGTGTACTTCTCCAAGGATTGGCTACCCTTGGTTAAGTTACCCTAGTACTAGATTTAGGTGTCACACAAAGTGTGAGATAAAAGCATTAGTAACTCTCTTGGTTTATAACGTTGTACTTTGGGAATTGAAAGGGCCACAGGTAATGACCACAGGGGCACTTGGAAAAAGGCTAAAGATCAAAGTCAAAAATACATCAGTACTTTTTGACCACAGGTAAAAGTTAAAAATACATAAGTATTTTTGGACCACAAGAAAAGGAGCACAAGTGAAAGTCAAAATAAATAAGGACTTTTAGTAAAAGTCAAAAATACTTAAAAGGGCCTTTTTGGTAAAAAGGTAAAAGTAAAATTATGACAAGAATAAAATATTATTATTTTATCTTTCCTAATTTTGGCCCACTTACAGGTGAATGAAGATTATAAAAGAAGATCAAGTCTTCTCATTATTAGTATTACACATTCAATCTTGCTCTCACGGGTGAAGCTGCCATTACTAAAGAAGACTGTTTTTTATATTTTTGCCTCAGCTAGGGCATCCATCTCAGCTAACCCTCAACTAGGGTTTTATAAATCATCTTCAGATCTCAGGCAGCTGAATAATTTCTCTCTCCTCCACGGCAGCCTGTTTTCTTCTCTTCTGGCAGCTAGTTCTTTTCACGGGCTGCTAGGTTACTTCTCGAGCAGGCAGCCCTGCTAGCTTCTCAGCTAGGCCCAAGAGTATACCTGGGCACCCATATTGGGCCCAGGAGTTACCACAAGGCTCTGGGCAGCCTAGCAGCAGGGGCTACACCCAGCAGACCCAGGCTGCCTGCTATAGACCTCGGGCAGCTAGATAGCAGACCCGGAAGGCTTACGGGCAGGGTTTGAGCCCTCGGCCCAGCAGACCATGGTCTGCCCTCTCCCACAGCAGCAAAAGAAGGGTCGCAGCTGCCCAAGAAAATCCGGGCAGACTAGATCTGCACTTCGGGCAGGCTCAGAAGCAAACAGAATTTTCGGGCAGAGAGAAAAATCAACCAGGCAGGGCAGAATTAAATTCGGGCAGAAAATAATTTTAGGCAGTCTATCTAATCTTTATGGGCATCTCTGATATATTTTCGGGCAGACTGTTTTTACAGTCTTGTTTAATTCTGGGCAGTAATTTTTGTTTCCAGGCAGGCCCTATTGTTCTCCTGGGCAGATCTGATATTTCATTTGCAAATCCGATATTTGTTTTTACAGATCAGATATTTCATTTGCAGACTTGATATTTGTTTTTACATATCCAATATTTGCTTGGGCAGATCTGATATATGTTTGGGTAGACTGTTTTGGGGCAGTCTTGAATATTTCGGAGCAGATCTGGAGATTTTGGTAACTAGGGTTTAAATTTTAAAACCTTAGTTCTGATTTTTACTGAGAAAGTTTACTGTAAATTGTGGTCAAAACCAGATTGGGGTTTGAGGAACTTTTTGAAGAATTTCCTAACTCATCTCATTTTACGAGATGAGCTACTAATGCTTTTTGGGGTTTTTGTCCTTTAAAGGTTTCCCCAGTGAAACACTCTTGTGTCCATTGTGCTGATGTGATGAATGTTAATTTACTGCACTTGTGATCTGTTTAAGTTAATCTGCAAATTTTTAAGTATTTCTGCAAATGCTAAAATTCAACATGTGAGCATGTGTGCGTGTGTCCCATAAAATAAAGAACTGGCCTAGATCTACCCATTACTTTTGGTAACACTTTTGGTATGTGTCTGTGTGTGTGTCCATGTGGACATGTGTGTGTGTACATGGTGAAGAATACAACTTTTCTCAATGCCTGTAGATCTTCTCTGGTGTATTAAGCAGATTTTGGTTTCAACTTTCAACTGTGTTTTCAGTTTCACGTTTGCACATTGTCACCCTGAAAGAAGAAATATGATACAGACCAATATATACTTGCTATAAGAGTTGATGTGACAAGTTACTTTAATGTTTAATGCACCAACTTGAGAAACTAAGTGCTCTACAGCAAGTAGAGATTCCCATACTTTTTGTAACACTTTTGTTATATGTGTCTGTGTGTGTGCATGTGAGCACGTGCGTGTATGTACCATAAAATAA
This sequence comes from Pseudotsuga menziesii, assembly GCA_001517045.1. Classification (NCBI taxonomy): domain Eukaryota; kingdom Viridiplantae; phylum Streptophyta; class Pinopsida; order Pinales; family Pinaceae; genus Pseudotsuga; species Pseudotsuga menziesii. Next base: position 323,263 of record LPNX010035167.1, read on the forward strand.
AATACTGGCCTAGATCTACCCATTACTTTTGGTAACACATTTAGTATATGTGTCTGTGTGTGTGTGTGCATGTGGACATGCATGTTTGTACCCCTATAAAATAAAAAACTGGCCAAGATCTACCTTAACCTCAGATCTACTAAGCACAACTCAAGTTTTTGATCCTTTTCAGCAGATCCAGTGATAAGATGGATCTATAGAACACAGGTGGTAATAAACCAATGCCCATTCATCACATTTCATGGAGAAAGAGAGCACTGCAACCAGTTTCAGTTCATACTTAAATGTTTTACAAGAAATATCAGGAGCTCAGGAAATGTTAAGAGGCTTGTATTAATATCTAGGATAAATTAAACCTCAAAAAATGTGGACTAAACTAAATAGTTTGCCATTATCACTAGATATAATTCAGCATCATCACTAGACACAATTCACCATCTTTACTAGACATAATTTTCCATCATTTCCTGCTCCAATTAGGAGCTACATTTGAAGGTGGCATTTCTTCATCAGCAGTACAATGATTATGAGCTAATCACAGTTTACTTACATCCAATTTGTTTTTTTTTATGATGGGAACAATTATATATTATGTAGATTATAGGATGTTCTATACTAAGCAGAAGCAAAAAACATCATCTTTGATATAGTATCATTCTTACCTTCGAAAATCACATAAGGACTGTTTTGGATTTTATTATCAACATAAACTATGGAAACATACATTTCAGTAACCATTAATAATATGTAATATTTTTAGATTTGAAAACTATATCATTATCTTCAAAGAAAAATAATAATTAAGAATAAGAATACCTCTGCTTCGACCTTCCTCTTCGCTGCCGCATCAGCCTTGTTTCCAGCAAGGGCCATAACCAAATTTGGGTTGCCTGCAGCCAAGGCTCAAAATTCAGTAGGGAAATATATTTCCTAGATTACCATGTTCAAATCAGTCTCTTTAACTTCCGCCAGTCAAAAGCGAGTCATTCCAAACATATGATCTGGTAATACCTTGTTTTTGAAGCTCCAGCACCCAATTCTTTGCTCGGGTAAAAGAATCCTACATAAGCATAATCTGAGATGAGTAATACTAATATTTTGAAAGTAATGCCAACATTCACAATTATATCTGCAAGTGCAATTATCATGAAATATTTGTCCTGAAATAAAAGAACTTGAAACAATTTCCACTCAGGATCGATTTGACACCTGTATATAATTTATGCCCAAAAAAAATTATAAATTTGACACTTTGGTATTTTCCCACCAAAGCCTACCATTATGTTGACAGTGATGGGTACCAGGGGGGGAAAAGGAAAGTATATGCAGTTAATAATCAATGGACATTGGAAAAAAGCCAACAAATGGGGAAGACAGTAAATGTAAGGCCACCATATGCAGTTCAGCAAAGAAGAAATGAAGTAATGTCATGATAAAGAATAGTTGAAACCATCATAAACACTTCAAAAAATCTGGATTGGAAATGCTGTCAAACCTATGTTGCATAGGCACCTGTACCCCATGGGTGGGTAAACATAAACAGGGATGTCCCCATCTTTGGTACACCCTAATTGGCACAAGAATTCCCCATGAAACATAGCCATAAATCTAAAAACAGAAATTAAGTAATGGTAAGGGATAGTTTAAAAAATAAGTAATTCAAAATCTCTGGAAACAGAAAAAAATATACATGCAAATATGTACGGGTGGGTACCCACAAACAGGGTTGCCCCCATCTTGGGTAGACCCAAGTTGGTACAAGAATTACCCATGAAACATAGCTATAAAGCTAAGAAACCTGAAATTAAGTAATGGTAAGGGATAGTTTAAAAAATAACCATTTCAAAAACTCTGGAAACAGAAACTATACATGCAAATATGTACATATTAGAAAAGTTAAAACCTTTAAAACTAGGCATATGAAAACAAATATTGAATTCAGGAGATGTTAAGCTTTTAAACATATAAAGTTCAAACAATGAGCCAGAAATTATAGAAATATAAAAATATGTAGACACATATCAGTAGGTTCTGTTGATTCCTTTCAGAAGATTGCATTTGCCCAAACTATAGCTATGGAGCTTTTACATCCATGATGCCAATTAGCATAGATTCATCTCAACAATGGATCTATGGAAAAATACAGGTGTAAACCTCTCACCGTTTAAAATATCTGAGGTAATGGGTCTTTGCTAGTTTATTTTATAGACATTATGGTAATTAATTAAAAGAAATAAAAGGGAGGCTCTCTTTTTTGACATTAGCTGTCGGACGTCCGCTTCTTTTTCATTTCATTTTATAGTGTTACCCAAATTACACACACAGACCCACGAACACAGAGATCTCCGCCCCAGGCTGTAAGAACACCTCACTTTTCTCGGTGCAAAAATATTTTTGCAAGGGCTTGTTCTGACCCTCATTGCAGCCTTGACTGCAATAAGCATTCCACTGAAAGAGATATCAAGGGTATGTTGAGAATCATAGACCGGAAATTTTTGAACAATGAATTGGAAGAAGTTTTGGAAGATTGCTCCTATAGAAATCGATGGTTAGCAGCTGTCCCACCAAACAAGCAACACAAAGGAAAGCTAAACTTTGAAGAAAAATAAATAATGGAAAGAGGGAGAGAACCAATGTTTTAAAACTCAGACTTGTTTGAATATAATGACTCGATTTACTAAAAACATACATAAATTTTTCATGAAAAAAATAATTTAAGATTCCAGATCATTAGAGGCAGACAAAATATGCAATGCCTGCCCATGTATAGACCAGCATAGACCCATCTTAAATCCGGATCTATCAAGCACCAAGAAGGATCAAATTTCTTGCGTAAAATTTTTTCTTGATGTGTAAAAATTTACACCTGAATAAATATGATCCCTCTGGGTACAAGATCCAGATTTAAGATGGATCTATGCTGGCTTTAATTTTTAATACCTTTTGTATAAAATTTAAAATTGAGCCAACATATGTTGTCAGAAAGTTTACTTTTTATATTTTTTTTGTTGTCAATGTTCATTACATGACAGCATGTCCCCCATACTGGGCTGTAAGCACCTCGCTACTCTCGGTGCAATCATGTAAGATGATCTATTGTTAGATGAGTCTGTATACAGTCGTAAGAATATTGAAATTTAGCAGCTGAAGTTAGTGTAATGTTTACATATTGTCAACTTGCTCAAATGACTAGTCATAAGTTTTAAATGTCCAAAAATCGATGCTGTACATAATGTAATCCACTTATTGGGAGGGTTAAAAACTTAAAGGCAAAGTTACCCCCAACATTCTTGCATTTGAAGTCAGTTGTTTGTGTTTGCATTTTGAATCATTGTTGTGAATCTGTTTCTACCACATTTACATGGACTAGAATTAGAGGCAACATACAGTGGCCCGCGACAGTGGACACGAGATTTCATGTTGCCCTGATGCTGCCAGAGAGGGAATTTCTTGACTGAACCAAAAGAATCATACAGCGGTGACTCTTCCTTCCCTCACACCATGGATGATGGTGCTAATGATTTGTCAACTAGTTTCTATTGAGGAGCCTTTTATGGGCAGTACTTCCTCTTTTGAACTGTGATGATGGAGAGTTATGGAGACTTTGCAGACTCTGCCTTAGTTTTTGGAGCCTTTTTATGATCCAGTTCATTATTGTTAGGATCGAGATAATTGATTTGGAGCTCATTGTCCATCGGATCAGTTCAGATAATTGATTTGGAGCTCAGTGTCTATGGTATCAGTTCAGGTATTTAAGAAAAATCATTGCAATCAAGTTCAATTCAATTTAAGTTAGTTAAATCTTTAATCAATTTAATGTTGTTCTGTCCACCGTGACCCAGCCAACTTGGTCGGTTTGATACTGAACCAACCACCAAACCGTTTTATAGGCCGAGTTGAAGCGGCCAGAGGTCAATTTGGTCAACTCCGCCAAAAGTCCAAGAGTGAAGTGACCAGGTATTGAAGCACTAGAGAGAACCTTGTCCTACAAGAAAACTACATCTTTATGAAGTTATCTATCACTCATCTCTCAGCTAAAAGCACAAAACAAACAAAAGAATAGCAGATGATGAACCTCTGTGGGAAATATGGATATAAGTTATGTGTCCATGCCTAAAATGCGACTCAAACGGCAGATATGTCACATACCGAATTTGTGATGTCATAGACAATTATCGCTGCAGCAGCACCACGATAATACATGGGAGCCAAGCTATGATATCTTTCTTGTCCTGCAGTGTCCCATATCTCAAATTTTACAGTGACCTCATTCACAGCTAGTGTCTGTGAGAAAAATGCTGCTCCAATTGTTGACTCCTAAAAACATGCAGGACAACTTAAATCAAGCAAGTGAACCAATGATCAAACAAAGCCTTGAAGAGAAAACAACAGCAAGAGTATAATTAACCTGGTATTCTAAAAACTGGCCTTTGACAAATCGCAAAACGAGGCTCGATTTTCCGGTACCCATATCACCAAGAAGCACCTGCCAGGCAGAATTCATTAGACCAATTTAACACAAAACTGAAACTCCAGTAACACACATAGAAAATGATAAGTTAAAACTTATTCCTTATAAGAGTTATATTTCTTCAAATGCAACATATGGTAAAAAAGCACTTAGAATAGAGCAAAAAGTTCATAAATTAAATAGTAGCTTACCAAACAAATTATAAGGGTTGGTCTGGCGATGGCAATAACAAATTTTGATTATACGCACTTGCATTTTTTCCAAGAACATGAAATAGGAATTACTATGATGCCTGTGTTGGATGTTCAGGCCATCACAAACTTTCAGAAGATTTGATCTATTACATTTGCAGGGAGTTTACTACTTGGCTGATACAGCAGATCTCTAGCATTAGGGCTGGAAAAAAGCTCATAGACTTCCCACAGGGGGAAGAATCTGTAGGCTTCAGAGACATCAAAAGAGTTCTATTCAGTTGAGAGACAGAGAGGACACCTTAATCTGGTACAAAAACAGTAAGTCGGGCAGGTATACAGCGCACTTAGGATATAAAGCAATGTTCACTAAAGATGAGCAAGGTAGGAATGTATAAAGGTGGAAGTCTATATGGAAGATTAAAGCCCCATTAAAGACTCGTCAGTTTATGTGCATGGCACTTGTGAATAAGATACTGACTTGGGAAGATTTGAAGATAAGAGCCTGGAACATACTTGCCAGGCTCCAGCAACATTCTTTGTAAGGCTGAGGACTAACCATCAGTCATATGTGTCCACTGTCCACTGTCCCTTCTCTAAAGAGGTATGGATTGAATCATTGGCCTTGGCCGGAGGTACAGGTTTATGGCAGGGTACTATAGTAGAGAAATGCTTAAAACCATGCATGGAAGATAAGTTTTCAAGGGATCACAGGCACTGCACTGTGTGGTCTCATGAGCCCTGTGGTTTGTGAGAAATGCCATGTTGTTTCAAATCATAGAAATGTCCCCTTTCCAGGTAAAAGTCATGATTCGACAAATAAGGTACACATATGGAGGGCTGCAGTCAGCTGAACAGGACAAACCTTCTAGAATAGTTGCTGAACTAAATACTGAAAATTTGTAGCTTGGGTGTTCTTTGATGGAGCATGTCAAGAAAGACTGGGAGTTTGTGGGGCAGTCCGCAGGTGTTTTATTTAATTTGGAAAACCATAATGCCAGATTTAAGGCAGCACAGGGAGAAGGCACTAATAATTGGGCAGAGATAAACTCTGGTTATTGATAACAATCTATTATGAGAAGGATCACTCAATTACAGATCGCTGGAGATTCTAAACTACGTATCGATTGGTTAACTGGGGAAAATGAACTTCATAATTTGCTGCGTTCACTTGTATATGCTAAACTTAAGGAGCTGGAAAGAAGTTTCAACAAAATTCCTTACTGTCATGTCTACCAAGAGCTGAATGTCCAGACTGACAAGCTTTCAAAACAAGCACTGGAGCTGAACACAGGTACATTTTATCTCATTGAATGATTTGCTGTGTTCACTTGTATATGCTAAAATTAGGGAGCTGGAAAGAAGTTCCAACAATATTTCTAACTCTCATGTCTACCAAGAGCTGAATGTCCAGTTTGACAAGCTTTCAAAACAAGCACTGGAGCTGAACACAGGTACAATTAATCTCACTGGATGAAAGAGCTGGGGCGCCAATGGTTGACCCACCATTAAGAAGAAGCTGCACATTTTCTTGAAAATTTTACTGTATATTTGATTCTGCTGAACAGATTTCTTTTTTGTTTCAATTTTTATATGCCCCAGTGAAACCAGTAGGTAGTGGAAGCTTAGCTCTGAATGACTTAGCTCTATATAGATAATCAGTAAAATGAAAAGTTGATCATGTAGCACAGTAAGGTATAATGGACTGTGAAGACATTTCACTTCAAACACGTGGGCCAAGTTTACGGCTCCATACAGAGTATCCTTTTTTGAAGTGCTTCAAAGCACATACCAAATGTATTTCTTCGTTTATACTTGAAATAGAAAAATTGATTTTTTTGATGGAAAAAAATTAAAATATATCGGGAATTACTCAAAAATTATTTTAATGGTTACATTTTGAACCAAAGACAGAGTTGGTTTAACATCAGTGAATTTTACTTGGGGCATGTCACATAACTTGATAAGATAAATCTAAGTTGCCCCCTGTATTCATGCCCAAAATGCTTCAGGTACTGATACACATACGAAACACACCAGAAACATCCTGAAACGTTTCAGGAATAGCATATAACTTTTCATATCAGTTCTTAAAAGTTGATGTTAATATTTACCTTCAAATGTAGTTTAATTTATTTACCTTTAGTTTTATTTTACGGTAATGTTAATATTTACCTTCACTTAAATTTTACTTTCATTAGCTTACATATTTAACAGAATTTCAGTATATGAAAAACAGGACACAGAACCCCTTGAGTTGGGAAATTCATTTGCAAAAATGTTGCTGAGTCTTCTTCCATTTCACTATCTATCTCCTTTTTGCTACAACGATGTATGGGATGCTTGCAAATTTGGACAAGTTGAACGATATTCAGAGTGTGGATAAACCACATCAAATGCATGATGGAAAAATAACTCCTGAATTAATTTTATTGAAAATTACTCCTTTAGTTATACAACTTAGAAGCACCCTTAGACTTCATCTTTCAATAGGTCCTTTGGACTTCTTGAAGACTCTTCATCTTCTCATTAAAAACTGAAAAAAGTATTTACAATGGAGCCATAATCCTTATGGATTAGGTTTCCAACATTCCCCCCTTAATCCAAGGGGTGCTCATGAGTCCAAACATCTTTCTGAACTTTTAAAACTTTTCTCTTCCAAGCGCTTTGGTGAAGATGTCAGCCATTTGCTTATCCATGGAACAATGTCTCAAATGAAGCGTCTAGGCCTTTACATGATATCGAATTAGATGTTACTTTGTATTGATGTGCTTGGTAACTGGTTCAATCATGGAATTTAAAAATCTTGGCCAACTTGATTGCAGAAGCATCACCAATCAGTAGGGGAGTGGAGTTCTCTTATTTCTCCTGCAAATATTCAAGTATTTTCCTGGGCCACGGAATCTTCTTTGTTGCTTCCGCAACAGCCACGTATTCTACCTCTGTTGTGGAATCCACTGAAACTAATTGTTTGCATGATCTCCAAGAGACAGCTACCGATCCAAGACTCATAAGGTAGCCTGAAGTAGACATTCCAGTTTCTTTGTCTCCATCAAAGTTTGAATCAGGATACCCAATAAGTTTAAATCATCCAACTTAAGAATATTTGAGTCTAAAGTCTTGAGTCCCCTTCAAGTATCTTAGAACTCTTTTGACAGCAGACCTATGTCCTTTACAAGGTTTTTGCATGAACCTGGAAAGGATCCCAAAAACAAATGAAATATTTGAACTGGTGGCGGTGAGGTAGATAAGGCTTCCTACAAGCTATTGGTACTTGGTTGCATCTTCAAATTATTTTCCTTCATTTGACATGAGTTTCAAATTATGTTCCATTGGAATAAAGAGAGGGTTGCACTCTGTCATGCCAAATATGTTTAACAGCTCTCCAACATACTTATTTTGGAAGGTGATTATGTACTTAGGTTTGAGTTACTTCAATTCCCAAATAGTAGTGAAGGTGTCCTTATTGAAATTTGGGCAGCATCAAGAGCCATTCTCGAGGAAAATCATCATCAACCTGGGGCTGAGTACCTGGTCAGGGACCAGGGCGTTGATGGCATGATATCCCTTGTGTAAATCAACAGAAACCTTTCTTATGATGAAGATTCAAAAAGACAAGTTGACCATTGAAAAGAGGACCAGTACTTAATGGTTGAGTCACCAGGACTCAAGCCAAAAGGTCTTGAAAGACCCTAAGGGTTCTAGGGCACATTTGATCATGAAGACCAAGCGGGGTTAGAAAATAATGTGTCTAAGCCTTCATGATAAATTAGAAAAGGAGCTTTTAATGATCTAATCTTCCTTATATATGATGATGTACTTGAGTTGGCATGTGAGAACCATGGAAACCAAAAGAAGGGGTCATGAATTTCCCTATGAGATGACTTGCATAAGTGGTTTGGGTTAGTATCACAAGTAAAATGTCAATAACCCTATTAAATGTGTTAAAAGACTACAAAAGATTTAAAGACACCAAATTATAAGTATTAAATTAATTTTTAATACTTTACAATCTTTACAATCTCTCAATGTAATCAAATTCCACACAACAGAAATGTTGAAATTATTAAATCCTACTTGTCTTCTAGATTAATGTGTGATACTTGATCATATAATAAGGTTGTGACTGTTAATGTAATGGTCATTGTGAAGTAGAGTTTGTCTCTATGTGAGAAGTTAACATAAATGTTGAAATTATTAACTCCTACTTTTCTTCTAGATTAATGTGTGACACTTGATCATATAATAAGGTTGTGACTGTTAATGTAATGGTCATTGTGAAGTAGAGTTTGTCTCTATGTGAGAAGTTTGCTTCTGAGTTTTAGGAGGTTGTTAGATCTAGTTGGATATGAGAGATTCTCTCCAGCGAGTTGGCTCCTATTTTGGTGTGGTTGAAATATTCTCTCAACAGTTTGTTAAGATTGTGTGTCTATCCCAAGGCAGTGATTGATGTATAAATACATAACATTGATTTATGATTAATAAATCACTCAATACAGTTTTGGTGTACGGAGAAACCATGTCTACTCTCCTATTACTTTACCAACAAGATGTACTTTGAAGCAACTTCAAATCTAACTAAGTTAATCCATTGCTCAAAAGTGCAAAGTGCCCAATGACTTAAATCCGATCAGAGTTCAATCCATCTGTTTTAAATAATACAATTGTCTCATGTGCAATGAGTTCTCTTTCCATGTTTAATGGTTTTTTCAGTTGACTATGTTAATTAGAAAAACAATCTAAGCTGGAATGACAGCCAATTAATACTTATTATGAACCTAATTTTTGCTATAATGGGAGCCTTCCACATTATTGTACTTCTGTTATTTTTACTGCTAATATAATACCTACTTTTACTGCTGATATAACACCTACTTTACCAGCAAACATAGAAAATATATCGCAACAACGGTAAACATAAATCGATGTCATAAAATGGTACCCTATCTTCAGTGCATAAAATGGTAACCAAGTCCTCTCACTGGCTTGCGCCCTATTCAAGTTACTAAGAAGTTTAACCTGTTCCAGACTAATACCAACTATTCTTACAAAGAGAAGTAATAAACCTATAGGTCCCACATGGACCTATAGGATAGGTAGTGGGAACCTACAGTGATCGCATGAATCACCTATTAGTGAAGGAAATAGAGGCTATTCTATAGAAAGTGAATTTGTGCAATATACCATACATAATTCATTAACTTTTAAATTGGCTATATAAGAAAGGTGAAACCTGATTCTACAATAGCCTCAACGGATTACCAATTAATGGAGGAAATAGTTGCAATTCTATAGAAAGTGAATTTGTGCACTATACCAGACAGAATTTGTAAACTTTTAAATAGACTATATAAGAAAGGTCTTACCCGAATCTACAATAACATTAAGTTTTAACCCAGTATGTATGACTGGCGCAAGACCTTAGCTATGTTACCATAAAGAAAAAACAGATTTCAAAATGTGAATGGAACATGAAACATGCCTAGAGAGTTTCAGGGGATAAGAAACATGACCTCACCAACCGCCTTCCAGTGTATATTATGCACATAAAATTTACTAAAACAATAGTTAGATGTACTAATGTAGTGTTAAAATAATAGTTTTAATAATCTAATTTTAAGGCAGCTTAGCCAACAATGTATGAAAGGAGAAGACCCATTATTTGTGAGACAAGAGGTTGACTACTAAGTTTATAGAGGTGTAGATACCCTATCTAGAGTTGGGAAAGAAAGCAATGTCTCCGGATTAGGTTTCAGGAAACATAAGGCCTTACTTCTAGGATTAATCCAACCTACTAAGACTTACCCACACGGTCCTTTACATGACTGCTCTAGGGTTGACCAGTCAGGACCAACCCAATAAGGCCTTTCAAGACTCCCTTAAAATGCATGGCATTGTCATGCATTCTATTTCATTGCAAGAGGAGGCAGATTAATGAGCTTTCCCTAATCCCTTCTTTTGTAAACCTTTGTCGGATCCTTTTGGCGAAGATGATTTAGTGAGTGCACCTGATTACCGGAACCTAAGAACAATCATAAGCAGTAGACCATGATAATCGCAAGCACCTGGAGCACAAGTTTCAAGCCCCATGTTTTCAACGGGTGCCAAATACAGATTAAGTTACATCTAAGCCATCAGCTTCGCTAGCTGAAAATTAAAATCACCTTCATCAAATTAAAAAGACCCGCCTACCGTGAATTTAACAAAGCCCACCGTGAATTTAACTAAGCCCACAAAGACCCGCCTAGAATGAATTGAACCATGAAGCACACAATATACACATATATTATCCATATGCTGATCACCTCACTATGATCCTATACTGATTCATTCTGGGTCTAAAACAAACCCTTGAAGAATGCGTAAAAAGCCTTAAAAAGCCTTAGGATCCAAATTAACAAACCACATATCTAATTCATTCTCAAATAAAAAGCTATAACATGCTCCCCTTCAAAATCAAAAATATCAAATAACCTTCAAACACGATAATACTATACTGATTGCCAGAAAAAATAATGATGAGACGATCATCAAACCCTACCAGCTTGGCCTGCATGTTATTGGTGCCCGTGGTAGCCATTCAAACAGGGGATTCGATGCTGACACTCAAATTCCTCGATTTTTTCTCTGCAGAGTGCCGGCAGAATGTGGAGGCGTGAGAATGGAGATCTGTAGCTGAGAATTCAACGATCGATCGCGGCCAATCGAACACCAGACCAAATAACGATTTGCAAGCGAATTTCCCTTGGCTGCTCAAGAAGAGAAACTCAAATCTGCTGAAAGAGGTACTAAGGTCCTTTTGTAGCCGGTCATGCTATGAATGTTGCTGACACGTGTCAGCCGAAACATATAGTCCACGTTGCCTCGTGCTCTATGTCTAGGGTATGAACGGTCTAGATGAAAAGTCTTTCTTGGATCGTACGTCTGGAATATAAATTGTGCCCCATTTTTTTTATTGGTTAAGTTGTCAATTAAGAGAAAAAGGATGGTGGAACAAGTAAATCTATAAAAAATTATAGGTGGATGTGCATTGGAATGGTAGGTTGGAATGTGTGTTGTGGGGGTACATTAGAAGCCTTTATCTGGGCATTGCCCTTCTTGGAGACTAGTGCAACTAGAAGCCAGCCTAATTCTGCCATGACCTTATAGAAAGTCACTCTTCATTGACCTTAAAAGTGGACCAAGATTTTATTAGGTTGACTTGGATCTTCTTACTTATTTTAAATTACATATCTTTTTAATATTTTAGGTTGGAATTTTTAAAGTTTTATTTACTTGATGAAGTTTGAGATGTAAAAGTGAATGAATGGTTGTTAGTAATAAGGTTAGAAATATTTGATTTCTACACATTTGAAATTGTCTTTACAGTTATGAAAGCTCTTTTCTTTGGTTAAAAATGGGGTATTATTATTGCCTCCAAAAATTCAAGTCTATCCAATGGCATGTTTGTGTGCACATGTGCTTACAAAAAACAAGTGGGGTTGGGTCCAAGTCATGGGCAACTTTCACAAAGCAAATACCCAATATCTCTTAATCGAAGGGTGATTTTCATAACTTGGCAAAACAACTATGTTAACTTGAAGATTAAAAATATAGCAATGATCGCTTGCTCATATTTAGTGACATTTAGTGAAAAAAACAAACTTTTATTAGTCAACTTTTAAGATTACAACATTAATTACAACTTCACAACTTTTCAAATTGTTACATAAAGTAATTAAAGTTGACTTACATCATTAATGCACAATGACACTATTATTGTTATATAGATATTTCATTAAGTTATCATAATAGCATAATTTTGATCCTAGCAACAAATTAATGACTCAATGCACCATTCTAAGATATTTTGTGTTTCATATAAAGTTTTCAAAACATTCACTTAATTTTAAACCTTGCAACAATTTGATGATTCAATGTACAATTCTAAGATATTCTACCTTTGTTATAAAGTCTTCAAAACATTCACTTTGTCCATGTTCATAGAGTTCACAACAATGTTGTTGATGTTATTTACTAATAAATGAATGGCTTTATATTGGAGTAAGTAGGGGATATATAATAAGTATCAATCTACTCCACTTGGTTTGGTTTTCATTAACCTTAACCCTGAGTAATTATTTATAAAAGATCATTATGAACACAATATCATTATAGCATTGATTGATATTTTGCTTAGTTATCATGTCATATTTGTTATTAGCTTATGGATGAAAAGTCATTTTCTCAAATAATTTATTGAATAACTAGTTTTGAAAATAATGTCAAGTATATAATGGTTATTTGTGTTATTAGTCTTGTTAGGTATATCATGTTGTGTATTATGTGTGTGTGTCATATTTTGAACACTAAGATCAATATGACAATTTTTTATAATTGGGAACGTTTATAAGTGGTTATGATTTACAATTCTTTTTTATTCAAATCGAAGTGTGCATGTTATTTATCCTTCATTACAAAGCCACCTCGATGCCTAATTGTGTTAAAGATGGACTAATTTGAAATGGTGCATACCATTTTGGCTTTTATTATGCTTAAGCATTGATTCACAGTAATTGGTTACTTGCATTACAAAAGAATGTAACATTTCTAAGATAAAGATAAAGGAACTCGCAACCTTAATGATCTCCTTTTTCTTATTAAATAAAAACTCAAGGAATTATATTTCCATCCAAAATGTACATTTGCAATTAACCCTTTTGAGGCTTTTAACTCTATTAACTAAAATACCTCGGATGTGTGTGATCAAGGCGATGAAGATAGGTAGCACGACAGGGACAGGGCACATGCCAAGGCAAGTGGCGTCCCTCCCCTTTAACCTCCTTCACTTAAATGCATAGCACACAAGCTTCACATGCAGGCTTGCGTAAGAACTCTTTTCTCTGCTCCAGAAATGACATGAAAAGCCCTTCCGCAATGCTCTGGTTCACATGGCTCTGGTACCTAAGAGCTCATCACAGTCACTCAACCATGTTCTGGTTCACATGGATCTGGTACTTGGGTGATTGTTGCATGTGTGCGAGTTTGTTTATCAATATGACCATCAAGCTCGCCATGCTCATCTTCTCACAACATTCTGGATGCAAGTTTTGTTGGCCAGCCCTGTCTGCAAACTCTATTGGTAAGAAAGGTCTACGAGACTCACCGCTGAATCCATTGTTCTGGTCTTTCTCTCTTTCGTCTCTAATTTATCTAGGGTTGTTCCAATTTAAGCCTTTCATCATGACTTCGCATCAGACAGCGGCTGAGAATATTGACTGGGAATCGCTCTTCTGTGCGGAAACCCCTCCCCACATCTGCACTCCAATCTCCGCCATGGAAGAATAAATGTTTGCTGAATTCAGGCTCAGGCTTGGCCCTGAGGTAGTCATGAACAACTAATGGAGGATCATATTTATTCTCTCCGGATCCATGCTTACCATGAATATGTTCAAGGATGATGCAGATCGCAACCTGGTCCACATGACTAAAGTCATACATCTTTCTAAGCCACCGTTCCAATGCCAACAAAGATCTAAAGACTTGGATTGCGAATCCAAGGAAAAAACTACCAACAAATCAAACAAAGAAGAGGCAAAATCTACAATGAAAGATTAACAACTTTCTCTTCCTCTCTTTGCTTCAGCTCCCTGCTTTTCTTATGTTATATTTCAGGATGTCTTCTTCCTTTTTAGTTTTTCAAGTAGGAATGTTGCTCTTGTACATAGGTTGGGCAGTTGAAACTATGTCTAGATTCTCAACTTGGATTCTGTTATATATCATCCTATTTTTGTCACAAGTATATAGTCTCACTCTATGTCTCAGGAAAACTCAGTTATGTAATAGTTTTATAGTTCTAAGTAATAGAAAGGTTCCTTCTTACTATAAAAAAAACTTCTATTGACTCAAATATGGGGATCAATATCTAATTTGTGACCTCTTTCACCGAGTCGGAGCAACTAATTACAACAATGACCATACATCTTTGTTTTCTTTAAAATAAATGATAATGCATCTGGATTTCTACCCATCTTGCTTAGCTTTCTCTTAATTATAGTCCAACCAATGTTTGAATTGTTGATGCATTTATCATTATCAAATACTTCTCTACATCCATTTAAGATAAGAGAATTCAATCCATTTCTTCATATAAGAAACTTATTCATGTCTTCTCTTTCATGTTCTAGAGGAACTACCATGCTTGGAAATCAAAGCAAAAGGAGGTATAACTTCTTGAGATATAATAGTGAAATTGGATTCACCACTCTCTCAAGCACTAAAGCAATTGCAATGACTAAAGAGCATGTATTGAGTATTGTGAAATGTTTTTCATATCTATATAATGGTTATTCGACGTTGAGTCTTTCCACTAAGATAATTTGCAAATTTTGTTTTTTTCTTGTTTGAGGCTATAGACAACTTTGGCTTCGCATAAGACATTAAAGCTTACAAAGAAAAACAATGTGTTTGTAGTCTAAGAATTAGGTCTAATATATATATATATATTTTTTGACTAGGTGAATCGGCAACTGGGGCCGAGCTGGTACTCGTGTGACACGAGGTCCAAGGATCCATTCCCGCTACCACTATAACCCTAGGTGCCCCACACCCACCGCAAGACATGGGACACAGGTAAACCCTGGTGGGATTGATCTCGTGACCTCCAATTTACAACAAGTGACTTCATAACAACAGAACCGCCAATGAGCCACACTCGTGCGGGCAATTAGGTCTAATATTAACCATCGCATTTTCAACCCAATATGATTTAAAAAACCTTTACTTAAATATATATCCTAACTTAAGTATTATAAATTGATAATGCTAAACATAACACAAATTTATAACAACAAATAAAATTATAAAACTTAATATTTTTAAAGTTATAAAATTATAAGACTTAATATTTTTTAAACAAGTGAAATAGCAGCAAGGCTGCTTATACCTGCCTCTTAGAAATATTTTATTGTAATATTGTATATAGTTTAAAGCTAAAAGTTGATGAAATTATGAAACATTCAAACTTGCAACAATGTATTACTTGTTGCCATGCTACTTATATGTCTATGTGAGATTACTTGTTGTTTATAGGTTGTTGCATTACTTGTTACTCCTTGTAACTGTCACTGTTTATATTTCTATGTGTATATGAATTAATTAGTTATTAAGTCTGTCCTTGAAATTAAAGATCCAAAATGAGTTTACTTGTCTTTGTGAATAGGAGAGCTTTTGTCACTACCAATAGCTGAGATAAGCAACATAGATCCCTAGTACTTGGCTCTTCAAAATAGTTTAATAAATATTACATAAGAAATGGATATTGAATAACATTAACAATGTTGAATGCCTAATAAATACTTAACAATATAGATATTAAAAATGTAACAGCAATTGGAGATTTTGAAAAATCTGAGTTCCAATGTAAGCATCAACTATTACAATGAAACTTTCAAGAAGATAGTTCTTTAAAAACATAGAATGTGTGGCATTGTTGTATATAATTATATGCTAATCTAATAAAAAATAATAATAAAAAGAAATATTTACAAGCGTTTATAAAAATAATGTTGTAGACATTGGAAAATAAAAGATATTTGATTATATAAAATTAAAACAATAATAAGAAAAATATGATTTTTAGTGAAAATAAAAAATAAACTAAGGGATTTTTTTTTAAATTTTAATATTTTTTGAAATTAACCCTTTAATCACATAAATAAACAACTAATTGAGTATATTAAATTTAATATCAAACAACTATGTAATATATATAAAGAATT
>LPNX010035181.1:6687-28629 GCA_001517045.1 Pseudotsuga menziesii
CTTATTTGGGCTTAGTAAATGGCAGTGTTCTCCTTTTCTCCCCTGACTGTTCAGGGTAATCTTCAATGCTCTCCCTTTCTGCTTCCACTACTTCTGCTTCTTCATAAGTTTCCGTCAAAGTGGGTTTGTCCCTACCTTTAGCGAACATGGCCAGGTCAGGACCTAGAGCTGATGTATAATACTCGATTAGGACCTTTTCTGAAGGTTTATCTGCATCAGAGAAGTTTTTAAGATAGGCTGTAAACCTTTGTGTAAAACTGTGCACTTTTTCTTTCTTTTCTTTTTTTAAAGCACAAAGTCCTCTCATCAGGGCAGCATGCGTCTTTTGGACTGCATACTTAGTTCTAAACATTCTTTCGAAGGTGTTCCAATCTGGAATGGAATTGGTAGGAAAACTGAAATACCAAGAGGCAACGGCTCCTTTAAGGGTGTGTGGGAAGAGTCTACAAACCAAATCTTCATGCTCCCCTGCCCGTAATCCTTCTATAGCCAAATAAAAACTCTGCAAGTAGTCGTCTACCAATATCTTCTCATTGGGATCAAACTTAGGCAATAACTTTTCGAAGGCTTGAGGTAGGTCGTGCAAAGGCGCGGTCAGATTCAGAGGTGATCTGGCTTTCCATGCAGGTGGGGGGTTTGGAGGATTAGGTGGCTGGTTTGCGTTAGCTGCTGCCATTAGTCGAGGTGGAGAGTGCGGAGGTGAACCAACTGGGGTGTGAATAGGAGAAGTGTAAGGAGTCTCAGGGCCTTCTTGATTCAAAGGTAGCTCTACTTCTTGTAAGGCAGTCTCTACCAGTTCTTGCCAGTCTCCAAGCAACACCGAGTCTTCTCTTAGAGGACGGTCTTTCCTCTTGTATTCTCTTCTAGGCAATTCGGGAATGACATGCAATCCTCCAATCTTCTTTAAGTATGCCCTGGTATGTCTTCTCAGATCGTTAACAATCTCGTTGCGAACAGGGTACAGATATTCTCTTTCTTCTTCTTCCGGAATTGAATTGCGTGGTCCACTACTACCAGAACTGTAACCAGCGGAATATTCTCAGGAAAATGGGTTTCCTCGGCCAGCCATGCACTGGCGGCCCTCCTTCTAGCGCCAAAACTGTTGAGGCCTAGAAACTCGCAGGCGGCAACAGTAAGGGATTCTCCCCAATCAGCGTTCCCAACTATCCCGCTGACTGTTTGGTATAGGGAATCCGTTCGGTTTGCGGTCCGGCTACCGTAGGTCAAAGTAACAAACAAAGGCTTTACCGGTTGCGGCCCGGTCCACCGGAATTTGTATTTTTGACTTAATAGGAATGATATGCATGTGCCTAATTAAATGCAGGCTGGTTCAAATGCAGGGGGCGGTCACAAAGTGATGCGCAGGTTCTTACCTCTCGTCTTATGCTCGCAAGCAAACAAACCAGATACGAACAGAAATAACTAACTATCTAAACTATCCCTAGGGAGCGAGGCTATCATCTTAATTGAGCAATACAAAATCACATACGGTAAGAAAAATCACAGATAGCTGATACTTTTCCCACAGCACATGAAAACTACAAATATTCAAATAACCAGTTAGCCGATCATTCTATGACAACAATTTTTGCTCATAGTGCAAATGCATCCCAGAAAAGACTGCAGAATAATTAACAAGAACTTAGGTTCGAAACATCAAATATCCTTACAGCGCATGAAATACAGCTGAACAAGAAATAGTTCTTCTTCAGAAATATTCATTGAATAACATTGGTACATTTCACTACTTTACTCTTTCCAGCAGACAAATTGCAGTTCACTTTGCAAAACGAAATAGTTCCTCTTACAAGTCAACAATTACAAAATTTTCTAAGGGAAAAAGCCCTCCTTTCATTGAGCTTCCCATTATTTAAACTACCACTCCCCCTCTCTGGGTTCCCTCAACGCGTCTTTTCAATGCCCTTGACGATTCAGTTTCTTTCTTGGTCGTTTCACCTTCTCCATCATTTCCACAGGCGTTTATTTTCTGACAGTAACCGCTAAAAAGAAAATGTCCCATCGGTGCCTTGGTCATTCGTTCACGTTGTCCCTTCCGGCACGATGCTCTGCTTCAGAGATTCATGAGATGATCTCTGCATACAAACTTGGTGCATTATCCATTGAATTTAGACATTAAGCATCCATAATTTTAAAATTATAATGATATATTCACAACGAGCTAGCCTAGTTCATCCGGGTGAGGAACTGCGGAGGCTCGGAACGGCAACGAAAAGGTAAATCGGCAGTCGGGCAGTTCTTAGATCGGATGAGACAAGGTTCTTACACCGGAAGGGAGAAGGTTCCAGGAGCCGCAACGGCGGAGGAGTGCCAGAAGAGGGGAAGTGAAAACGTGGGTGCCATAGGAAATCGGGTGGTGGCGGGAAGTGGGTCGGAAGCTGGAAGGTTCTGTCACCCGCAACGGCGGACGGGATGCGAGTCGGTGGCGGGCGACAAGGTAAAGGAAAAGGTTCGGGTGACAAGCGGATCGGAGGTCAACTCCTACCCTCTGGCCGCAACGGCGGGCGAACCAAAAACTATAGCCGGCGGTTTACACAGCGAACCGGGCGTCGGGTGAAACCTCAGTCGGGTGGAAGGTTTGGTCAGGGAGCCACAACGGCGGGTAATGTGAGGCTTGGAAACTTCAGAAAGAGGCCCGATCAGCAGCGTGAAGGATCAAAATAAAAACAAAATCAACTTTCTCACAAAGGCCAATAACAACATTCGACAGGTAGTGAACAAACACAATTCAAAATGAAAAAGGACACGGAGATTCAAGAAACGAGCATTCAACTTCACACAAAAACAAACGGATACGCTCGAAGGTGCCAAGCCTCTGACAATCAATCCAAGCAAACAAAGATGAGGAGGGGTCCCAGGGTTTAAGTGAAAAACTGGAGCCGGGGAAAAGGTTGCGGCAGCAACAGAATCCTAAACATGTGAGTAGGGAAGATGAAATCAAACATGTAGGAAACTATTTGATTACCATTTATTGATAAGAATCGTTAACAAATGTGAGGGAAACCACCATTAATGAAAATGGTCCCAAAGGTACCTAGTACATTATAAAAAGTGCGAATAAGTGCTTTTGAAGTCAAATACTCAAATAATTCATTGATTAGGTGAAATTAAGGTATTCACGCTACCCAATAGTGAGGGAAATTCCCACTAATGACTGTAATATGCAAGGTACTGTCATAATTCTAAATATCATTCCCAGAGAAAGATGTGTTGATGTCAATAGGCAGAGACCCATTGGAAGGAAGGAATTAAGGAATCCTCCATCATCCAACATGAGGGAATTTGAAGACTGATTTGATTTGAAAATAGGAATTTTTTTTACAACAAGGACCATCTAAGAATTATGTAAAGAACAGATACTAGGGAGTGGTCGACATAGATGGTCAAGGAAACTGGAGAATAGCTGAAAAATGTTATATAATTTAACAATGGGCATGAGAAATACATGATTGAGGAGGATTTAGAAACAAAAGGATAAAAGATACAAATCTGCAATGTAGGAGACATTGACAAATTCTCTGTATAATTGGAAAAGGAACTAAATGGAGTGAGAACTCTAAAATCAATATTAAACCTAAGTACAAAACTAGAACCCAACTATTGATAGACTCAAAATGGTGCTTTGTTAAAGCATAACAAGACTTGATTCCATTATAAAAATACATTTGAATCAACTTCCCTTTCCTTCTTTCTTCTAAAGGTTTAACAAGTCCAAGAAAACAAACTTGTGACTTGATTCATTTTTTAACAAAGCTTGAAGAAGAGATATAATATTGCTTGATAAAGCACTGATTCATGGATTTTATGAACCCGAATAAGTGGATGCTTGTCATTGTTTTCATAATTTGAGAGTCTAAAAAATCCAAAGAATACTCTAGGGGGTGATTTTTCGTGAAGTGTTGTCAACCTAAAAGGAACTTCTCTTTCCAAGTACTGACATTCACTATGTTGGGACAAAAAAAAACAATTTGGATTGAAGTTTCCTAAAACACTATATATGTGCATGACCCTTGATGCATAGTCTTTAGAATAGATTCATATATTTTTATTCTAAGTTTAGGGTTGCAAACACACCTATTTGCATTGCAACTGACGTGTCACACACGACTATTTGCATTGCAACTCACGTGTCACACATGACTATTTGCATTGCAACTCATGTGTCACACACGACTATTTGCATTGTGACCTGCATGTACATTAAACATGTGAGTTCCACTAGAGAAACAAGTGTGTCATATGCACCTTGCTTATATACATACTCGCATGTACCTTAATTTTACATTAAAAAATATAAATCGTGATTAGATAAGATTAGTTGGGCCTTAATCCATAACTACCCCAATTGTCTCAACTATCCTAACCTTCGAAACCACTCTATTTCCCAATGTATAAATAGAGGCCTTGGGATGGGGCTAATCAATGAATTATAGAAGAGAAAAGTTATGCTGATGGTATCCCTCCAGAGTCTTGGAGCAAAAAAACTCAGTGTCCTCAGCTGCAGAGGATTCCTTGTGTTAGAAGTTGGTTTGTATTCTCAAATATTCACTGTTTGTTAATAAAGAGATTTCCTCTTCCAATCTTTGTATTGTGATTTTCTCATGTATATTGGTTAATGAATGATTCCAATTATGTTATTAATATGCATTTAATCTAAACTATGATATATATGTGTGTGTGTGTGTGTGTGTGTGTGTGTGTGTGTCTATGTGTGTGTGATATATTTCTTGAAGAATTGGCTCTTTGGAGGTGAAGAGAATCAGCCCTAGAATATTTGGAGAAGGTTTAAGTAGGAGAAGACCAAGCTTGGATCAACCTTCGTAAACCAAGCAAGACAAAGTCTCATCTTATTTCTATTTCATTTTCTGTAAAAGCTTATTCTCTACAAGTCTATTAGTAATTTGGTAACCCCATACCCTAGGTTACAAGGGTGTATTGTCCTATACAATAGAACTGGAGACTCCACTGGCGAGTCTAGCTTGCTGTGGGTCCATCTTGTAGGTCCCTTTACCAGTATTTTTTCTGATTTGGATACTAAGTGCGATTCTTTTTATCTTACTTTTGATTTATAGTGTAGTGTTCCCAGAATTCTTTGCTAGCCTTTTTTATTTGGAAAATTTTTAGCAGTACATGCGGGTTGCTTTGTGCACAGTCACGTGTGTGACCTTGTACATGCAAGTTGTTGTCTAGACAGTCATGTGTCGTATGCAGGTTTCCTGCATACACAGTCATGTGTGTCATGTAGCAGCTTATAAGATGGATAGGGTTTTGCTTGTCCCTCTCTCTTTGGATTTTGAGTTGTTTGGAAGTTTTCTGTTTATGGCATGACTCTGTGAGTTCGAAGTCTATGTATCACAACATTTTCTTGTTCATTAAGCCTTTGAGCCTTTTGTTTGAATTTATTTCATTTGTGAAGTGTAGGTGGTCCTCCTACTTGGTATGTAAGTTTGAGTGCTTGTGTCTCGATCAGTGATCAGGGATTTAGATTATTTATACTATGTGTTGCATTTTGTGGTGTCAGTTTGTCACTCTTCTTTTGTGAATCTAGTGGACTCATTGGGTTCAATAGTTTCTCCAAGTCAGGTTTTTTCCAAGTCTTCTTCCTGTTGGTTGAAGTAGGTCATTTTAGGTCCTTTATGCCTCGTTTCACTTTTTATATGCCTTGATTATTCAAACTTGCTCAAAACTTGCATTTAATTTCATTATAGTTTTTCAAAAGATAAGAAAAACATTTTATACTTTTTGGATTTACTTGCATTTAGTTGTTTCTTTTTCAGTATTTTTCAAATAAAAATTCAAAAAATATAAAAAGAAGTCTTAGTTTTCTTGCACTTAGTTATAAATTCATTAAATTCTATTTAAAAAAAGAAAAGAATTTTTGTTCTAGTAGTCATAATTTATGTTGAAATTTGCTTTATACAATATTTTGCTTTTTCTTATTGAGTCTATAACATCACACTAGTCTCACGCCATTTACCTATGACTAAAGAAAACCTTTTAAAATGAGCGATATAATTAAAAATTATTATTAAGTCCTATTTTTTGGGCTCCTACACCAACTAGCTTAGGCTAGACTTGTGGATTAGGGAGTTTAAACTCTCCACAAGTATTTGATTTTAGACATAGCTAACCAATCAATAGGTAAATCCTCTTCTATATTGATTGTATCTAGGAATATACTCTCAAACGGGAGTTAAGAACAAGGCCGTGTGGAGGCTTGGATTGAGGAGATAAAACATTGACTCCTTGTCAAAACATAGAACAAGGTGCTTGCGCATATGGGGACTTTTGTCAATACCACCTCTTGGGCCTCGTGTGATTCCGGTGTTGAAAGGGTTTTGGGATTTTCTACCCTTCCCATGTGTACGAACTAAGATTGCGACTCCCCCCCCTAGACTATTAATAGTTTCAGTATCCTTTAATCTCTTTGACAACTAGGGTTCATACACATGTACACCGGAAGGCTATTTTTGGTTGACGTTGGACGGGATTGGAAGGTAACTACGGTAGAAGGTGTGGGAGGGAGGTTAGGTGATTCATATACTTGTGCCTAAGAACATATACAGTGACGCCAAGTAACTGTCTCTCAAATTTATTTCAGAAAGAATATCTTATACCCTTTGTGTCTGCTTTGGATTTAGGGAATTTTGTAGTGAGTGTTGTGTGGTTTGTTTGTGTT
Source organism: Pseudotsuga menziesii (assembly GCA_001517045.1). Classification (NCBI taxonomy): domain Eukaryota; kingdom Viridiplantae; phylum Streptophyta; class Pinopsida; order Pinales; family Pinaceae; genus Pseudotsuga; species Pseudotsuga menziesii. Next base: position 13,385 of record LPNX010035181.1, read on the forward strand.
TAGTTGGACTTAGGGTGTGTGAAGACTAAATTTTTAACCATGGAGGAAGAACCTCTCAAAAGGTCAAGAAGGTTGCAAAACATTCCTCCAACTACTACAGTGGAGCCTCCACTACCCCCTCAAAGGTGAAGATTGACCAGTAGGAATCAGTGATGTTCCAGGTGAGCTGGAACTTAGTACAACCCAGGTTGATATAGCCATAGTAGAGATAGAATATTGCAGGCTGACGAGTTTACAAGAATCATTAATTCACCTCTCACTGATTTAAATGCTAGATTTTTAACATTAATCTAGCATTATATTAGGATCTTTAACTAAGAGAATGAAAAGAACAACAATATAACACAAGAGACAATGAAAACATTTTTTTTCCTCAGGAAAACCATAAATGGAGAAAACCCCACAACTTCCTCAAAGATAGAATCAGTACCAAAAGTAAAACCCCAAAATAGTAAGATGATCTCCCGACAGCAGTAGCCTCTTTCTTTATAGCCCCAACAACTTCTTCTTCCCCAGCTATGTGCTACAACTGAGTGTGAGTGAGTGTGTGATAAATAGAGAGAATCACTCTCTATTTATACTAATTCTTGACTTGACAATGACTCACTAGGGCCAACTTCACTAGGTGAGTGTAATAACCCTAGGGCCACAGAACTGCGGGGACTTTAACCCTTGAATAATAGGAGGGTTACCCACATTGACTTGACATGAATTGTTTACATTATAGAAAATCCCAATCAGAACATTGGGGCATGACATGACTCAATTACATTACAAACACTTCCCGGAATAAACATCGGGGTACAATACATAAGAAATACAAGTGAATACATTTCGAAGTTACAATTACATCAACACTCCCTCTTAACTAGGAAGGTATTCCATCAACACAATTTATTAGAACAAGTATTCTTATCTGTATAAGCTAGATCATCATCGAGTCCTTGTCATATTCAATTCATCTTCATCTGGATCTGGATCATCACTCGATCTGGATCATCATCACTGGATCTGGATCATCACTCGATCTGGATCATCATCACTGATCTGGATCATCACTGGATTTCTATCATCTCTAGTTCTATAACATCTCTAATGGATCATCATCATGGGTGCTATCTCTTGATTCTTCTCATCATAGGAAGTTCTACAGAGCCAATCCTTTTTCATGCTAGTTGTAGGCCTAGCCTCCATGTAGGTCTTTTCCAACACTTATATCTGAACCTAGGTCAGAATGGCCCACCTAGCACTTATATCTGATCATGTAGGAACCAATCCTATGATCAAATCAGAAAGGCATGTCCAACACTCACATATAACCATGTTGAAACACATCCCACAACCTTGTCAGAAAGGCCCAACACTCACATCTGACAACCAATGTCAGAAAGGCCCAGCACTTACATTAGACCATGCAAGGAACCAATCCTACAATAGCAGAAAGGGATTTGCACTTACATTTGATCAGTGTAGAAACCAATCATACAATCGCCTCAGAATGGCTCTGCACTTACATCTGATCATTGTAGGAACAAATCCTACAATCGCCTTAGAATGGCTCTGCACTTACATCTGATCATTGCAGGATCCAATCCTACAATAACCTCAGAATGGATCTGCACTCACATCTGATCATGTAGGAACCAATCATACAGTCACATCAAAATGGCCCTCAGTCCCAGACTGAGCTTTCCTAGTAATTGACCAGGTGCCTCCATTCCAATAATGAGATTCAACCCTTATATCAACTCATGTAGGAACCAATCCTACAGTCACATTAGAATGGCTTGAAACTCACATCTAACATGGAAGAAACCAATCCTCTCACCATGACAGAATGGCTCAACCCTTACATTTGACCATGGAAGGAACCAATCCTCTCACCATGTCAGAATGGCTTATAGACTCATCACTTCCCTTTGGAGGGAACCTTGATCTGGAGAACACCAAGCTTCTCCCTAAAGTACTCAAAATTCACTCTGGCTAATGGATTTGTTGACACATGAGCTATCTGTTTGTCTGTCGCAACATACTGGAGCTTCACTGCTCCCCTCTACACTATATCCCTGATATAGTGATACTTGATATCGATATGCTTTGACCTATCATGGAACACTAGGTTCTCTGACAACTTCACACAACTCTGGTTGTCGCAATGTATACAAGTAGCATCCAACTGGAGATCAAATAAATAAGACAACATCTTCCTCATCCATACTACCTGAGAACTAGCTGAACAAGCTGCGACATACTCTGCTTCAGTTGTACTCAATGCCACATAGGATTGCTTCCTGCTAAACCAAGAGATCACACCTGATCCCATACTAAAGCAACACCCTAAAGTTCTCTTCCTATTAATGGAACTGCCTACCCAATATGAATCAACATAACCCTCCAGGTTAATCTTTTGATTCACCTCATACTTGATCCCATAATCAACTGTACTTTGTAGGTATCTCAAAATATGCTTTGTATCAATCAAGTGAACATGTCTCGAATCTATCAGGAATTGGCTCAAGGTGTTCACATCAAAGAAAATATATGGTCTTGTGTTTGTCAGGTACATCAAGGACCCAATCATCTGACGATACATTGTAGCATCAACCAATTCTGATGAAGCATCACTCAATAGCTTCAGGTTTGATGCCATAGGTGTGGTCATGGCCTTGTAGTCCATCATCCCAAACCTCTTCAGGATCTCTACTGCATACTTCCCTTGTCCGAGGGAGATTCCATATGAATTCTGCCACACCTCCATGCCTATAAAATAGTGCATCATACCCAAGTTCTTCATTTTGAACTCACCAACAAGCTTCCTCTTCGTATCAGCAGTCAACCCATCCATACCTGTTACAAATAGATCATCTACATACAGTAGGAGTATCACTAGCTTTCCATCTTCAACCTTGTAGTAAAGGTTGGAATCTGCTTTACTTTTGGTAAAGCCCAAACTAGATAGAAAGCCATCAATTCTGCTGTACCATGTCCTGGCCCCTGGGTGCCTATTTCAAACTACAGGGATTTCTTCAGTCTACACACATGAGACTCCCTATCATCTGTCTCAAAATAGAGTGGCTTCTCTACATACACTTCCTATTCCACTACACCATTCAAGAAAGTAGTTTTGACATCCATTTGGTGTATCTTCCATTTCATTACTGCAGCTAGAGCAAGTACTGATCTAATGGAAGTGTATCTGGCTACAGGTGCAAAGGTTTCTTCATAATCTATTCCTTCTTTCTGTGAGAAGCCACGAGCCACGAATCTTGCTTTATATTTCTATATGCTGCCATCTGTAGCATGCTTTATCTTGTAGATCCATTTGGAAGTTACAACAGACTTCCCTTCTGGTCTTGGGACAACATCCCAAACATCATTCTTCATGATAGATTGATACTCTTCAATCATAGCTTCCTTCCATTCTTTCCTTTCTGCAGCTTCTTCATAGTTGAAAGGTTCTTTATTAATAAAGTCACATAATAAAAATACATATTCGGATCAGGACCTGTTCCTCTTTCTTTCTCGTGATTCTCTTTTGGAGCCCCATATCTTTCTGCACATTGGATCTACAAGTTCTTGAGGTTCTTCAAATTCTTGATCTTCTTCTTGAGTTTCTTCGTTCATGGTTGTGTCATGCATTCTGAGTGCTTTTGATTCTTCAGGATCTTTAGCAGGTCTCTTTCTAGATTTGCTGTAAGCTGAGTCTTTTTCAAATGTTACGTCCCTGCTGATGTCGGTCTTCTTGAATCCTTGGAAGTATATTTTGTAAGCCTTCAATCTTTTAGAGTATCCCACAAATATACCCTTCTTTCCTGAAGGATATGACTTTTCCCTCTTTTCATTCAGAATGTGTATGTACACTGGATAGCTGAATATTCTGAGATGGCTGACTTCTAGTTTCTTGCCGGAAAATACTTCTTCAGCTGTCTTGTTCTTGAGTACTCTGTGCAAATTACGGTTTTGTACATACACTGTTGTTTTGGCAGCTTCTTCCCATAGATGCATGGGAAGATCTTGATCATGAAGAATTTCTCTTGCAGCTTCCATGATCGTTCTATTCTTCCTTTCTACAACCCCATTCTATTGTGGATTATATGGAGTGGATAACTCCCTCTTAATCCCTAAATATTTGCATAACTCTTTGAATTCATTTGATGTGAATTATCTGCCATTATCTAATCAAAAGGTCTTGATCTTATTTTCTATATGGTTCTCGATCAAGGATTTGAATTCCTTGAACTTGCTGAAAAATTCATATTTTTTATTCATAAGGTATATCCATGTCTTCCTAGAAAAATCATCAATAAAAGAAACATAGCATACATACCTGCTTAAAGAACTAGATGACATTGGACCACATACATCGGAGTGAATGATTTCCAAGATTCCTTTTTCTTTGCTTTCACTACTTGGAAATGTCTTCTTTGTGTTCTTTCCTTTCGCACATCCTTTGCAGACTCCTTCATGTTTTGCTTGAATATCTAGAAGACCTTCAACAACTTTGCTTGCAAGTGGTAGTGCTCTATAGTGCACATGTGCAAGCCTTCTATGCCATAGTTCATTTGGCTCTACTATGTCATGGACCAAAGCTTGTTTTGGATGGCCCTTCAATTTGTATAATCCTCCTACTTGTTCTCCAATTACTATTGCATCGTCAATAGTCTTTCCTCTTGGCCACATGAGGACTTGGCCATCTAAAAATGCAACCCTCATGCCTTTTGCATTTAGTGTCGATATGGCCCTTGGATCTAGGTCTACAATCTTGGCCAAAACACACGCATGAGGAATCAAAATGTGGGCTTGATAAAAAAGTGGAGATCCCATACATTTCTTAATATATCCAAAATGCATACACCTATATTCGAAAGTCATAGAAATACGAATATTCATAGTATACTGAAAGGAAATTGCATGCAATTTGGATTTAGATCTACAATCTTGGCCAAAATGCAGGCATGAGGAATCAAAATGCAACCTTGATAAAAAAGTGCAAATCCCATAGATTTCTTAAAATAACCAAAAAAGCATATGTAACTCAATGTAGAGCCACATCCCAGTTCTGAAATGTTGTCAAGGTATCGAATGATGCCTTCTTCCAAAGGAGAACTAACTCCCTACCAAATAAAAAATATTCCACTTCCATATCCATTCACTGGTGGTCCTTTCTAAGAAAAACTGACGTGCTTAAAAATGAAAACCATTTGGCTCTCAAGAATCCAAGTGGCATCGAAATGTCTTACATGCTCCACCTTCAAAAGGGAACAAATCCCTTGATTCTCTCCAAGGATACAAAACGGTCTAAGACTATAAAGGCATGGTAATTCCTAATCAATACCACTAATTCACGATACCCTTTTTTACCTGGAGACAAGTTTGTAGCGTTAATGTAATATAATGTTTAAAACAAACTATATACTTAGGCTTCATATGAGGCCATTTCCACTTGTCTCAAAAATGACTAGTTTGGTTTAGCTTCACTATGTATATTATAATCATACAATTAACCTCTCTTTAAAGTATATATGTATCTCTATATATATCTATACATGCCTTCATCTCATAGATCTTAAAGCGTTTATATATATAATAGGTAATGCAATTATTTCTAGTTAACTTTTGAAGTCTAAAATCTAAATAAATTTATTTAAAAAAATCTTTTAAGAGAGGGAGTTTTTTAAAAGTATTTCACAACATTTTTGTCGAAGCCATAATATCAAACATATATAGAAATATCATTGAATAATAATATTTTGATTATGTTGTTAACTAGACCTTATGAGTCTACTAAAAACCTTGCAGCATTTAGCTACTAACGTTAGATCAGGAAACAACTTAAGATTTGAATAAACCAATGGAGAAACTCTAGTGTCCATGAAACTTAATATGACATCGGTCATCTAATGACATGGATTCCTAGACAATCATCCCTCCCCCTAGTGGATTAGTCCATAGTCATCGTTTTGGTCGTGCAACACTTTCATCTGCCTAACATTATCATTTTTATCCACAATTTGATAAAGCTAGATTAGTACTTACAGTGCATTTTACTTACACTTCACGTTTTATGGTCGCATACTAAGGGGATGTTACAGCAGTTAAATTTAAATTCACATCACCAAAATAAACTAATACTCAATAATTGAGTTGCAATAACTAAGAGGACATCATATGATGAGTGTCCCTATGGATGCCAATCCATCTCACTAGATTACATGGGTAATTAGCCACTGCAACTACTTATTCAAAATAGGAATTGATGTTGTGTATATGAATCACTTTGAAGATGCTTGATATAGATCATATTGTTGAATAGAAATTACTTGAAAAAGCATTGCCTAACACCTACCCACAATCTTGAACTGAGTGGAAACGATGATGGCAATGTATGTCATAATTGATGGAGAAAGTATGGAGTACAAGCCAAAGTCGAAAAAGATGCAAAACATCCTAAGAACAAAAAGTTAAAACCTTAAAACCTTAAAAAAACATAAAAGTTAAGGAGATGCTCTCATGAGAAGTCTAGTCCAAAGGATCTATCGCATTTTCCCATTGAATCATTTCAGGTTGTATTAGTGATGCTTTCCATGGATTTCTATGTGATGCAAGACTCATGATCTCATCTTTGTTTAAAATTCATTGATTTACTTAGATGCACAATTTAAGATATTGTAGAATAATTGGAATTTTATGTGGGAATTTAATGATATACTACAAGGGAGTCCATTTTGAATCATGCACAATAATCAATGCATGTTTTTTTTGACTTCTTTGGTGTATCTAGATCAAGAATTTTTTCAAAGAAGAGTTGTATGCAAGTTTATGGAGCTACTTTTTTGGGTATCTCTATAAAACATTAATCTCCAACGAGTAGTTATTAAGGATCTAGTATAGAGGGGTTTATTTAATTACCTCATATTTTTCCTTGTAGTTGTGGCCTAGGACTATCTTCCACATGCTTTGTTTTTTAATAATTATTGTATATATAATGTTTCATTGGACCAAAAAGGAAACATATTTGAAAAACAAAATATGTTCCTAATTTTTTTGGTGTATTCTTTGTTTTAATTTTGTTGATCAATACAATGTTCCATAAAACTTAGTGCCCTCCAATGTTTACCCTAGTTGGAAATATATGAAGAAACTCAAACTCTAGATTTGGGTTCTTAGTTCACGCAATGTAGTATAGAATTCCTAAGTAATCTCCTAATTCGATCAACGATGATGGGCATTAATAGTTTAATTTTTCTTTATTAGATTGTTTGTTTAATACTATCTTAGACCTCAAATAGTTTGTCTAGATCTCAAACTAGAAACACAAACATTTAGTCTAAACATGATGTGGGGTTTGTTATCTTAGATTATAATGAGCTCACATAAGGCTGAGCTTATAACGAGGTCACATAAGGATGAGGGAGTTGTAGAACACTAAATGTGAATTGTAAATTTACAAATTCCCACGGATTGAAGCGCAAGATTGTACATTACTAATCTTACAGGCTCAAAACTCATCATGGAACTTTTCAAGTTCAGTGAATCTAACAAGTTAGAGGGTGTCACCTAAGTACAATTCTTGAAAAATATTTAATAGAATTATTATTGAATGAAAAAATGGTAATTTGTTAAATTAATGGCACAACTCCAGAATATGCATATAATTTTAAATCAACCAAGAGGAATAAGAAACATGTGAAGGATCACATGGTCATATATAATGTTTCTTCATTGTTCAATCAAGGAGCAATAAGATGGTTGAGGAGTTTTATGAAAAATTGAAATCTCTATAGATATTCGTGAAGCATATGAAAACAAACATGCTTCTTAGAAGCAAGTCAAATGCCCATGGCATGGTAGAAAGAGGACGTGCATTGATTGATTCAAATAAACTATAGATAATTTTCTTTTTTATGTTGGAGGTTTGTGAAAAGGATGAAGAATTGATTCATTTAACTCTATATTTTGAGACTAAATCGTTCTTTGTAGTCTTACAATTTTGGATTTAGATTTTAGTTTATAGATCTATTTTTGTTCGTTTCCATGTTCTAAACTTGTTGACTGACTATTGTTTCAAGAGGTATCAAGTAAACTTGGTTGTCAATGGCAATAAAGGAGTTAGTTCCGGTTCAAACACTCAGGTATGTTTAATTAGAAAATATAATGTAACAACCTAAATTTATATTTTTTATTAGAGATGTTGAACTAGGTTTAGGGTTTTTTAGTGAGCAAGATCTAGGGGAACTAAACATACATTTGTGAAGATTCAAGTATTTTTTCAATCTTCCTCCTCATTATTCTAGTTTATGGGAACTTTTTGTTTGTTGTTTTTCTTTTCATTTGAGGGGTGTCATTATGTTTTCTATTTCTTGGGAGCGAAAATAGGGGATCTTACACATTTTATCTTTTTCCTTCTATTTTTTTGTTCATAATGTTGAACATTTGCATATGCTATATTGTACCAATCTGCACAAAATATCATTGACTAGAACCCAACACATTAAGTGGCCTCACATTTTTTTGTACTTGTCTACATACCTTCCTATAAATTTCTATCACTTTCAACTCAATCAAACTTATTCATAACATGTTTTTTTCTTCTAATTATTTATTGTGTCTGATTAATGCTTATTTCATATTAGTTTCTTCATTGCATTATGTAACACTAGAAGAAGATATCGATTGACAAAGGGATAGAGAGTTCTTGTATGTGTCCAGGATTCTTAGTTAGGGAAAAATAGTAACATAAATTACATATTGGTCATGTTACACAGTGGAAATAGATGTAGAAATAATCTTTGATGGAGTTGTTTGGAGTGATGTTATTGTATGTGTGTCATGGAGGAGCTAGTGAGAGCGTAAGGGTGAAGTCTTGTTTCTTAAATGTATTCATTGCTACATTGTTGGCTGAAAAAAGCATGAATATTTTCGTTTCCTTGTTGTACACGTTATTTGTAATATGGTTGTTCTCATTTCCTACTTGTCACATTGTTTGCAAGCCTTTGTTTTATGAAAACTGTTTTATTTGAGTTGCTGTTTGAAGAAAAATAGAAAATATATTGTTATTGTTAAAATAAAATAATTTTTTATGTTTCTTAATTTGTTGGTTTGATTAAATTTGAGATTAAAGTGAGCATTGTATTGTGCTAGTAACGTCAGGTCTATGCAATTGTGTAAAGAAATTTATCTTCAATATGTTCATTTACACTTTATTGGAACTTGTGTAAAAGTGTTTTTATTTCAATTGTGGAACTTTCCAAGTTGAGTGAATCTGAGAAGTTAGAGCATGTTTCTAAGTACAATTCTTGAAAATATTTTATAGATTTAATATTGAATGAAAGAAAATGGTACATTGTTAAATTAATGGCACAACTACAAAACCTACATATCATTTTAAATCAACCAAGAGGAATAAGAAAGATGGCAAGGCTCCCATGGTCAGGTTCCCATGGTCATATAGAATGTTTCGTAATTGTTCACTAAAGGAGAACCGTGATGGTTGGGTATTTTTTTGGCAAATTGAAATCTCTATACATATTATTCAAGAATATCCCAAATCACATTCTCCTTAGAAGCAAGTCGAATTCCCATGGCATGGTCGAGAGAATGTGCATTGATTCAAAACAATTAGAGATAATTTTTTGTTTTTTTATGTAGGAGGTTTAAGAAAATGACGAATAATTGGTTCATTTAACTTTGAATTTTGAGACTAAATTAGTCCCTTCTCTATTCTTTGTAGTCTTGTCATTTTTAAATCTAATTTTAATTTTGTAGTTCTACTTTGGTTCTATTCAATGTTCGAAACTTGTTGACTGGATATTGTTTCAAGAGGTTTGAAGTAAACTTGGTTGTCAATGGAAACAAGGGAGTTAGTTCTAGTTCCAGCACTGAAGTATACCACTTAGTTTTTCCTTGTTTGTTGTCTATAGGTTTACATAGCAGATGCATGCAATAGTGTTATGACTTTTAAAACCAACCATTTTATCAAATCATACTATGGAATATACAAATGGAGATAAGAACACTACCTAACTTTGTAGTATGTAGGTTGCAAACATGCGCCCATTGCGATCACTAATTTTTCTTCAGAAAATTAGATGGGTCATATATTCTTAGTAAAGTTGCATCTTAAATTTTCAAAACGACATATATCACCATATATTGATGCTTTCTAAAGGTAGACTTATGAATTCCAAGTTTCATTTCTTTTTAATTCAATTATGTGGCCATGAATATATGTTTTGACATACAATATTAACTAAGTAATTTAGGAGAAGAACTTATACTATTAGCACATAACTAAATATCATACCTTAAATTTTTCAAGTTTTCATGGATGAGTTAAAATTTATCTCTTAGAATCCAATGATTTGGTTCTAATCCAATCACAGTAAAACATGACTTTGTTAAAAATTCACTCAACTGTTTGAATACCTTTATGTTACGTTGAATTTATCATGAATACACTTTCGTTCATTCTATATCCTTTGTATCTAATCATGGAGTGAAAGTCCATTGTGAATACTCTATATTTCATATTTTCTAGAGCATATCCAAGAAAATTGTTATAAGCGTCTACATTTCTACCTAAATCTAGTGTAGTAGTAGTGACAAAATCAAGAGCATGGAGACCTTTCTTCTTTGACTACCAAACAGTTCTTTTTAGGATCCTTTTTCAGGAAAATAATGTTTATATTCCCATCTTTGTTTCCTGTAGGTTGTGAGTCAAATGATGCTATTGAGGTTTTTCTACCCAGCGAGAATTGCATTCTAGTATAAGGTTACCATCAACCTCCTCAAGTTTGTTATTTCTGATAAGAAACAAAGATGCAACGAGTATGATGCTACTACTATTGTTTTTTGATATATGATTTTTTTAGGTTCTTCAAATCATTATCTAATTGTGTCATATCTCTTTTCAGAACCTAGAAAATGTAATGCCAAAAAGAGTTATTGTATTCTGAGATATATATTGACTACTTTATTTGGTTCCTTGTAGGAATGTTTAGAATATCCTATGTTTTCCATAGTCACAAACCATATTAGGACATAATTCTCACACTTATTAATATTAAAATTTGAAACAAAATTGTCTAGGGTTAATTTCAAAACAAAGATCCATATGCTAAATGCCTATGGAAACTTCACACAAGTATGAATTATATTTAGAATATTTACCAAATCAATGGGTGCTTGATACAAGTCTAAATAGCTTTGGAAAGATACTTTTTCTTTCACTTGTGAAAATTATGGCTATTTGGGAAGAATGTTTTTTATTTGAAATAATACTTAATCAAATGCCACCAATTTTTTCCCTTACAGTTATGATAGGTGGATTGTACTTGATAGTAGAATGGTTCAATCCATCCATTATAATTTTGAGTAGTATTCTTTTCTTCATATTTTCCTTTTGGATAGTGGAAAGGAAGACATTGGAAGGCATTTAAGTAGTTATGTGTGGAAGAGTTGACGTTAGGAAAAAAGGAAGATGGAAACAATCATAATATTTTATACTAACTCAGAAGTTGACAAATCATGTTAGTGGAGCTTTACATCATCATATCAAAGTTCATTTATCAACCCCTGCATTTTCTTGCAAAAAGGTTTGCTGCTAGCCATAGTGGTGGCAGGGCATTGATTCAATCCCGCTTTTTCTATTTATATTAACACAACCCTATAACTTGTTTTTAATGATAAAAATAGCTCATTTATATGATATTAATGTAAATTACATTTAAAGTATTCTTAAAAATAAGCCCCCAAAAATATAAAAAATACAAATATTCTTCTTGTATATGAAGTTGCGGGGTGATAGCTCAATGGTAGAGCATCTGCATTATATAATGCATCATATTGGTGGTTCGATCCCACTCACTATCACTATTACATAGATTAGTATTATGACAAAAAAAAATTAAATTGTCTCAAGTTAAGTACACAAAAAAATAAATTGAGTATTGTAGTATCCTGGCTGTTGACCTTGGTTGTATTTGGGCATGATCCCCAATGCACATGATTTACTTTGATAGATTCGGCATATGCTCCACTGCACATGATTTATGTTGGTTATATAGATATACTAGGAATTACCCTAATGCACATGTTTTATTGTTTTTTTATATGATTATATATTGGGAATAGGCCCCGTTGGACAAGGATTAAAGTTGTGTACTAGGCATAGTTCGCGATGTACTCGATTTATTTATTATCTGATTGGGAAAAATCCTTATTATACTGAGATGATCTTTTTTTGATGTATTCTGTAGAATACTGATATACATGATTGATTTCTATGATGTGTTGGGCATAATCCCTGAAGCACATGGGTTATGAGACTATGTGTTGAGTGTAAGCTATGGAGCACATAGGTAACCCTAGCAACTGAAGGATAAAAGTGTTGGGAATAATCCATGGAGCACATGGGTTATGAGACTATGTGTTGAGCGTAAATTTTGGAGAACATAGGTAACCCCAACAAGTAAAGGATAAAAGTGTTGGGCATAATCCCCGGAGCACTCTAACATGATGTTGAGCATAAGATTTGGAGCATCGGATCTTTGGCAATTGTATCCCTAAGTGTATTGTACAAATGCGTCATAGTACTAGTGTTCAGCCAAAGGCTCTATAATTGCACTAGTGTAATTCCATTTTGATAGTGTTGAGCATAATATCTGAATAACACTAGGGGTTACTTTAATTAAGGGTGTTGAGTTGGAAAGACTCTAAATAGCACCAACCTTCACCATACTTATTTAAGTTGATTAATTGAAATCAAAATCTATTTCTCATCGATGACTACAAGATAATTCCACATATACGAGGTAATCCAACATGTAAGGAAATCTAGGGATACCTATCCTAGTTGATTGAGAAAACCCCACATGAAGCCGCGTTAAATAATTAACATAAAGCATCGAATAAACAATTATGATATTTAATGCATGGATCATAAAAGATGAATAAATTGAATAAGTAAGTCTATATATATATATATACAAAGTTATTTTTTAATAAATATAGATAAAATATCCAAGTGAAGTCTACATACATTTATGAGAATAATGGGTGCCTGAACAAAGATGCTACCCAATTCTGATACAATGGGAGCATGCAAGCGGGATAAATTAATAATGCGCATGCACCTACCATATGTGCGCATGCGCTTCCGCTTTGGACTGACAAACCACCATGCCAGATTTCCAGCATGGGCAATAAGAGCGTGCACGCGCCTGTGGACGTGCACGTGCATTTGGATGTGTGCACATGTTGGGCATGATGGAAAATAGGGATGCGCACGTGTCCCCATGTATTAAAAAAAATAGTGCATATTTTTTTTGCAACATGCAAGTGCGGAAGGAAGAGCCAACGACCCCAAGGAGACGAATTTTGACCCCTAAGGAGCCCAACCAACTTGTGCAAACCGCCTAAAATGACGTTGGAGTAAGGTAAATAGAGTAGGAATGCAATTTTTTTTGTTTATTTCATTGTTTTTAAAATAAAATACAAAATTAAAAAGAAATTGAAAATCAATTGAAATGGGCAAAATTTGATACCGCGGGTACAAATTACCTAACCACAATGACCAATACCAATGAATCATCCAAGGAAATGAATGAAACAAACCAAATAGAGGACCCAAACCCCGAATTAAATGAAGAAAACCATGAATTAAATGAAAAAGAAAACCCCAAAGATGAATTAGACAGGGATTTAAACCAATTAAGAATTTTGAGTGATGAATTGAAGAACACATGGGAACCCTCTAGGGTTTCCCTCGTCACATCAATACAAAACATTATAGAATCTATCAACACTTCCCATAGTGAGATAACCAGCTTGAGCGAATATAGGGCTTGAATGAGAGAGCATTATAGCACTGGTATATCCAAAGAGGATACTAAAAACCTGAATATCAAAAAGCCCCAACTGTGGAGCAAATTTATAGATCCTAGAATAGGAAAACCTCCGGATGTGAGGAAGAGGTGAGTTTGCATGGACTAGTGTAATTACCAACCATGGAGAGAAAACTGGAGGAAGAGATGGTTCATGGTATTCAATAAGCCTCCATGCAACAATGTCGAGGTCCCACGATATTTTCTCAAGAAACTATGGGCTGAGTTTGTGTTAGGCTTCCATGTGAAATACTTCGACATCACTGAGTTCTACGTCATCGGTTTTGGCTCATCCAAATATCGACCTCATTCCCACTGGAACCCACTCAGAGGACCTGCTGCACCTAGGTGAGAGCAAAACCCGCTTTCTCAACCCCCTTCGTTAGGTAGCGGGCTATATGAGATCCATGAGTCCGTCAGACGTGCCAAACGGCACCTTCTTAGGCATATCAAATTTGTGGCTATGTCCTCGCAAAGCGAGAAGGACCCCCCCGAGAGACACACTTCTACATGATCTACTGGTGGTGGGCAAGGGAGAGTCGATACAGGTGGTAGACAGGTGGATCCATTTATCTCGATGAGACCAGTGCCACATCGTTGTTCTTGTTGTGGGAATCCATGCTAGGTACCCACGTAGGAGCATGGCACACAGAGCTACCTACACCAGGTTAGTCATTGTTTTATTTAATGTCATAATTTCTAATAAATTTAACTTAGAATCAGATGTTGATGACTTGATTTTTTTTAATGTACAACTATTCAGTGCTGAGTCTCCAACACACGAGTGGGAGGACACTGGTTCCTTCAACCAAGATGGAGCCATGGTAGTTGTAGAGGACATCATGACATCATACACACAAGTAGTTTTCTTTCAGTAATTAAATCTAATGTTAGTAGTAATTGGATATCAATTGTCGCATATTTATTTAAATTGTCAGCCCGTATATAGTTAATATTTACTAATTTAATCTAAATATTTTTGTGAAAATGAACAAGTGTCCGTAGGATTGAGTGACCAGCCCTATCCCCACCAGGGATCAACATATCCCCTCGTGAGCAAGTATCTTGTAATAAAGTATAAATTTAATTTCAATTTTGATGGCTTAGATTCATATAGTTATATTTTTTATGTACTAATACATGATGACATGAATATGCATGCAGGTCCCACCACATAGGCACATCAATGTCACTATCTCTCCACCAACTGCCTTTTTCCCACCATATATGCCAGGTGTAGCCGCTTGCATACATGTCCCTTTCCCTACATCCCTCCCCACCCCACTCTATCCATCTCTTGCCTCCCACCCACCACCACACTTCCATCTAGCTTCCCCCCCCTCGCCTCACCCATTCACCCCC
>LPNX010035181.1:47324-85375 GCA_001517045.1 Pseudotsuga menziesii
AGGTACCTACACAAATTTTTGGAATATGGTGTACGAATATGAAACGTGGACAATCAGATTAGCTTCCGGAATATATAACTTTTATTTATGGAAACTAAGCATAAATCCCCAAAAGCGAGGTTCTTCTAAGGTTGGTATGTTATATTTTCCCCAAAAAATAATGAATATGTTTGCGTTGGTCCATTCGTTTGGTATGAAAATGGTGGAATTTTGTGAAAAAAATTATATAGAGTTGTAGATAATGTGTGTCTAGTGCAGCGATATTTTTCCATATTTATTTATGTTATATTTTTTATTTTTCAAATTAAGGAAGTCAGTGACGCCCTAAAATGACAAGGTCGAGCGTTGGTCCACCACATCTTGGTCTTAACATAGTCAATGAACGATAATTTTTCTTTTAGGATGTAGGTCTTTGTGTCTTCTTGTGCGGGTTCTTTTCCATTTTTTAAATAGGTGAGGAAATCAAAAGTTATAGCTGAAGAAAATAGCCTACCTTTTGTGTTAGATTGACGTTAGTCCATTTAAAATTAAATAAAAATAAAAAGAGATAATAGATTTAAATAAAAATTAGATATTCAGAATCTATAGACAGAGCTACACAAGTGTGTGAATTTTCATTAACAGTGGACAAGCATGGCATATGGAAAATCATGCACGAAATAGCAATAGTGGTACAAAACAAGTTTTATGGTCATAAGATAGTCCAAACCGGTTGGTTGGGCAACACGAACCTAAAACCAAAGCAGCCAAGTCATCCACCATGTTGTTTGGAAAAAATGTGCCGCCAAAATTCTAAACTTAAATCATGCAGGTGCGTAGTTTAAAACATAACGCGCACACACTAGAAGCGTGATCGCGCTCTCTGGGTGTGCATGCACTAAAAGCGTGTGCACGCTACCATTAGAGGAAATTTCAACTCAAAATGGGCATTTTAACTTTAACTCAAATTCCATGTCATCATGTGTTAGCCAATGAAATTGCTTTAAATTTGAAATACCGTATAGGTCTTAAACACTTTTTTAATATAAATTTGGGGATAGGTATCATAAAAAAAACTACTTTTTTTGTTTATATTTTCGACATATCTCCTTGTGTTTTTACTCAAATTTCGATTAGGAGAGCTTGTTGGATGCGGAATTAAATTCTGCATCCAACAAGTACCCACTCGACATACTTTTGACAGACTTCGCTACCCCAAAAAAAAGAAATACCTGAAAAAACGTGATTATGACATTTGAGTAAAAACACGGGGAGATATGTCGAAAATACAAACAAAAAAGTAGTTTGTTTCTTTTCTTCCTCCAAAATTAATGAATATTATTTTATTATTTTAACTATTATTTTATTAATTTTTTTTAGGAGGCCCATTTTGAGTTGAAATTTCCTCTAATGTTTGTGCATGCGTGCACTTGCTAAGTAAACACTTTGTTTTGATTTTATTTTCAGGCATTTGCAATGGAATGATGATGAGGAGGATGAGGATGATGACAATGAGGATGATGACTATGATGATGAGGAGGAGGATGATGACAATGATGACGATGAGGATGATGAGTATGATGATGAGGAGGAGGATGATGAATATGATGATGATGATGATCATGATGATGACAATGAGGATGATGATGAAGAGGATGAGGATGATGACTATGACAATGATGATGATGATGATGATGATCGTTATGATGATCAAGAGGATGAGGATGATGAGGATGATGATGTTGATGACGACGATGATGATCATGAGGATGATTATAATGTTTATGATGATGATGATGATCACGATGACTATTACTATGATGACAGTGTTTATGATGATGATGATGATGATTGCGATGATGAGAATGATGATGTTGATGACGAAGACAATGATGATGAGGAGGAGGATGATGACTATGAACATGACTATGAGTATGAACAATGATGGCGATGATGACGATGCTGACAATGATGAGGAACAATGATGATGATGATGATGATGATTGTGATGATGATGATAAGGATGATTTCAATGACGACTATGAGGATGATGACTATGATGATGAGGATTAGGATGAGGATGAGGATGACGATGAAAATGATGATGAATAATGATGGTGATGATGATGATGATGATGACGATGAGGACGAGGATGATGATGATGACAATAACGTTGAAGAACAATGATGATGATGATGATAGGTTTAGTTGAAACTTTGCTTTGATTTTATTTCCAATCATTTGCAATGGATTGATGATGGTGAACAATGACGATGATGACGATGACGATGATGATGATGGTGAACGATGATGGTGATGATGATGATGATGAGGAGGAGGAGGATGATGATGATGATGATGATGAGGATGATGATGATGACGATGATGAACAATGTTGGTGATGATGATGATGACAATGATGATGATGAGGATGATGATTATGATGATGAAGAGGATGAGGATGATGATGATGATAATGACGATGATGATGTTGATGACGATGATGATAAGGAGGAGGAGGATTACAATGACTATGACGATGAACAATGATGATGATGATGATGATGATGATGATGATGATGATTTTGATGATGAGGTTGATGATGTTGATGAAGAATATGATGATGATGATGAGGATGATGATGACTATGAAGATGACTATGAAGATGAACAATAATGGCGATGATGATGGTGATGATGAACAATGATGATGATGACGAGTAACAATCATGATGATGATTGTTATGATGATGATAAGGATGATTTCAATGACGATGATGAGGATGATGACTATGAGGATGAGGATTAGGATGAGGATGATGATGATGATGACAATAATGATGAAAAATGATGGTGATGATGATGATGATGAGAAGGAGGAGGAGGATGACAATGATGACAAGTAACAATCATGATGATAATGAGTAACAATGATGATGATGATGATTGTTATGATGATGATAGGGATGATTTCAATGACGATGATGAGGATGATGACTATGAGGACGAGGATTAGGATGAGGATGAGGATGATGATTACAATAATGATGAACAATGATGGTGATGATGATGATGATGATGAGGATGAGGACAAGGATGATGATGATGATGACGACAATGAGGAAAAATGATGTTGATGATGATAGGTTTAGTTGAAAATTTGCTTTGATTTTATTTGCAAGCATTTGCAATGGAATGATGATGATGAACAATGATGATGATGATGATGAGGAGGATGATGACAATGATGATGATTAGGATGATGACTATGATGAGGAGGAGCAGGAGGATGATGATGATGACAACAATGATGATGATGGCGAACAATGATGGTGATGATGATGATGATGATGAGGATGATGATGATGAGGATGATGATGATGAGGATGAGGATGAGGATGATGAGGATGATGATGATGATGATGATGATGATGATGATGATGATGACTATGATGATAAAGAGGATGACGATGATGACGATGATGAGGATGATGATGTTGATGATGACAATGATGAAGATGAGGAGGATTATAATGACTATGATGATGAACAATGATGGTGATGATGATGATAATGAGAATGATGATCACGATGACTATTACAATGATGATAATGATTATGATGATGATGATGATGATTGTGATGATGAGGATGATGATAATGATGAGTAGGATGTAATATCCCAGATCTTGATATTTTATAATTGTATGCAAGTATACTGAAACTATCAGGCATGCAAACTTCCATGCAAAATTCCCTATTTTATAGCTAAAATTAGGGTTAGGGTTTCTAGGATGGAAGGAACACTTAACACTGATAAGTTGGCTGGAATTCTCCTCAGAGAATATGCATTCATCAAGAGATGAATCGGAGATGACCTGGTATCTTCTAGTAGAACGAACCCCAAATCAAATATGGGTGACATTTTCAGTGAAGGAGGTGTCCGATGAAGCTGATAATTTGCAGGATTTATATTATTATTGTGCTAGAGAGAAGTGGCCTAGCACATGCATAAATTTTAAGGTCTCTAGGCAGGCTAGCAAATTGTTCTGTAGGTTCAGTTGCTCATTCCCCCCTAATCCCAAAAGGGATGATAACTGCTCAGGATGAGCAAGACCGGATTTGATAATCACCGGGTACTTGAGTATGATACCGATGATGACAATGGTGCTTCAGTTTCAAAGGTAAAAGGAGATCTAAAGACCCGGTGAATTATTTGGGATTTCCATCTGAAAACCCCTTATGACTACACACATTCCCCTGCAAACAATCTCTGACAGATACTAGATAACTGTGAATAACTTAAAGAGTGGATGGTGAACTTGGATGGCTTACCCTAGATGAGACTAGGGCAGATATCTCACTGTCGAAACCCCGTTAGTTAAAAACGTTATCTCCAACCCCAGCTGCTGTGGCCGCACATTGTGCTGCTACTCAAGAG
Source organism: Pseudotsuga menziesii (assembly GCA_001517045.1). Lineage (NCBI taxonomy): Eukaryota > Viridiplantae > Streptophyta > Pinopsida > Pinales > Pinaceae > Pseudotsuga > Pseudotsuga menziesii. The sequence continues at coordinate 51,746 of LPNX010035181.1, forward strand.
CTCCAAAATCAATAATCATAAAAAAGTAAGGCTTCTTTCACTCTATCTTCCTTTTATAACTTTCAACTGTGAAAACCCTAACTTTTGACCTAATTAGGTTAGTTTAATTTCTAATTTGCAATTGACTTGCATGTATGCGCATGGAGAACTAAATGGATGCATGCATCATCCATGACAGTGGCCTTTGGCCCCGGTCGCCCTCTTTGATGTAGTGGTGATAACATATTGATGCCCTATATTTTCTGTAGATGGCATCAGTCTTTAGTTGATTCCCTAACTATCAGTAACCACTCGAACCCACAGGAATCACATAGGTTAGCGGTTTTGGTCCTCAATGCGTTATCACATGAGCACATTATAGTCCTCCCTTCTTCAGATTGCTTGTACTCAAGCAACTACAAATTGGGATGCTGCAATACATGTTCACATTCCCATGTGGCATCCTCTGGTGGTAGTTATTTCCATTGAACCAAGTATTTCCTAATTGCCTGGTTCCAAAGTTTCCTTTCTCTAGTCTATATGATCCATTCAGGAATCAGTATGAGTAGTCCTTCATCATCTAAAGGAGTTAATTCTTTTGATGGAGCAATGTGTTTCCCAAGGGTATTTTTTAGGTTGGACACATGGAATACATTGTGAATTTTACTTTCCTATGGTAGTTCTAGTTCATATGCCACCTCTCCCACCTTCCTGATTATTCTGGTAGGGTCCATAGAGGAGAGGTTTTAAATTTTTCACTCCTTTCTTCTTAAGTGAAGACTATCTGTAAGGTTGGAGCCTTAAGTATACCAGATCCCCTACCTGAAAGCTCTGCTCAACCCTTTGTTTGTCTGCATATAATTTCTGTTGATTCTGGGCTGTCTGTAAGTTTTCTTTCAAGATTTTAAGAATATCTTGACTGTCCTATATCCAATCCTTTGCCTTAGGATCCCTACTATCTCCAAATGCTAAATATTCATAGTCCAAGGCCTCGTAGCCATATAATTCCTTAAAAGGTTTCATCGTAATAGACATGTGATAGGTAGTACTATAGCAGTAATCCCCTAAGTGTATCCATTTAATCCAGGTTTGATGTTTCCCTGTTACATAGTTCCTCAGATATCCTTCAATCCACTTGTTGACAATTTCAGTTTTTCCATCGCTCTGGGGATGATAACTTGTGCTATTAGCCAGTTCAGTCCCCACTAATATGAATATTTCCTGCCAGAAGGAACCTGTGAATCAACTATCCCAATCACTGAAAATGGTATTAGGTAACCCATCTAACTTGAAGACCTCCCTGAATAATAACTCAGCTACTTGAGATATAGAGTAATCAGATGATATAGAAAAGAAATGTGCAAACTTGGTTAGTCTATCAACTACAACATATAAACAATATCTCCCTTGGACCTTGGGAAATCCTGTAATGAAGTCCATGGAGACACTTTCCCACTTTTGTTTTGGAATTGGTAGTGGCTGAAGCAACCCTGCTGGATGGATGTTCTCAATCTTGTTCTGTTGACATATGTGACATTCCCATACGTGTTGCATAACTTCCCATTTGAGGTCCTTCCATGGGAACCTCTCTCGGATCTGTCTGTAGGTTTTTAAGAAACCCCGATGTCCTGATAATGGAGAGTCATGTGTTTCCTATATGATATTTTTCCTCAAAGTGGATACTGGGATGAGGTGTATCCTGTTCTTGTAATAGATGATGTCAACAACAATCCTGTACCTATCATCCTGAATTTGTCCATCCAATAATTCACAAGCAAATTTACTTTTGGATTTTTCTACTAAGAGAAGTGCCCTCCAATATGTGGATATACTCATGAGAGATAGAGAGGCAGGTCTCCTAGATAATGCATCGGCTATTACATTATTCCTACCTTTTACATACTCGATCTCAAAATCGTAGGCTTGTACTTTGTTGACCCATTTTTGTTGATGCTCATTCAGTTTTTCTGCTCCAAGAAATACTTGAGGTTGTTATGATCTATTTTTATTTTGAACTTATTTCCCACCAGGTACTGTTTGAAATTCGTGAGAGCATGTAAGATGGCTATAATTTCTTTGTCATATATGGAGTAGTGGTGCTCGTAGTTATTCAGTTTACGGCTCTCAAATTCAATAGGGTGATAATTTTGCATCAGTACTTCTCCTAGCCCTTCCCCTAAGGCATCATGTTCTACTACAAATGGTTGTGAGAAGTCCCGTAATGCTAAAAATGGAGAAGAAGTCATAATGACTTTCCTCTCCTCGAACGTTTTCTATGCTATTTCTGTCCAGGTGAAGGCTCCCTTCTTTGTGAGATATGTGAGGGGTGCTGCAAATTGGAAGAATCCCTTAACATACCTTCAGTAATAAGTGCATAGACCTAAGAAACCTCTCAATTCTGTGACTATTTTTTGCGCGAGACAATCTCTAATAGCTCGGATTTTCTCCATGTCAACCTGTACTCCTTTTTCACTAATTATGTTCCCTAGGTACAACATTTCCTTCATGCCAAATTCACACTCGGACATTTTCATGTAAAGAAAGTGTTCTTCTAGAATGCTCAGTACTTCATCCAAGTGTTTCATATGCTCTTCCCATGTTTTGATGTAAATCAAAATGTCATCAAAGAGTACTAGCAAAAACTTACGTACCTGAACTCTGAAGGTATGGTTCATGCATGAAAGAAAAGTGGATGGACCATTGGTAAGTCCAAAAGGCATGACCAAAAAATCATAGTGACCATATTGAGAACGAAAAGTTGTTTTGGAGATGTCTTGGTCCCTTAGATCCGATGGTACCTTGAGTGAAGATCAATCTTAAAAAAATATTTGGCGCCCCGTAGTTCGTCCATGAGTTCATCAATTCTAGGGATGGGATACCTGTTCTTAATGGTCTTTTTGTTGAGTACTCAATAGTCGATGCAAAGTTGTAGTGTACCATCCTTCTTCTTGACCAAGACTAATGAAGATGCGAAGGGGCTAGAACTGAGGTGAATGTATCCAAGATCCAACATTTCTTTGATTGTTTTCTCGATCTCATCCTTTTATCTTTTGAGATGTAGATAAGGAATGGTGATGACTTCCTATGTCCCCTCCTGTAGCTCAATAATTTGTTAAAAGCCTTGGTCTGGTAGTCTACCTAATGGAAGGTCCTGAAATACCTTTTCGTGCTTCTGTAACAAGGTCTGAATGTCACTTGGGTGTTGTGTGCTAGTTTCTGCGGGTTTCCTAAAGGTGACAAAATGTTGAAATATTGTAACTTTGAAGAATATTCTATACGTATCTTTTGTGGTCCCCGATGGTCCTACTGGGAGAACCACTTGTATTACATTGTACCCTGATGCTCCTTATCGGAAGAACTAATAAGAGTCATGAGGTATTCCCCTCTAATTGTAAAGGTGGGTCATCAGCACGCCAGTGTGGTTAGTTGAGCCTACATGTGTAACTCGAGCCTACATGATTTAACTTGAGCCTACATGTCAAATGAGTTAACTTAAGTGAATGGATGAATATAAATAGAGGTGTAGTGCTCCTCATTTGAGACACACACACTCTCACTTGTGTAGCACATTAGTGGAGAAGAGAAGTATCTGGAGAAGGAGGAGGATCAGGCTTTGATCTCCTTTCTGGTTTTATCTTTTATCTTTTTGGGGCATCTATATTGAGGAAGATTTTGCTGGGTTTTTCCCTTTAGGGTTTTCCTAGGATAAATATTTGTGTTCCTTTTTTATGGTTGTGCTTGTCTATCTTTCAGTGATCTTGTTTATATTCTTTTATCATAAAAATGAAATGAAATATTGATGTCTTAGCTAAGCATATGAAAATTTAACATGGGATCAGAGACACCCTGAAAAGAAGACATTGTGCAGCTACAGAATATAGGGCTTCTTACTTTTTGGTTCTCTCTCTACAATTGATCAGAAAAAGAAGGCTAGGCTGACTCTCCATTGAAGGGCACATCTTTCTATCGAAGTGGAATTCGATTCCAAGCATTTTCAGTTTTTGGTGTGGGAAATTAAGACTTCTTGCAAAAGAATAATTTTTGAGCGAGCCCATAATAGTATTTATCTCCTCATCAAAATAGAATTCTAGAGACCTGGATCAAGTTTTTTGGTTGGGTGAAACTCCCAAAAAGTTAAACCTTAGTTTGACTTCGAGCTAGAAAAACCCTAAAAACTAAAACTACTAAGTTTTGGTACATTTGCTATATCCCCGGATTGGCGAAGGTTCAGGAGCTAAAAATTGCAGAGGCCAACGATAAAATTTGGATGTACACTGTGTCCAAAATTTAGCCTCCGATACACTATATTGTGGGAGATATTATCCCTCCAAGTGAGGGTTCTAGCCTCTTCCAGAATTCATCCCTAAACAGGACACCTGGGGAACATTGCTATATATTGGGCTACAGAGGTCCAAATTTAATTATTGAAGAAGTTCCAGAAATATCAGAGACTTTAATTTCTGTGGTCTAAATTTCAGAACCAGAAGATGAAACCGTGACACGTGGCAGTCCGTACAACTTCATTGTTCTAAACAGTCCTGTAACAGGTCACCGTGGGAAAAGAATCATAAATCCCAATTGGTGAAACCAATTCTGATGAAACCTATGGTGTTAGATCAGGGACATGTGGGGTTACCTCAATGAGAAATTTCAGACACATAGGAGTATTAATTTCGGATATATCATAGAAACAGTGACAGGAATTTCTGCAGAAGAAATTGGAAAACTAGGGCTTCCTGTTCTGGGAGCTTCCCTCCACTGTTTTCAGAAAAGGAGTACATTAGACAGATCCATTTGAAGAGATATATATTTCTATACAATAAGATCTTAAATATTCCAAGTTTTGAAAATTAGGGTTTTTCTGACAAACCCTAAATCAGCTAGCTATGGAAGCAGGACAGACACCTCAAATCGGTAAGATCTAATCTTTTGCTATTTGCATTTGAGGTTCTCATTTCAAAGTGATCTATCACATCAGTTTGATGATAATCTTGGTAAAGTTGACAAATTCCAAGCATGGAAGTATTTGATCTCTCTAAATAAAATGAATTGGACACCTAGATAAGTAGAGAGGTTCTAGTTCCATACGGAGATGAGGCTCAAAGCCTTACACAAGAAGAACTTGATCAAGGCCAAGAAGATCATTGTTGATTCAATCACAGATCAACTTGTACCACATGTGTCTTCCCTAAAGACACAAAAGATGTTTGATTCCTTGATCAAGCTATTTGAAAATAAGAACTTAAATCAGAAGATGGATTTGAGAAAATAGTTGAAGAATGTGAAGATCCAGAATGCAGAAGTGGGGATAGCCACCTTGAATGGTCTCCTAGGATCATGGGATTCATGCAAAGAATGTATGCCAGAAGGAAGTAATTTCTTTCATCTTGACTCATGAGAAGAGAAGAAGAAGATGGGAGCAATTGAAGATCAAGCTCTCACCATTCAAAGAAGATCCCTCAAGCAATGAGGAATATGAAGAACTCAATTCTTGTCATTTGGATAAGAAATGATGATTTCATGAATGAAGAAGATGATAAAGCAGAATGATCAAGATGGAGTCTACCCACAAAACAAATAAAAGATAAGTATTCAATTGTCATTTCATTATATTGTTTTGTTATACATTTGTTTATATTCAGTTGATGTGTTATGCATGATATATTGTTTGCATTAATGACTGTATACTACTAATATGCATGTGATGGGTAAGTAGCTCATGGTGCTATACAACTCTCCATTGATACTTATCAAACCTCTTTGCTGACATATTGGATTAGTGCACAATCTTAATAATGTCATGGTAGATATGGAAGGCATCTAGAAAGTTTATGTGAGATATGGATGAATGTTGTATTGACTAAACAGTTGCATGATGCATAAGAATTTGTCATTATGCATATGTTTTATGAAATAGTTCTAACCATGCAACTGGTGCATTTGAATTGTAGGAAAGATCCTGTACAAACTCCTACAAGAAAAGAAGGATGAGACTTGTTCCGAATAACAAGTGATGACAATTCAAGATTCACTCCAATAAACATGAATCTGAAGCTCCCAGGGTCAGAGACACCATGATGGAAGAAAGAGCTTCAGAAAGAGGTAGATCCACCTTGAAGGATGAACACCACCATGGGTACAAGAGATAACTCAAGATGAAGAAAAGAATGCTATAAAAGAATCTATGATAAAAAATAAAAAAAATAGCAGTTGATCATGGGGAATGATGCATATGATATGATTTTGAGACATAAAGTGAAGTACGTAGTATCTTCCATATGGATCTACAAGAACAAGTGTACAAAGCAAGGTTCGTGATTTTTCTCAGAAAGAATAGACTATGACATGACATACTCTATTGACCAGTATATATCAAGCATAGAACCACCTATACAGAATGAAGAGGGAAGATGATACTCCACTTCAGGGGAAGTGACTACAGAAAATTATATCTGAGTTCGACATGGTATGACATGATGGATAGCTTCATGATGGATCAAGAATTTACCAAGAGTAAAGTGGGTTCCAACCTTCAAGGTTGAATGCAGAAGACTAGGATATGCTGATGACATGAGAAAACAAACTCATAGAAGATGTTATGATACTAGAATGAATTTTGGGATATAGTACTCAAACTAGAAAGCAAGAATGTGGTATCTTCCAAATGGATTTGCAAGATAAGATATGTTTCTGATAGAAGTAAGGTAAGACTTGTGGCTAGAGGTTTCTATTAGAAAGAGGGAATTAATTTTGAATAGACACTTACTCTAGGAAGCAAGGTACACTTCCTTCAAAACTATCATGGTAGTTTCTTCCATGATGAAATAAAGACAAGCCTTCCTTAATGGTATGATTGAGGAAGAGTTTTACATCGAATAGTCACAAGAATTTGAAGTTGAAGACAGATGGAATCAAGTATGCAAGTTGAAGAAGGCCCTCTATGGCCTGAAGCAAGCTCCCAGAGCTTGGTATGGAAGAATAGATAGTTTCCTGATGAGCATGGGCTTTGCCAAGAGTAAAGTCGATCCTAACCTTTCCTAAAAGGTTGTAGAAGATGAACCTGTCATTCTATTACTATATGTGGATGACTTATTCTTGACAGGGAATGAGAAACAGATCATGGAAAGTAAGAAGAAACTAGCAGAAGAATTTGAGATGAAAGACCTTGGGTTAATGCATTATTTCCTAGGTCTGGGAGTATGGAAAAGTTCATAAGGAATATTTATCAACCAGGGAAAGTATAGAGATATTGAAGAGATTCAATATGGTGGAATGCAAAGTCATGGCCACACCCATGGACTCCATCCTAAAGCTGTTAGCTGATGACTCATTAGAGTTATGTTAGTTTTTCAACATTGAAGCTAGCATTATGTTAGGTTCTTTTCACTGAGAGAATAACAAGCACAGCAATAACATAAGCACATCACAAGAGACAAGAGACACAAAGAGTTTTGATCAGGGAAACCATAAATGGATAAAACCTTGCAACTTCCTCTAAGATAGTATCACCACAAGATGTAAAACCCCAAAACAAAAAGATGCACTCCAACAGCAGTAGTCTTCTTGTCCCTGTATATTTCCTTCTCCACTAGTGCACCACACTTTAGAGAGGAAGTGATGTGTTGTACAAGTGATAAATAGAGAGACTCTCACTCTCTATTTATATTCTTTCGTTCACTTGAATTTCACTTTCACACGTAGGCTCAACTTACAATTACTTACTCAAGCCTACACCTTAATTAGTGTATAATAACTCAAGTGCCCCGAAACTGTCGGGACTTACCTAATGACTTGACAAGACTTGTTTACATTATTAATCCTCTCGATCGGAACATTGGGGCATGAAAACATGACTCAAATACATAATAGAAACATACCAGAATAAACATCGGGTTACAATACATAAGATACATAGAATAATACATTCCGAAGTTACATATACATCAACACTCCCTCTTAACTAGGAAGGTATTCTTTCGACATGATTTTCAGCACTGGTCTTATTCTCTATATCAACTGGAACATCTTCATCTTCAAGTCATCTGGATCTGGATCATCTCTCGATCTGGATCATCATAGAACTGGATCTGGATCATCACTTGATCTGGATCATCATGGAACATCACCACAGGATCTAGATCATCACTCGATCTGGATCATGATCACTAGATTGGATCTAGATCATCACTCGATCTGGATCTGGATCTGGATCATCTCTCGATCTGGATCATCAATGCTGGATCTAGATCATCACTTGATATGGATCTCCCGGAGTCATCATAACTGGATCTGGATCATAGCTCGATCTGGATCTCCTCTAGTCATCATCATGTGTGTATTATATCGTCATAGGAAGTTCTACAGAGCCAACCCTTTTTCATGATGGTTGTAGGCCTAGCCACCAGGTAGGTCTTTGCCCAACACTTACATCTAACCTGCTCGTCAGAAATGCACACCCAACACTTACATCTGATCATGTAGTAAACTACAATCACATCAGAAAGGCCCAGCACTCACATTCACCAGCATGATAGGACATCACATCACTAACATCTGTGAAATGGATCTGCACTTATATCTGACCTACTCGTCAGAATGGCACATTCACCCAGGCCGGAATACATCCTACCACAATGATGAATGACTTTCACCCAGGCTAGAGCCCCTCCTACCACAATGATGAAATATTTTACACATTCACCCAGGACGGAACACATCCTACCACAATGATGAATGATTTGTGCACTCACATCTGACCTGGTAGGAATTGAATCCTACACCCTCGTCAGAATGGCCCCCAGTCCCTGACTAAGCTACCTGGTAACGGACCAAGTGCCTCCACTCTCCCTGAGAGTGGCAGTTTCCCTTACATCTGTCCTACTCGACAGAATGGCCAACACTCACATCGGACATGGGAGGAACCTAATCCTTTAGCCATGAACAGAATGGTTCAGCCCTTATATCTGACCTACTCATCAGAATGGCTCTCTCAGTCCCTAGCTGAGTGTTCCTGGTAACTAACCAGGTGCCTCTATTCCCAGAATGGCAGTCAGCACTCATATCTGACATGGAAGGAACCAAATCCTCTCACCATGACAGAATGGCTCAGCCCTTATATCTGACTTGCTTGTAAGAATGGCTTTGGAACACAGCACTCATATCTGACATGGAAGGAACTGAATCCTCTCACCATGACAGAATGGCTCAGCCCTTACATCTGACCATGGAAGGAACCAATCCTCTCACCATGTCAGAATGGCTATGGGTCTCATCACTTTCTCTTGGAAGGAACCTTGATCTGGAGAACACCAAGTCTCTCTCTAAAGTACTCGAACTTCATCCTAGCCAATGGCTTTGTCAATACATCATTTATCTTTTCCTTTGTCGTAACATACTGGAGCTTCACTGCTCCTCTCTGCACCATATCCCTGATATAATGATACTTGATCTCGATATTCTTCGACTTGTCATGGAACACTGGATTCTCTGAAAACTTCATGCAACTCTGGTTGTCACAATGTATACAAGTAGCATCCAACTGGAGATCACATATATCAAATAGTAGCTTTCGCAGCCATACTTCCTCACAACTAGCTGAACAAGCTGCGACATACTCTGCTTCAACTGTACTTAGTGCCACACAGGATTGCTTCCTACTAAACCAAGAGATCACACATGATCCCATACTGAAGCAATACCCTGAGGTACTCTTCCTATCGATGGAACTGCCTGCCCAATCTGAATCAACATAACCCTCCAGGTTAATCTTCTGATTCGCATTGTACTTGAGTCCATAATCAACTGTACCCTTCAGGTATCTCAGAATATGCTTTGCAGCAGTCAAGTGAACACTTCTCGGATCTGTCAAGTACTGGCTCAAGGTGTTCACCACAAAGCAAATGTCTCATCTCATGTTTTTCAAGTACATTAATGACCCAATCATCTAATGATACATCATAGCATCAACTGAATCTGATGAAGCATCACTCAATAGCTTCAAGTTCGATGCCATAGGTGTAGCCATAGTCTTGCATTCCATCATCCCAAATCTCTTCAGGATCTCTACTGCATACTTCCCTTATCCAAGGAATATTCCATCTGTACTCTGCCACACCTCCATACCTAGAACAATAGTGCATCGAGACATAACAGGAACATCATTGGTCTTCCACCTTCAACCTTGAAGCAAAGGTTGGAATCCACTTTACTCTCAGTAAAGCCTAGAGTCATCAGTAATATTCCCATCCTATCGTACCACGTCGAACCTCAATATATTCTATAGTCACTCCCTCTGAAGCGAAGCATCATACTCCCTCTGTCTTCTGTGCTCTATGCACTAAAAACATTCTGTACCAGAGTGACAAGTAGCTTCCTATGCTACTAATATTCTATGTGACCATATAGTGTATAGACTTGCATCTTCAACCTTTTAGCAAAGGTTAAGATCTTCATTAGGCTCATCATGTATGTGTTTCAACTCTTACTGGCTGCAAATGTCTCTTCGTAGTCTAGGCCTTCTTTTCGTGAGAAGCCTCGTGCTACGAATCTTGCTTTGTATGCCACGATGTTTCCATCTACTGCATGATGGAACTATGAACTTCTCTTCAGGTCTCGATACTGCACCCAGACATAATTATTCTTGAACTGGTCTTCCCTTTTTTCTTGGTGGCTGGAAGGTTCTGCATCAATGATGTCACTGCACTCATCATATTATTCTTTGTCTTTGAACTATCGTCACTTGTTCTTCGGAACAAGTCTTCTTTCTTCTTTGCTTGTAGGCCATTATGTATGCGATCTTTCCTACAAGTCAAATGCATTTGTATGGTTAGAAACATTCCATAAGGAATATTCATACTGGAAAATTCTTATGCATAAATATATGATCATGCAACTACTTTAGCCAATACAACATTCATCCATATCTCACTGAAACTTTCTAGATGCCTTCCATCTCTACCAGGACAACATTGAGATTGTGCACTAATCCAATATGTCAGCAAAGAGGTTTCATTCTAGATAAGTAGTAATGGAGAGTTGTATAGAACCATGAGCTACTTACCCATCGCATGCATATTAGTAGTATACTGTCATTAATGCAAACATCCTATCATGCATAATACAATAACTTAATATAAAAAAATGCATAACAAAACAATGAAATGACAATTGAATACTTATCTTTATTTGTTTCATGGGTACACTGCTTCTTGAGCCTTCAGCTTCATTGTCTTCTTCATTCATGATAGCATCGTTTCTTATCCAAATGCTAAAGAGGATAAGAGGTGCTTCAAGAGTTCATATCTTCATATTCTTCATTGCTTGAGGGATCTTCTTTGGATGGTAAGAGCTTGATCTTCAGTTGCTCCCACCTTCTCTTCGTGAGCTTCTTCTTCTTGTGAGTTCTCTTCCCAGAGTCTATTGAAAGCAATCACTTTCTTATGGCACACATTCCTTGAATGAATCCTACGATCCTAGGAGGCCATTCAAAATGGCCATCACCACTTCTGCATTCTTCACTTCTTCTTTTACCGCTTCAAGTTGTTCTTTGATTTGAGAGACTCTTATGAATGCATGGTCTCTTCATTCTGGATTCTTTAGGTCATATTCTAATTTTTGTTCTTCCCTTCAAATAGCTTGAAATTATGGAAGACCTTCAACAGCTTTGCTTGCAATAGGCAGTGCTCTGTAATGCACATGTGCAAGCCTTCTATGCCAAAGCTCATTTGGCTCTAGTATGTCATGGACCAAGGCTTGTTCTGGATGGCCCTTCAATTTGTACAATCCTCCTTCTTGTTCTCCAATCACTACCGCATCATCGATAGTCTTTCCTTTTGGCCACATGATGACTTGACCATCTATGAATGCAACCCGCATTCCTTTTGCATCTAATGCTGAAATGGATAGAAGGTTCTTCTTCAGTCCTGGAACAAACAACACTTGTTTCATTGTTAGAGACTTACCAGAGTCTAGCTTGTATGAATATTCCCCACTACCTTTTATTGGATATTGGTAGTCATCTCCTAGTTTCACCTTGTGGGGTGATTCATGTTCTGACAGTCTTACAAAGGATTCCTTGAGTCATGTCATATGTTTGGAAGCCCCACTGTCTATAAGCCAATCATCACTTCCATGAGTAATGTTACCTGTGAGAGCTGATATCAGAACATATTCATCCTCACTTGAAGAATCTTCACTTTCATATCTGGATCTCTTTCTGGATGGTTCATCATCCTCTGCAGCATGAGCATGATGTCTTCTTTGGCCTTGACTCAAGTTCTTTCTATGAAAGGATTCTAACCTCGTCTCCCTCTGAAACTGGAACCTCTATACTCATGTAGGTGTCCAATCCATTTTCTTCAGAGAGATCAAATACTTCCATGCTTGGAAGTTTTCAACTTCACCAAGATTATCATCAATATGTTGTGATAGATCACTTTGAAATGAGAACCTCAAATGAAAATAACAAAGGATTAGATCTTACCGATTTGAGGTGTCCGTCTTGGTTCCGGAGCTAGCTGATCTAGGGTTTGTCACAGAAACCCTAATTTCAAAAACTTGGAATATTTAGGATCTGATTGGATAGACAGATATATCTCTTCAAATGGATCTGTCCAATGTACTCCTTTTCTGAAAACAGTGGAGGGAAGCTCCCGGAACATGAAGCCCTAGATTTTCAATTTCTTCTACAGAAATGCCTGTTACTATTTCTGTGATATCTCCGATATTACTGATTCTATGTGTCCAAAATTTCCTACTGAGGTAACCTAACATGTCCCTAATCCAAAACCATAGTTTTCATCAGAATTGGTTTCACCATTTCGTATTTATGATCCGTTTCCCAAGGTGACCTGTTACAGGACTATTCAGAACAGCAAGGTTGTACGGCATTCCACGTGTCACTTGTTAATCTTCTGAGTATGATATTCAAAACACCAAAATTAGATTCCGTACCCTTTCTGGGACATCTTTAGAAATTCCATTTGGACCTCTGTAGCCCAATATATTGCAATTCTCCCCAGGTTTCCTGTTTATGGATGATTTCTGGAAGAGGCTGGAACCCTAACTTTGAGAGATCTTATCTCCCAGAATATAGCGAATATGAGGCTTATTTTTGGACACAGTGTTCATCAGGATTTTATATTCGGCACCTGCAATTTTCAGCTCATTAGAGGAAATTTGGGGTCTAAAATGGGCCTCATAAGAAAACGTGCCAAAATAAGTTTTTGTGAGTTGGAATTCAAGAACCAATAGAATTTCAATAAAATAAGTCAACCATAATGGTTGAATTGGCATATTTGTCATTAAAAAAAACTACTTTTTTTGTTCATATTTTCGACATATCTCATTGTGTTTTTACTCAAATTTCGATCAGGAGAACTCATTGGATGCGGAATTTGATTCCGCATCCAACGAGTAACCACACTGCATACTTTTGACGAACCCCGCTACCCCAAAAACAAGAAATACCTGAAAACACATGATGATGATGTCATCATCACATTTTTTCAGGTATTTCTTGTTTTTGGGGTAGCGGGGTTGGTCAAAAGTATGCAGTGTGGGTACTCGTTGGATGCGAAATCAAATTCCGCATCCAATGAGCTCTCCTGGTCAAAATTTGAGTAAAAACACAGGGAGATATGTCGAAAATACGAACACAAAAAGTAGTTTTTTTCTTTCTTCCCCCAAAATTAATCAATATTATTTTATTATTTTAACTATTATTTTATTATTTTAACTATTATTTTATTATTTTCCTTAGGAGGCCCATTTTAGACTCCAAAATTCCTCTAATGTCTGAGACTTCGCCACTCTCAGAATATAGCGATTGTACCAAAACTTAGCAGTTTTAGTATTTAGGGTTTCTCCTAGCTCAGGGTCAAACTAGGGTTTGAATTTCCTGGAGTTTCACCCAACCAAATTTATTGATCCAGGTCTCTAACTTAGTTTTTGATGAGGAGAACAATCCTATGCTGTTCTCACTCAAAAATTCCTCTTCTGTAGAAAGCCCTAATTTCCACATCGAAACTGAAAATACTTGAAATTGAATTCTGCATCGACAGAAAGATGCACCCTGCAATGGAGAGTCATCCTAGCATACTTTTGCTGAAAATATGTGGAGGAAGATCCACATAATAGGAATCCCTTGTTCCTGTAGCTGCACAATGTCTTTTTTTCAGGCTAGCTCTGACACCATGTTAGTTTTTCAACATTTAAGCTAGCATTATGTTAGGATCTTTTCACTGAGAGAATAACAAGCACAACAATAACATAAGCACATCACAAGAGACAAGAGACACAAAGAGTTTTGATCGGGGAAACCATAAATGGAGAAAACCCCGCAACTTCCTCTAATATAGTATCACCACAAGATGTAAAACCCCAAAACAGAAAGATGCACTCCAACAGCAGTAGTATTCTTGTCCCAGTATATTTCCTTCTCCACTAGTGCACCACACTTTAGAGAGCAAGTGATGTGTTGTACAAGTGATAAATAGAGAGACTCTCACTCTCTATTTATATTCTTTCGTTCACTTGAATTGCACTTTCACACGTAGGCTCAACTTACAGTTACTTACTTGAGCCTACACCTTAATTAGTGTATAATAACTCAAGTGCCTCGAAACTTTGGGGACTTACCTAATGAGTTGACAAGACTTGTTTACATTATTAATCCTCCCGATCAGAACATCGAGGCATGACAACATGACTCAAATACATAATAGAAACATCTCGGAATAAACATCAGGTTACAATACATAAGATACATAGAAGAATACATTCCGAATTTATATATACATCAACAAGTTAGTGGATGTGACTCACTACAGACAAATCATTGGGTTATTGATATACTTAACAAATACCAGACCAGACATTTGTTTTGCTGTGAACACCTTAAGTCAATATCTTGTTCAACCAAGACGGGTTCACCTAGTAGCTGCAAAACATGTGATGAGATATCTGAAAGGGACTATAGACTTTGGTATATACTATGATGGTATCCATGAGTATAGATTGTATGAATACACAGATGCAAATTGGGCTGGAAGTATCTCAGACAGGAAAAGCACATCAGGTAGATGTTTTTGTTTATGAGTTCATGGTTTAGCAGGAAACAGTCCAGTGTTTCTCTTAGCACGGTTGAAGAAGAATACATAGCAGATTTCTCTACTAAGTTGTAAAGCCATATGGCTTCAGAAGCTGATATCAGGTCTCTTTGACCTGAAGATGGATACTACAATGATTCTATGTGATAACCATAGTTGTGTTGACAAAGAACCCTGTGTTCCAATGTACCACATAGAAATCCGGTATTTCTACATACAAGATAAGATGCAGATGATGGTGATTTAGTATTTCTATACTGAATATAGAGATGATGATGTTTCAGTATTCCCATACTGAAGATATAGATGATGATGATTTCAGTATTCCCATACTGAAGATATAGATGATATTTCAGTATTTACATACTGTAGATATAGATGATGGTGATTCTATATTTCTATACTAAATATAGAGATGATGATGCTTTCAATATTTCTATACTAAATATATAGATGATGATGCTTTTAGTATTCACATACTGGAGATACAGATGGTGATAGATCAGTATTCAGATATTGAAGATGTAGATGATAATGGTTTGGATGATGATGTACTGACAAAGCCTCTGCCTCAAGTAGAGTTCGAACACTTTCGAGACAAGCTTGGTGTTGTTCGGAAAGACCTTCGTCAAAAAGGGGAGTAGTGATGTTGCAGTGGGATTGTATCATCCCTGGGCATTTTCTTTAAAGTGATCCAGAGACCTCAGTCCTCGAGAATGAAGAGGGATTGTATCATCCCAAGACATCTGTCCACAATAGATCCGGTGACCTCGGTCCTCGAAAACATGGTGGGATTGTATCATCCCTGGGAACTTGCCCTAAAGTGATCCAAAGACCTCGGTCTTCGAGAATGAAGAGGGATTGTATCATCCTGGGACATCTGTCCATAATAGATCGGGTAACCTCGGTCCTCGAGAATGTGGTGGGATTGTATCATCCCTGGGCACTTTCCCTAAAGTGATCAGGAGACCTCGGTCTTCGAGAATGAAGAGGGATTGTATCATCCCGGGACATTTGTCCATAATAGATCTGGTGACCTCGGTCCTTGAGAATCTGGTAGGATTGCATCATCCTTGGACATCGTCCTAAAGTGATAGGGACTGATTCTCCCGTAATCAATCCAATGGCTTTGGTGCTTGAGAATGTGGTAGGATTGCATCATCCTTGGACACAATCCTAAAGTGATAGGGACTGATTCTCCCGTAATCAATCCGGTGGCTTCGGTCCTTGAGAATGTGGTAGGATTGCATCATCCTTGGACATAGTCCTAAAGTGATAGGGACTGATTCTCCTGTAATCAATCCAGTGGTTTTGGTCCTCAAGAATGTGGTAGGATTGCATCATCCTTGGACATAGTCCTAAAGTGATAAGGATTGATTCTCCCATAATCAATCCAGTTGCTTCGGTCCTTGAGAATGTGGTAGGATTGCATTGTCCTTGGACTTAGTCCTAAAGTGATAGCGACTGATTCTCCCGTAATCAATCTGGTAACTTCGGTTGTCGAGAGTGTGGTGGGATTGTATCATCCCTGGACTTTAAGTCCAAAAATGATCCAAAGACTTTTTTTCTTTGAGTTGTGGATTGCAGGTTGTTGCTAATGATGGTGATGACATACTGATCAAAAGATCAGAGTATGATGACATACTGATCGAAAGATCAGAGTATGATGATGACGTACTGATCGAAAGATCAGAGTATGATGATGATGACATACTGATCAAAAGATCCGAGTATGATGATGATGACGTACTGATCTAAATATCAGAGTATGATGATGACACACTATGATTATGATGTTTCTGATCGAAAGATTAGAGTATGATGATGATGTTTCTGATCGAAAGATCAGAGTATGTTGATGATGTTTCTAATCGAAAGATTATAGTATGATGATGATGTTTCTGATCGAAATATCAGAGTATGATGATGATGTTTCTGATCGAAAGATCAGAATGCGATGATGATTATGATCAACAGATCAGAATATGATGATGATGATGTTGCTGTTGATCGAAAGGGCAAAGTGTTGATGATGATATTGCTGATCGAGAGGTCAAAGTACTGAAGATGTTGCTGCTGATCGAAAGGTCAAGGTGCTGGAGATGTTGTTGCTGATCGAAAATTCAAAGTGCTGAAGATGTTGCTAATTGAAAGGTCAAAATGCTGAAGATGTTGTTGCTGATCAAACAATCAAAGTGTTGAAGATGTTGCTGATAGAAAGGTCCAGGAGCTGAAGATGTCGTTGCTAATTGAAAGATCAAAATGCTAAAGATGTTGCTGATCAAAGACTGAAGATGTTGCTGATGATGAAGACTGAAGATTGAAGATGAAGACTACATGATGTTGAAAATCTTCCAATGATTTATAGATGTGTTACCCTGCTGATGTTGATTATGTCCCCTATCTCTACTCTTGTTGTTGTTGATGTTGCTGTAGAATACCCTTGTCATTAAGGGGGAGTGTTGAAATATTGTAACTTCAAAGAATATTCTATATGTATCTTTTGTGGTCCCCGATGGTCCTACCAGGAGAACCACTTGTATGACATTGTACCCCGATGCTCCTAATCGAAAGAACTAATAATAGTCATGAGGTAGTCCCCTCTAATTGTAAAGGTGGGTCATCAGCACCCCAGTGTGGTTAGTTGAGCCTACATGTGTAACTCGAGCCTACATGATTTAACTCGATCCTACATGTCAAATGAGTTAACTTAAGTGAACGAATGAATATAAATAGAGGTGTAGTGCTCCTCATTTGAGACACACACACTCTCACTTGTGTAGCGCATTAGTGGAGAAGAGAAGTAGCTGGAGAAGGAGGGGGATCAGGATTTGATCTCCTTGTTGGTTTTATTTTTTATCTTTTTGGGGCATCTATATTGAGGAAGCTTTTGTTGGGTTTTTCCTAGGATAAATCTTTGTGTTCCTTTTTTATGGTTGTGCTTGTCTATCTTTCAGTGATCCTGTTTATATGCTTTTATCATGAAAATGAAATGAAATACTGATGTCTTAGCTAAGCATATGAAAATTTAACACAAAACATTCAGCAACCCATTCTATATCATCCTGTATGAGTACTGCCTCCATTCTCTATGATGAGACTGGTTTTGGGGGATAAGTGTTCATGCCCCTCAAAACTACTCATTTGTCGGCTGGCCCCTATAATTCCATTTCCATTTCCTGGTATTTTGTAGTGTATTTCCCTATTGAATAAATCCAATGAACACCCAATACTACATGAGTATCAAATACATCTACTTGTAATGAAAGCCAAATTTAATTATAAGCTAAGTGAATTAATGTAAATAAACTAAGAGGTGACTTGAAAAGTCACCTCTCTTCCCCAATTATAGTATAAATTAATGGGGCATCTATTATGTAATTCATCTCTACATTTTATTAAATATACATTACATTACATTTTCTCTTAGGTTTCCTGTTCTTACTCTTTCATTGGTATCAGAGCCTCTCGGCTCTCGGCACCGGCCCACCTCCTTGCATTTTCCACCTCCGTTGCACTCACCTCTTTCTCCCTTCATTACTCATCACCACCAATTTCTATCCTATTTCACCCATCACCACTCCAATTCACCACTCCACGTGCAGACCCTTTCATGCTGCTTCCAAACACCCACTCCACCCTCCTGCTCCACATTGCTGGTGCCCAGGGCCATGCTACTCCCTCATCTGCTCCACCTTTCCCCCACGAGAATTTTATCTCACCCTACAACACTTCCCACTCCTCCATCTTCCATCTTCCACCCACCTTCTCCACTTGCCTTCCCCTTCCAAATCTCCTTCCTCTCCAGCCACCTCACCTCCATATGCCTCCTCCTGCTGCTATTAACCTATGCCCCTGCTTCCTCTTGCCTCACTTCCCATCCTCCTCACTATTACCATTCTTACCCTCGCCACCCAATCTGCTACATGCCCTACTATTCATTCGCCATCGCTGCCTCCTTCGCTGTTGTTTCCCTCCTGCCAACATTGTTTTCCTCACCGTCGCCCTCCTTCCGCCACTCTCTACGTGACCATTAAGTTTTTTTAATAATAAATTTTAATATTAATAATATTTATTAAATATTATTATTTATTAATATCATTATTAATTTAAAACAAAAACTATATTATAATAATAATAATTATTATTATTATAGTTTAAAACAAAATTAATAAAAAAATAAAATAAATAAATAAATATATATATATATATATAAAGAATCATGGAGGGATGGCATTATACAACAAATAAAAATAAGTCCACGTTTAGCACTGAGAAGATTCCAACAATCACCAGATCAATGGATGCTTGGTTCGATCAAATCAATTGGAAAATTAACAAGAATTACGAGGAACTCCACGTAAAAATCAAACAAACCAATAACGATTTGACATCAAAGTGGACACAATTTACATCATGAATAGAGAATAGCTTCCTCACTCTACAAGAAGACCAAAATAAAAATCAAGCAGTTTTAACCGCCATCTTGGACAGATTACAAATCTCAAATGACCTGCAATTAAACTCTCCAAGAAATCCAGAGCAGCCAAATCCTCTATTCAACATGTCGTCCTCTAACGCATATACATAAGGACACAAAATACGAGTGAAAGTCGAGTTACCCAAATACTATGGGGATGAACGATATTGGATAGCATGGATTAGCAAATCCCAGGAATATCTAGACATCCACAACATCCATTATGACGGCGACAAAATTAAATACGCCTCCATGCATCTAGAAGGAAGCGCTTACAACTGGTACTTATGGTGGAAGAATACTGCAAGAATATGTTCTTACAAATGGGTTAGATTCAAGAATGACCTCATCAAAATATTCCAAGGCATTGAAGAAAAAGACTTCTTTGCCAAAATCACAAGGATACAATAAAAAAAACAATCTCAATGAGTACACCTGTGAATGGGAAGTGCTGTCAACTCGAGTCCCAGATTTAATCGATGACCAACGACTATAGACCTACATACACGTTCTAAAACAACACATCTGTGATGAACAAGAGTTACACAACATCTCTACCATGGAGGAAGCATGACGTAAAGCTAGGATTATTGAAAGCAAATCCATTCATACAAATGTCGACCAAGATGACTCCAAAAAGAACCCCTTCCATTCAAGATACACAGGAAATCCAAGGTATACACCGCCTCAACTTAGGGAAGGTACAAAGCCTAGTTTAGAGGCTCACAGAATAAAAGAAGGAAAATGTAAGTTCTATGGAGAAAAATGGGATCCTAAGAAAAGATGCTTACAAAAGAAATTATATGCTTGTGAAGTAGAGCTAGAAGACAATGAACCAATTGAGAATCATTTAAATAGCCAAGAATACTACCACCCAAAAATCGAGGGCGACTCCCCACAAATCTCATTAGCCGCTATTACTGAAATCTCCAAACCACAGATATTGAAGATTAAAGGTCATATAAAAAATAATAACGTCACAGTTCTCATCGACTCTGGAAGCACCCATAACTTCGTTAATGTCAACCTCGCTAAAGTATTTAACCTATTTATTCGTCCAGTACCTAACATGACAGTTATGTTAGCATATGGCAAGAAGATTGACAATGTGGGAAGATGTCACAAGGTTAGGTTACAAATGCAAGAATATAACTTAGAATCAGATTTATTTGCGGTACCACTGGGAGCAATCAACGTAGTATTAGGAATACAATGGTTACAAACCTTGGGTACATACTCTGCAAATCACCAAGAACATTTTATTGAATTCCATGTGTTTGATAAAACACACAAATTATATGGGTTCCAACCACCTCCAACACAACTGGTTACATCACATCAAATGGAAAATCTACATTGGAAAGATGCACCAACGTACATAGTTCAATGTCGAGAAATCGAGATTCTAAAAAATGAAGGAGATATCGACAAACAACCAGAGACATAAGAGCTAATTCGAAAACATCACAAGGTGTTTCAAGAGTTACCTAAAGCGCTCCCAACAAACAGAAAAACTGAACACATAATTGAAATAGAACTAGGGATAAAACCTGCTAGTAACAACCCATATAGAGGTCCACATCATAGGCATTGTGATAGTTCACATAGTCATTGTCATCAATTAATCTTTGAGGACAAATCTTCCTTAAGGGAAAGGAAATATAATGAAAGCCAAATTTAATTAGTAAGCTAGGTTAATTAATGTAAATAAACTAAGAGGTGACTTGAAAAGTCACCTCTCTTCCCCAATTACGGTATAAATTACCGGGGCACCTATTATGTAATTCATCTCTACATTTTATTAAATATACATTACATTACATTTTCTCTTAGGTTTCCTATTCTTACTCTTTCACTACTACATAGAATGAATCTATCATTTGATAGTTACCTAATGTGACATTCAATTTTAGAATCCAGTAGTTGCACTCCATGCTGGAGTTCCTGGATACTGCTACAGTGAATCCTTCGAACTTCTCAGTTTGAATACCTCTCTTGGCTACCCAAGAAGAGTGAATGAAATTGTGGGTTTCTCCCCCATCAATAAATACTCCTACTCTGTGGCCCTGTACTACTCCCTTGACCTTGAGAGTATGAAATCTTGGTACTCCAGATAATGTAGCAATGACTCCCTCTAGTGTATCACCCTGGAGTGATTCTTCCTCAGCTGCCCGTATTTATTTTGTGGCTTCCTACTCATAGTCCTCCTCATCACTATCTGAATACACCTCGATGTAGTGAGCCTTCGCCTTTGTTGCACACCTGTGTCCTGGCACCCATGGTTCCTGACAAGTGAAACATAGTTTCTTACTCCTCAAGTTTTTTCTAGTGTCCACGTCTAACCATGTTTTCTTGGGAACATCCTGCTGGAAAGGTTTCCTGTCCTTGTCCCTAAAACGAAAGTTGGTTTTGAGCAAAAACCTATTCTTTGGGACTGAATCTTATCGATCTCTAGCTCTACTAATGGAATCCTATAGAGTGTGGGGTTTGTAGGATTTCACCCATCCCCATAGTTGCTCTGTTAGGGCCTCACTAAATAACATAGTCAATCTGCTCTCTGACACATCTGTTTTCATGGCTGCTATCCTATGGAATTCCGAGATGAATGCTTCTGCACTACTTGTCTATTTGAGTTGATCCAACTCCCTAAAATTTATCTCTACATCCTTCCTGTCAAACCACTCCATGAGATTTTGAGTGAAATCACCATAGGAGGATATGGTGTTGTGACCCAATGTCACCAATCCATGGTACCACCACTCATGAGCCTCTCCGTCGATGTGAAGTGTAGCCAATTTAATGGCATCTGTCTCTGTCATGGGATTGAGTTGGAAATAGGTATCCAAATTTTGAATCCATATACTCTTTGAACCTCTACGAGTACCATCAAAGTTTGGGATGGTCAACCTACCCAAGGTCTTCTACAACTCATAGTTGTGATTGAATCCCTTGTTGAAATTCCTGTGCATGTTCCTACTCTTCATGTTGCAAAAATCTGAGAAAGACATGGCAGCATGAAAATCATCCCCTAAGTCCCTATATTCCTGCAAATAAGCCCCAAAAGGTTTGCTAGGATCTACCTACATGACTAGACCACCTACTGAATCTGCCAAGAATTGAGGCATAGTGGGCCTGTTAGAAGGTCGTCTATATATGTGAGGTGCATTTTGTATATTGGTGTGCACAACCTTTACACTACTAGTTGTAGATCCTATATCTATAGGTGAGGGAGGTGTACTGTTGTTACCTATTTCCAGTTTCACAAATAATCTGTTGATTTCATTGAGTACATCTTTTTTCCCCTTGAATAAGTCTTCCAATGCATATACTAAGTTGCAAAAATCCATCCTATCCTCCTCGTCTCCCATTCCCTTTCCCTTGTCAGTGTGTAGACCTGTTTGTTCCATGTCTAAGCTGATATCCTCTAGTTGGATATCCTCAAAGTCTCCTGTGTATCTACTCCTTCTTTTCCTATAGGTTATGAAAGGGTCTCCTTCTGTATTCATATTTTCTCATTTCTTAAGCCCACAACTGGCCAAGAAGATAGCTTTGATACCACTGTAATATCCCAAATCCCAATATTTTCTAATTTTATGCAAATATACTGAAACAGTTGGGCATGCAAACTACCATGCAAAATTCCCTATTTTATATCTAAAATTAGGGTTAGGGTTTGTACGATAGAATGGACACTTATCACTGATAAGATGGATGGAATGCTCCTGAGAGAATATGCATGCATCAGGAGTTGAATCAAAGATGACCTGGTATCTTCTACTTCCAGTGATACCCCAGCAGCACGAACCCCAAATCAGCTAAGGGTGACATTTTTAGTGAAGGAGGTGTCCGATGAAGCGGAGAATTTGTAGGATTGATAGTCCTCTCGTGCCGAAGAGAATGCCTAGCACATGCAGAAATTCTGAGGTCTCTAGGAAGGATAACGAATTGTTCTAGAGGTTCAGCTGCTCACGCCCCCTGATCCCGAAATGGATGATAACTACTCAGGATGAGCAAGAACCGATCTGATAATCATCGGGTAGTAGAGTATGATACTGATGATGAGAATGGTGCTTGGGTTTCGAAGATAAACTTAGATATGAAGACCCAACGAATGATTTGGGATTTCCGGATGAAAACCCCTTACGGCTGCACATGTGCCCTTGCAAACAATCTCTGATGGATACTGGATAACTATGAATAAATTGAAGAGCAGATGGTGAACCTAGATGGCTTACCCTAGATGAGACTAGGGTAGATATCTCACTACCAAAACCCCGTTAGTTAAAGACACCGTCTCCAACCCCAACTGACGTGGAAACATGTAGTGCTGCTACTCAAGAGCTCCAAAATCAATAATCATCAAAAAGTAAATCTCCTTTCACTTTATCTTCCTTTTATAACTTTCAACTACGAAAACCCTAACTTTTTACCTAATTAGGTCACTTTAATTTCTAATTTACAGTTGACTTGCATGCATGCACATGGAGACTTAAATGGGTGCATGCATCATTAAATAATGCTTAGATGTCATGCATGACGGTGCTCTTTGGCCCCGGTGGCCCTCTTTGACCTAATAGTATAACATATTGATGCTCTAGATTTTTTGTAAATGGCATCAGTCTTTAGTTGATTCCGTAACTGTCAGTAACCGCTCAAACCCACAGGAATCACATAGGTTAGCGGTGTTGGTCCTGAATGCCTAATCAGATCAGGACATTACATAGGATGATGATGACTATGAGGATGAACAATGATGGAAATGATGATGGTGATGATGAACAATGATGATGGCGATGATGAGTAACAATGATGATGATGATGATTGTGATGATGATGATAAGGATGATTTCAATGACGATGATGAGGATGATGACTATAATGATGAGGATTAGGATGAGGATGATGATGACGATGACAATGATGACGAACAATGATGGTGATGATGATGATGATGATGAGGATGAGGATGAGGATGATGATGATGACGACGATGATGAGGAACAATGATGATGATGATGATAGGTTTAGTTGAAACTTTCCTTTGATTTTATTTCCAAGAATTTGCAATGGAATGATGATGATGATGAGGAGCGGGATGATGACAATGATGTTGATGAGGAGCAGCATGATGACAATGATGATGATGAGGCTGATGACTAAGATGATGATGATGAGGAGGATGGTGATGACGATGATGATGATGATGACGATGATGATAATGGTGAATAATGATGGTGATGATGATGATGATGATGAGGATGAGGATGAGGATTATGATGATGATGATGATGATGATGACGATGATGATGATGATGGTGATGATGAAAAACAAATTTGGTGATGATGATGATGAAAATGATGGTGATGAGGAGGAGGAGGAGGATGATTAAGAGGATGAGGATGATGATGAGGAGGAGGATGATGATGTTGATGATGACGATAATGATGATGATGAGGATTATAATGACTATGATGATGAAAAATGATGGTGGTGATGATGATGATGATCATGATGACTATTACTATCACTACTACATTTCGATCCAAAATCCGACGGAAAAATCCAACGGTGCGTGGATTTCTCTTTTTAAACTTACCAAAAATCACAAGGATACATTTTTTTTTTGTAAATGTGGCCACAAGCGTCGGTGAAGCGACGACTATTCTCATAACCGTCGGTTAAGCGATGGAGCATTAGTAAGCATTGCTTAAGTGACGACGCCTTTAATTGGTCAATTATTTAACATGGAAAGCGTCGTCGCATATCCGACGCTTAGGTTCATTTCCTACCGATTAGGCTAGTGGGTATCTATTGAAATCTTCTTTGTAATCCTTATGCCAAAGTTTAAGTTCAATATTCTATTTCTCATCAGTTGATGGTGCCTAAATGCGTGCCTAGGTATTTATAGTTGCATGTGGAATTCATGTGCTTGGAGTGCACATTGTTTGTGGCACTTGGGTTGGAGCAAGATTCCTAGATATGCCTTGGTTCATGGAGCTCTTGATTATCTTATTATATGTTGTATTAGAGACTTGGTTACCTTGTTATTTGGTGTATTTGTATTATAATTACTTTAGGTTCATGGCTTAGGATATGTTAGTGAGCTATAACCTAACATGTTCTCATTAATGGGACAACAATGGACGTGTTGTCTTGTATCTCTACTTTCGATAAACCCTTTGATGTGGCACGACCCGTTTAATAAGAAATTGGAAATTGGCATGAGTTGGCATGTCCCCTTTATTCACGCATTAGAGGGGTTGAGCTTCATGGAGGAGAGATACTTTATAATATGTGAAAATATTGGCATTAGGATAATTGGTCTTTATTAATTTTTCATTTGGTTTTGAAGAGTGCATTGGTTGAGAGCACATTTAGAGCTTCTTCTCTAAATGCTCTTTAGTAAGCTAAATATTGTGACAATAATAAACTAGTCATTAAATCCTAAGTTTTACTAAATCAGGAACTAGGGCACATGTGATATTTTGAGGTCTTGTGCACTATATATTCAACCCCCCATGCCTTAAATGCTATTATGATGTTTATTGCCTTAGTTTATGAATGTTGTGGAGTTATTGATGTAACTAAAGTAAGTAAACTAATTATTTCTATCGTACAACCAAAAAATTAGGAATTATGCAAGTCGAGTCACCCAGGGCACAAAGTTTCCCTTGGCTCTAATATTGACTCATCAAAGTAAACCCCGCACTTGAGGAAATTCAACCACAATATTGAAAGTAAATCACTCCACTCAAAGAAGGAAATATATGTTACATAAAGTAAGAACTATATCTAAGGCACACTTAAATTAATATATACAACAACTCTTTAGCGCACCACATGGTCATGGCATGCTGGAAAAATAAACCAAAATGAAGTGAAACTACATATTGAACTATAGTAGTTAAACAAGTGACTAATTTTCAACTACATGCTTGTAGGATGCTAGAAGAGAATTTGCAACATGTATAAAACTAATAAATGTAAATACAAAACATGGATACACATGTAATATTTGCATTCATTAATGAACTCTTCAAGTGGGGCCTTACTTGAAGAGGGTTGATGAATCCCTGTGATAACCTTGTAATTCAACTATGCATAAATTAATTGCTTTAGTTAATAAAAAGGCTCTATAACCACAATCAAACTCTATGACTCACAAACTCTATCATAGATAAGATGAATATAACCAAAACTGAGCCATAGAGGAATGTATTTTTTTTAGAGATAAGTGTATTGGTTTATATTAAGAAGATTATGGATGAACCAAATTGTTGAATATACAAAGAGTCCAAAATTTTCTAAAAAAATGTATTGAGTTCACCCATCACATAGAGTTCTTCATAAGAGTACAAAATAAAACCAAAACCTAAAGATAAACTCTATACTCTCTTACATACTGGCCAAGCAAGAAAATACAAGTAAAAACTATAAATAGAGACTAATTTGGACCAAATTTATGCCCACCATGGGCTTTCTCCATATACACATAATCTCATTCCAAGCAACGTTCTCCATGCACCTATTGTTTTTCTATAAATGCCACAACATTTTATTGTATTGTTTCTTCTTCAACATCACTTTCCTTGACTAAGTCAATGTAAACGATGGGATGGTTGGCAAGATATTGGGAACCTTGTGCAAACCCAAAATTATGTTATAGTGCATTTTACTAGAATCACTAACAAGCTTATCAGTTATCAAACCTTATTCTTTCAACTTAGATTCCATTGCCTCCTATTTGATCTCTTGGTTTTCCACATGAATATTGAGATACTATATGGCTTGTCTTATTACCTCAGACTGCCCTAGAATTATTCTAAGAATAATTTAGACCTTTGTATTCCCACCTCCTCTAGTACATCTGGAAGCCATACTAAAGAACCGAGGTGGGGCACTTGTAAACAACCCATAGTCATCAACAAATTCCACTAAATACAATAATTTGAGGGGTTGCATGAGAAACTTCAAAAATGAGGCCGAGGTGGCTTCAAAGATAAAAGGTTTACACCCCAAATATATATTTCCATAAAATCAAACAAGACCAAATCCATTGAGGATGCAGATGCCCAAACTAGAAAAAACTTGAAATTCAAGAGAACATACTACCCAATGTAGAGGAGCATACCTTGTTCATAGACTAATACAAAATTTCCCAATGAATATGCAACCAGGGTGGAGTTGCAAAAATCGGGGAGCTCATTGAAGCTTGAACTGAACCAACAGTAAGACCAAGTATTTCAAACATCCTACTAAGAATTTTTTGTATCCCACCTTTGCAAGGCTAGACTGAGTAAATGCGTCATATAAAATAGCATGCATGAATTTATTCTCACATGTATGAAATAAAATGAGGCATGTGGGAATGTTAATACTCCATGGTGTGCTATGTAATGTCAGATTAGACTTGCAACACTTACATGCATCAATCTATGCTAAGTGTTGGTCATTCCTCCGATATTTCCTTGTTTGAAGGTGTTAGGACTACTTGAGACATTAATGAGAATTGTTATAAATACACTAGGGGTGGCAATACCTCTCGAGGGGATTTCCATTTTTAAATAGGGGCCTCTTACCCAAATAAATCACATCATTCACCATTTGATTAGCCAAACCATTGTTGGATCTTTGAACATGAAAAAACTTGGCATCTTCCAAAGTGCCAAGGTTCACAAAGAGCCTTTGAGATTATTCTAAATGATAATGATATTTCCTTAGCCTTTTGTTTTCACACTTAACTATTGAATGTACTATGGATAATTTTTTAATGCGACCGCCTCATGATCAAGGGGCGATTTGAAATGCAACTAAGGGTTTGGAGACCTGGAGTTCTTGTCGAGTTGGGTGAGGGGTTTTCTTGGTACTGAAGACGGAGTTATGTGGCAATGACATCTCCATTGCCATACTCTCCAGACATTAAACTAACCAACAGTATGCTGATTGACTGATGGTTAACTTGGGTCAAGGGATTCATCCTCTGTGTATAAATTATGCCATTTTGTGCTTGCTGATTCTAAAGTCTTGGTTCGATTCCTTCTTCTTGGTTTGAGGATTAAATTGGGTCATCGTTTGTCAAGGTTTAAAGGAGAAGCATGCACTGTTGGAGAATACAAAGAATGGTTGCAGCTTTTTAAGCTCCGCATTGGATGAGGTAAGAGTCCTCTTGCTATTTTTACAAGCTTGTAGAGGTAAATAATTGTGTTCTTAAAGGGTTTGAATGGATTGATACCTACCTTCCTTTCCATTTCTGGTCTTAGGTTGAAAAGTTGAATGACTCATATTTCTTCCCCTACATAATTTCATGTGTCTGTGTATTTTGCCCATGGGTGAGTTGATGAGGCCTTTAAGAAGTTTTGTGCTCTAACTACTGAAAATTGAACTCAAAAGCTCTCCATACCTCTGCGTCTAGCTCTGCATGTTGATAAAACGATCTGGGTTTTCCTCTCTATCTCTGTTTGATATATTAAATATATTTTATTTATTGTCTTGCTCGTATGATAATCCTTGTGGGTTTTCTTACTGAATCCATATGATGTTGACACCATTAATAAAATTAATTTGGCATTAGTCTTTGAGGGAAAACCCATTTTGTTTCTCTTGCTCTGTGGGCTATACTTAAACTTCTGGACTGAAACCTTGGAGGTCAAAATTACAATTAAGTTTCAGTAAAATTGTTTGTGTTCGTTGCAAACAGTCTTGGGTTTTGAACCTCCGGTGTTATTCAACCTTTGTCTTAGTCTCAAATAATTAAGCTTATGATGTTGTTACATATTTTCCTTATGTGCATCCTGGCATACTATTGCTGTTGCTTGCTCATGTCTATTTTAGTTTTTTCAATGCTCCCAATTGTTGGAAAAATGTATAAAGAGCTTTGAAAGAAAAAAATTGCAGTATTTTATCAATATAAATCCTGCACCTGCAATTAAGATGGCCCAATCTATAAGCTGAAAGAATTCCAAACATGAAGATGCTCCCACAGCCTAAATCAAAACTCATTTAAATTCTGAAGAAGTACAACTCCTCTGTCATACACTTTCTTTTAGAACATCCTCAAAGTTTTAAACTTTACATGCCTTGGTTCTTAGGGAATCCTTTTTAATTAATTTATCATTTGCTATTGTTTCACCAATGCCTCTCAAATATTTAATTCTTGTTGAATATTTTCATTGATTAATATCCTCTGTGGCTTCCTCCCTTTTTTGTAGTTTCTTCTTTGTTTCCTGGACCCAGTCCCAACATTCAACCTAGACTTATTTTCCTGTCTCAAAACTCCCCTTTTGCACTACTCTCTTCTTCCTGTGCATTAATTTCTTCGCTAAATATTAGCTTATCCTTCATTATTTCCATTTCTACATGATTCATTATAACACTATCTCGGGAAAGATTCTCCTTTCATTTCTTGACATTTCCTTCCTCTTGAATGACAAACACTCATTTCCCCTTTTCCATCTCTTCCGGGAGTTTAAGCATGTTGAGGTTACCTGAACCAACAACCTCTATTGATAAATTTTGGTCCTTTAATGCAAAATCATTAACTCTTTTGAAAAGCTCATGTTTTTCATGTTGTTTCTTTTAGGTTCCTTGTCACAATCTTTCACAATTTGCTAATATACATGACAATAACTATGCTTGAAATATGCCTTCTTAGAGTCTAGTTTTGGGAAGTGTTGTCTCAAAAATTCAGGGAAATAGATTCTGGTAGTCGCTTTTTCCAAGTCGAGAAATCCTAGCATAGGCTGTTGAATTCATTCTCCTTGTATCTTTTAAGGCTAGCAGGAAGTGCCTATCTTATCCCTAATCTTCTTCATATCATTGTCATATATATATATATATATATATATACATTGTCAGGAAACTTGGAAAGGCAAGACAATCCATAATGGAGCTTCTGATGGAACTTCCTCTGTCAGATAAATTCGAAATCCTAAAAATTCAAATGCAAGGTACTATTTCCCAAGAAGCACAGCCTACTATCATAAATATTTTGCTTTTCAAAATTTTCCTAGTGAGCCCAGGTATGTTGCAATACATGAATCATTACGAGAGCATTGTCTTGAGAATCAGCTTATTTTCTTTATCCAAACCAAGATTTTACAATAATTTAGTAACTATTTATAATTTAAGTAAATACACAACGTCTTACACTTTTCAGGACTGTTCTAGAATTTATTTCCTGGTCTATAGAACCATTTAAATTTTGAATGCAATGCTTTATTTATGATCCAGCATAGTGTTTCTTGATATCAGGTCAAAGTAGCTTTCCAGTACATGCAGCTTGTCATCCAGAAGAAAGCCACTTTTGATATAATGGACCTCAATGCTATGCAGGTTTGTCCATTTGGGAAATTTGTTCTATACTATATGAACTTCTAAGTTCTCTTTTTGGTATTGTGATCATTAATCATTTGAGCTCAAGAGTAATTTACCTTGCCTTCACAATTCTTTTATTGAAAATAGTTAATTTCTCTGGGCCATATTTTATTATCAGTATATTGTTTGTAGTATGTACAGATCTTTGTATTCTACTTTGTTAATGTAGATTGCTGTTAGGCATTAATGTTCAAAAAGTCTTTAATGAAATGAAATTGGATTTGAGATGTAATAAAAATAATAAATGTCTACCATACAACTAGGCTATCTTTTCAAATTCTAGTGATGAGGATTGGATCTTATTTCAGGTGAAGTTTTTATTGACAATCAGATTATGTATTACAGATTGCCCCAAAAACCTTCATTCCAGTACTGTTTGGACATGCAACTGAGGATGTATTCATCCAGCCACATCATTCTGACATCATTTTCAAATTATACGTGGTATTTCAATATCATTTTTGATCAAACTAATTGTCTTATGTCTTTAAAGCAAGATTAATATGCATTTAACAAAGAATTTTTCTTATATAGCTAATGATGGATGTTCCATATAGGGGGATAAGAATATTATAAAGTTTGAGGGTGATCATAACTCTGCACGTCCCTAGTTCTACTACAACTCAGCTTCTATTTTCTTCTACAATGTCCTGCATCCTCCACAATTGTCAGTTGTGGGCACTACTGCAGCTGATAAATATTTTGATCTTGGAGCTTTATAAATGGGCCATGATTTGGATGAGGTAATTTGTTCAAGTTTACCATTCTTTCATTCTTCCCTTCCACTCATTCCCAATGGAAGAGTAAAAATATCTAGAGAGAGCTGGAGACAGCAAATATGGGTTTCATTTAGAAGAGAATCATAAATTTATTATTTTCATCTAAACTTAAAATGGGTGATAGGAATTTTTATGACAACAATAATAACTGAAGGGGTCAGTATTGTGTATCTGAAACTTCTGCCCTTTATAATATTTATTATAGGAAATATGTCGTGTATGGAAATAGAGAAGAAACTCCATAGAGGGGTCTGGGAAATATTTCCCATGTGTAATTGTATTGGAAACATCTTAGAACCCTTTCCCAGACATTCCTTTGGATATTCCTGTATGGAAATCTTGTTTCCAAACAACACAGCTTTTTCCATTTTAATAATGCTTGGGTGGGCCCCATACATTAAAAGCTAAAACAAAGAAATAATAGCAAAACCCAAAGAAAAAATCCCAGCAAATTGAAATATGAGAACACTTTTCCTTCTTGTTATGTAGAACCCTATCAGGTCTTCTTTATTTATTTATATTGTTGTAAAAACCTGTGAGTTGTGTTCTCAGTTTTTTTCTTTTTTTATAAATTTGATTAAAACTTAATTGTTGTTTATGTATGGACAAGGCCTAATCTGTTAGATGTAATCACCTTGTGATATAATATTGTCTGATATATACAGTAATTTTTGTGTATTCATACTGTGTTCATTGTGAATTGCTTTTTTGATGTTTTATGTGACTACATTGTTTCCCCATTTCCTGAAAATTGAAAGTGCCTTTTCCAAAATATGTATTGTTTACTAAATGCCCTACCATTTATGAAGCCTGTACTCGTTTCTCCACTCAAGGTAGCATAGTGTTAGAAGGAGAATAAAATAAAGGCCTGGAATTGATAGGTTCAGAATTTGAGGATTTTAAGCAGAATAGAATTCATAAATATTCCTAAATAAGGAGGGGTATTCTTAAGACAAACTAAAGGCGTGGTTGAATTGTTATATATTTCTTCTGAGATTTTGGTGAATTTTGCAGATTTTGTTGTATGAGATTATCACTGGGCTTCGTATGGTGGAGCCTGGTTCAGCTAGCTCATCTTCAACACCTTCCATAACTAACGGTAATTCAAAGAATTTATCTGATTTATGCTCTTTGCAAGCATGATTCTCATGGGAAAGATGGTGAGGTGCCCTTAAACTAGTATGTTGTTATAAACTATCCTCACAACCCTTAACTTGTAGCAAAATATGAGGTAATCTGACCTTAACAAGGTCCATAGACATGATTATATTCACAAATCATGAGCACGAAGACTTATTAATGTCACAAAAACTTTTTTAAGACCCCCATATCATTGTCATGGATTGTCATAAATCCATTCTTAATTTCCTTCACTCCTCCCATAGTTTCCTATCAAATTCCTTTGAGGCCATCCTCACAATCTGAGTTGAAATGTACTAAATCCTCATTGTCAGTGACTTGAGTAAAGTCTTGTATGAAATGTTAGGTAATGTGATAGGGAACCAGCTCAGCTTGAAATTTGTTTAGGATTGCCTTCTTGTGGTATCATTTTTATATCCTCTTTGACAATCATCTCTGCCATGACTGATTCCGTAAGGCTTTCGGCTATATTTTATAGAGATAAGGCCTTGTGAAATTCCTTGCGGCATTATAAAATGCACATGGATGGTGAGTTATCTTCTCCGATTACCTTTAGAGGTTCTACAATTTCATCCAAGGAGAGTTGTGGGTCACATTGGGCCATTTACATAGATTAAAGTAATTTGGAACCACATCTTGGCAGGTTTGAATTGCTTCCTTGTGCTCCTTAGATATCTCTTGGGCATGAAAAACCATTTTCTAGTCGTGCATAAATGCTTGAGCAATGTCAGTCTTTATTTTTACTATTTGTGTTAAAAATACATCATATAT